>SJYQ01001587.1:383269-430158 GCA_006410935.1 Redunca redunca | reverse complement strand
TATATATATATATATATATATATATATATATATACACACACATACACACTATAATATATATAGTGTTGTGATGCTGTATGATATCTAATGTATATATTAATGTGGATATCCTGTCAAATAAGTGGTACTAAAGCAACATGAATAGAGGATATCATCTTTTTGGAAAAATGAAAGAAGTACACCAAACTGAGCTAATAAGCCTTCAGTAGTCAGTAGTTAATAGAAGGAACTGAGATAGAAAAGAAAATCAAAGAGATACAGGTTGAAAGAAAGGAAAGAAACAGAAGTCGCTCAGTTGTGTCTGACTCTTTGTGACCCCATGGACTGTAGCCTACCAGGCTCCTCTGTTCATGGCATTTTCCAGGCAAGAGTACTGGAGTGGGTTGCCATTTCCTTTTCCAGGGGATCTGCTGGACCCAGAGATTGAACCTGAGCCAGGTCGAGGGGTAGGAGAAAAAACTAGTAGGTGGTGAGTGTAAAAAATAAAAAAGAGAGAAAGTGAGGGGAGAGTGAAGGGAAGGTGATGGTAGAGATTCAAGTATATTATGGTTAACTGTGTGAAAGGAGCACTGTAAAATATTCATCTGATTTGAGATACATGTAGATTATTGGTAGTCTCAGATACGTAGTTTTTGAAATTATAAGGGTGGGGAAATCTGATTAGAAAAACAAGTGATTCTTGCAAGGCCTTGGAACATGATTGAGAGAAGAAAAAGTAGAAAATATTTTGATGGAAATGTGGAGTGAAAAACAACTGGTTGTGTTTGTTGTCACTATGGAATGTTTGTATGTTGCTGGACTAATGATTAAGAGATGGATGCTTAAGATTCAGAGGAAAGAAGTGTTTAAGAAGGCTTGGAGGTGGGACTTGGTTCCAAAAAGATGGTTATATCAGTTTTTGATAGGAAAGAAGATATATCCACCATTATTAATGAGCTATGTGTGTGTTAGTCGCTCAGTCGTGCCCGACTCTTTGCGACCCCATGGACTGCAATCCACCAGGTTCCTCTGTCCATGAGATTTTCCAGGCAGAGATACTGGAGTGGGTTGCCATTTCCTTCTCCAGGGGATCTTCCCAACCCAGGGATGGAAAAGAGACTTAAAAACCATGTAGATGTATAGACTTCTTGGATACAATATGAAAAGTTTTCTGTCAAATAGTTTTTATTTTCTCAATGATTTAATTGGGATGTGAAGTCTTACTTTTTCACTGGAATCCACACAGAGGAATTATGTTACATAAGTCAGAAAAGGACATAATGCTAAGAAAATTTACCTAAGGTCCATCTTTACGTAGATTGTAAGTCTATAGGTTGAAAGAAGCAGTGAAACCACACAAGACGGACCCAGACTTGCTCGTGACTGTCCAGGAGTTTCCAGCAGAGGCGTGGGTTGGTGGGGCCCTACTGCAGGTTTGGAGGCACTGAGTCCAGCAGTGCCTGCATGGGACTTTTTGAAGGAGGCTGCCATTATCCCCATTACCTCCATCATAGTTTGGCCTCAGGTCAAATAACAGGGAGGGAACACTACCCCACCCATCAACAGAAAAATTGGATTAAAGACTTACTGAACATGGCCCCGCCCATCAGAACAAGACCCAGTTTCCCTCTCAGTCAGTCTCTCCCATCAGGAAGCTTCCATAAGCCTCTTATCTTTCTCCACCAGAGGGCAGACAGAATGCAAACCAAACCACAGCAAACTAACCAGTCTGATGACATGGAGCATAGCTTTGTCTAATTCAACGAAACTAGGAGCCATGCCATGTAGGGCCACGCAAGACGGATGGGTCTGGTGGAGAGTTCTGACAAAACGTGGTCCACTGGTGAAGGGATTGACAAACCACTTCAGGATTCTTGCCTTGAGAATCCCATGAACAGTATGAAAAGGCAAAAAGATAGGACACTGAAAGGTTAACACCTCAGGTCGGTAGGTACCCAATATGCTACTCTAGATCCGTGGAAACATAACTTCAGAAAAACTGAAGAGATGGAGGCAAAGCAAAAACAACACCCAGGTGTGGATGTGACTGGTGATGGAAGTCAAGTCTGATGCTGTAAAGAGCAATATTGCATAGGTACCTGGAATGTTAGGTCCATTAATCAAGGTAAATTGGAAGTGGTCAAACAGGAAATGGCAAGAGTGAACATCGACATTCTAGGAATCAGTGAACTAAAACAGATTGGAATGGGTGAATTTAACTCAGATACCATTGTATATACTACTGTGGGCAAGAATCCCTTAGAAGGAATGGACTAGTCATCAAACAAAAGTATTCAAAATGCAGTACTTGAAAATGACAGAATGACCTCTGTTCATCTCCAAGGCAAACCATTCAATGTCACAGTAATCCAAGTCTATGCCCTGACCAGTAATGCTGAAGAAGCTGAAGTTGATCAGTCCTGTGAAGACCTACATGACCTTCTAGAACTAACACCCCCAAAAGATGTCTTTTTCATTATAGGGGAATGGAATGCATAAAAGGTAGTCAAGATATACCTGGAGTAACAGGCAAATTTGGCCTTGGAGTACAGAATGAAACAGGGCAAAGGCTAACAGAGTTTTGCTAAGTCACTTCAGTCGTGTCTGACTCTGTGCGACCCCATAGACAGCAGCCCACCAGGCTCCCCTGTCCCTGGGGATTCTCTAGGCAAGAACACTGGAGTGGGTTGCCATTTCCTTCTCCAATGCATGAAAGTGAAATGTGAAACTTAAGTCGCTCAGTCATGTCCGGCTTAGTGACTCCATGGACTGCAGCCTACCAGGCTCCTCCATCCATGGAATTTTCCAGGCAAGAGTACTGGAGTAGGGTGCCATTGCCTTCTCCGAGAGAATGCACTGGTCATAGCAAACACACTCCTCCAACAACATAAGAGAAGGCTCTACATATGGACATCACTGGTTGGTCAATAGCAAAATCAGATTGATTGTATTCTTTGCACCAAAGATGAAGAAGCTTTATACGGTCAGCAAAAAAAAAAAAGACTGGGAGCTGACTGTGGCTCAGATCATGAACTCCTTATTGCCAAATTCAGACTTAAATTGAAGAAAGTAGGGAAAAACCACTAGACCATTCAGGTATGACCTGAATCAAATCTCTTATAATTATAGAGTGGAAGTGAGAAATTGACTCAAGGGATAAGATCTTCTGGACAGAGTGCCTGAAGAACTATGGATGGAGGTTTGTGACATTGTATAGAAGGCAGGGATCAAGACCATCACCAAGAAAAAGAAATGCAGGAGGCAAAATCGTTGTCTGAAAAGGCCTTACAAATAGCTGTAAAAAGAAGAGAGGCAAAAGGCAAAGGAGAAAAAGAAAGATATGCCCATTTGAATCCAGAGTTCCAAAAAACAGCAAGGATAAATAAGAAAGCCTTCCTCAGTGATCAGTGCAAAGAAACAGAGGAAAACAATGAATGGGAAAGACTATACATTTCTTCAACAAAATTAAGATACCAAGGGGACATTTCATGAAAAGATGGGCTCAATAAAAGACAGAAGCGCCAAAAAACTGATGCTTTTGAACTGTGGTGTTGAAGACTCTTGAGGGTCCCTTGGACTGCAAGGAGATCCAACCAGTCCATTCTGAAGGAGATCAACCCTGGGATTTCTTTGGAAGGAATGATGCTAAAGCTGAAACTCCAGTACTTTGGCCACCTCATGAGAAGAGTTGACTCATTGGAAAAGACTCTGATGCTGGGAGGGATTGGGGGCAGGAGGAGAAGGGGACTACCGAGGATGAGATGGCTGGATGGCATCACGGACTCGATGGATGTGAGTCTGAGTGAACTCTAGGAGTTGGTGATGGACAGGGAGGCCTGGCGTGCTGCGATTCATGGGGTCGCAAAGAGTCGGACACGACTGAGTGACTGAACTGAACTGAACTGAACAGAAGCAAAAGATTTAAGAAGAGGTGGCAACATTACACTGAAGAAAAAAGATCTTCATGACCCAGATAATCATGATGGTGTGATCACCAACCTAGAGCCAGATATCCTGAAATGTGAAGTCAAGTGGGCCTTACGAAGCATCAATACAAACAAAGCTAGTGGAGGTGATGGAATTCCAGTGGAGCTGTTTCAAATCCTGGAAGATGATGCTGTGAAAGTGCTGCACTCAATATGCCAGCAAATTTGGAAAGCTCAGCAATGGCCATAGGACTGGAAAAGGTCAGTTTTCATTCCAATCTCAAAGATAGGCAATGCCAAAGAATGCTCAAACTACCGCAAAATTGCACTCATCTCACACGCTAGTAAGGTAACGTGGCCCCCGACTTTAATGCTCAAAATTCTCCAAGCCAGGCTTCAACGGTAGATGAATGATGAACTTCCAGATGTTCAAGCTGGATTTAGATGTCAGAGGAATGAGAGATCAAATTACCAACATCTGTTGGATCATTGAAAAAGCAGGAGAGTTCCAGAAAAAAATATACTTCAGTTTTATTGACTATGCCAAAGCCTTTGACAGTGTGGATCACCACAAACTGGGAAATTCTTAAAATGATTGGAATACCAGACCACCTGACCTGCCTCCTGGGAAATCTGTATGCAGGTGAAGAAGCAACAGTTAGAAATGGACGTGGAACCACAGACTGCTTCCAAATTGGGCAAGGAGTCTGTAAAGGCTGTATATTGTCACCCTGCTTATTTAACTTATATGCAGAGTACATCATGAGAAATGCTGGACTGGATGAAGCACATGCTGGAATCAAGATTGTTGGGATAAATACCAATAACCTCAGATATGCGGATGACAGCACACTTATAGCAGAAAACAACAACAACGACAACAAAAAAACCAAAGAGCCTCTTGATGAAAGAGAAAGAGGAGAGTGAAAAAGTTGGCTTAAAACTAAGATAATGGATTCTGGTGTTACCACTTCATGGCAAAGATATGGGGAAAAATGGAAACAGTGAGATACTTTATTATTTGGGGCTCCAAAATCACCCCAAATACTGACAGCAACCATGAAATTAAAAGACGCTTCCTCCTCAGAAGAAAATTTATGACCAACCTAGACAGCATATTAAAAAGTAGAGACATTACTTTGCCAACAGAGGTCCATCTAGTCAAAGATGTGGTTTTTCAGTAGTCATGTATGGATGTGAGAGTTGGACTATAAAGAAAGCTGAGCACCAAAGAATTGATGCTTTTGAACTGTGGTGTTGCAGAAAACTCTTGAGAATCCCTTGGAATGCAAGGAGATCCAACCAGTCATCCTAAAGGAAATCAGTCCTGAATATTCATTGAAAGGACTGATGTTGAAGCTGAAACTCCAATACTTTGGCCACCTGATGCGAAGAGCTGACTCATTTGAAAAGACCCTGATTGTGGCAAAAATTGAAAAAGTGAGAAGTGGACGACAGAGGATGAGATGGTTGGATGGCATCACCAACTCGATGAACATGAGTTTGAGTAAGCTCCGGGAGTTGGTGTTGGACAGGGAAGCCTGGCATGCTGCAGTCCATGGGGTCGCAAAGAGTTGGACACTGAGCGACTGAATGAACTGAAATTTTATGGACAGTAAAATTTCCAAGGTTTTAGTTTTATTTATTTGTTTATTTTTAGATATAAATTTATTTATTTTAATTGGAGGTTAATTACTTTACAATGTTGTATTGGTTTCACCATACATCAACATGAATCCACCACAGGTATACACGTCTTCCCCATCCTGAACTCCCCTCCCTCCTCCCTGCCCACACCATCCCTCTGGGTCGTCTCAGTGCACCAGCCCCAAGCATCTGGTATCATGCATCGAACCTGGACTGGCGATTTGCTTCATATATGATATTATACATGTTTCAATGCCATTCTCCCAAATCATCCCACCCTCGCCCTCTTCCACAGAGTCCAAAAGACTCCAAAAGTAGTTTTGTTTTTTTGGTAGACTTCAATTCTTTTGCTCTGATTAGGACATTTAATATCAATTCAACACTTACAACATGTAGCAAATAGCCAAAACCAACCAAACAAAGGTCATTTTTGGTAACCAAATATGGATGTTGAGTAAAGTGTAACCTTACTATAAAAGTAAAATATAATTGTATGTAACTTTTATAAATATAAATATATATGGTGTTTGGCCCTTAGAGCTTAAATAGCTGTACATATATATTCTCATCGAAAATAATAGCTTAAATTAAGAAAAAAGTTATATATGTATGGATGTCTTATCTATGATTCACTTTTATACAGGAAGCCTCTTTAGTAGGAAAAAGGATGTGGAAAATTTTAAATGGAACATATGCTAATATTTCATGATAAAATTTGCTTTATAAATAATAGATGCCTTTCAGAAATTTGTAATATAGTATGGTAGGTAATGTTATCTATTTTCTTATAATCATGCAGAAATTACAGTAGCTTTTATTTTGCAGATGATAATCCTGAGCAAGATGAAAATCCATATTGTTTTTCCCTCATTGTTGATTTGCAGAGAAACCTTACCAAAATATCTTACCAGCTCTACCTGAAAATTATTTAAAATTGACTCATATTTCAGAATCTGAAAATAAGTTCCCTTTCTCTCTGGTTTATAACAGCAACAACAGAAATTCAAAACTAATGAAAATCATAATAAAAGACAAAAACTTAAAATGTCAAATATTTGAATGTATACACCTAAATCATCTTTCTTATATTTGATAGGTTAGTATTTAATGTGTTAGTTTAACAAAAAAGTTGGAAAGCTTGAGGTTTTCATTCTATTTATGTTATGAAAAGATTTAGATTACATTAAAGGTTCAACAGGAATTAACAAAGATTAATTTAGCATATTTTCACTTATCATTATTGGCATCTATCTGGATTATGTGCTTTCTTCAAAAATTGCAATTTTGCCTTTAAAATTTTTTTAAATTTCAACATAGATATTTTCTGTAGGAAATTTGGTGGCATGGCCCATTTCCAATAAGGAAATCAGATTTCACCAGAAGCACTATTTCCCAGCACTCCTTTCTGGTAGAAGCTGGTTTCCTGGTGGAAATGATGCTGCTATTAGGATGATCTGAAGTACTCTGGAGAGAGACCTTCTGCTCGCTTACCAGTCAAGCTGGAACCTGCTATGACAGTTGTCAACAGTGCCCTTTCTGATGTCTCCCAGTTGTGTTCCATTTAGAATAAGTACTTAAAGAGACACCTGCTAGGAAAGCCAAGATAGAGAAGCTGCATGATTCTGGCAAACATATGTATAAAATAATATCCCTTTTCTACCTTGAGCAATAACTTAATAAAGCCTTTAAGACAACAGAATCTTAAGTAGTCACCCTTTTTTTGTTGATGAGAAAGAGGGATATGGATACCAGCATCAAAACTTTATTTGTGTGACTACAGCTGTGATCTGGGCACTGCCACGCTTTCCTGCTGGTATGATTCTCCAGCCATATGCTGACGTTCAAAGTAGAGCCTATGACTCAGGCTGTAGGGCTTGTGAAACTGACATATAGGCTGTCATCACTGTACTCTCAACATCAAGCAAGCCAGATTTTCCTTCCTCCTATGAAAATTAAACAAGATTCTCCAGTTTGTCAAGCATATAGCTAATACATATTCTGAAGATATACAGAGATGTATACTATTTAAGAGGAATGAAATATTAATTGTTGTCTAAGGGAACGTATAATGATCTCAGAAACTTATTAGTAGAATCAGAAATAAAATGACACACTCCTAATCTATCATAGGTTTCAATGAATAAAGGAAAATGATACTCCCCCAAAATAATTTACACATGACAAATTATCTGTTTGGGTCAATGGAGTTTGGGGCCAACGTCTGCTTTTCAGAATTTGGGAAGTATTTAAATAGAAGTATTTAATGAAAAGCAATGTCTGCTTTTCAGAATTTGGGAAGTATTTAAATGGAAATATTTACTTTGGGAAGTATTTAAGGGAAAGTATATAAATGGAAGTATTTAAATTCTACAGGTAGAAACAAAGGTAAAATGAACTGTCTTCAGCACATCATATTTGTTCTGCTTCTCTTATTTGACTACAGATAAAAATGTAATCTCTTGGACTGGATAAAGGTCATACAAATGAAAAATGACAGCTTGTATTGCTTTGGGCTACCCCTTAAGGTTGGAATTTGCTCGCAAACTTAGCCTTGCCTAAAATATTGATTCCTATTGTCCATATTGGTCTTGAGGTTTGGCTGGGTTTACTTAATTGCCATCCCCAGTAAAATACTGTATACATGGGAATACGGTGTGTTTCTTGACTGGGGGAATCTACAGTTTATTTGTGAAATCAGAAATCATTTGAAACAAAGAATTATTTTGCTGGTAATATTTCTGGCACTGAGAGATTTCATAGAGGGAAATGTTTTAGCCAAAGGGCCTATAAAGGGCCTTCTCAAATTAGACCCATAGAAAAGCCACAGAGTGGAACTTTAAATACATCTCTAGTTTGTATGTTCCTTAGATTGACCATTCTATAAATGAGTACTATATCATCTACACATTTCTTTCTGCTAATGCTTTAAGATGAATAGTCAACATGCTTAAAATAGTCAACATGTTTAAAATTTTTGAAAAGGAGGAAAACAATTCCTTGTAACTGAAATGCAATTTTCTAGTAGGTGGATTTTAGGATCGAAAAATATCCAATAGATTGATTGACATAGACAGTGGTTAATAGTCAGTTTGCATATTTCCCCCCAAAGCAAGCAAAATATCTCCTGTCTCACTTTGCGAATGCCCTTTTAAAAGAAATGCTGTGTTTTTTTTTTTTTTCTCAACACTTCCTTTTTCTCTGACAATCTCAATTGCTCATTCTTTTTTTAAAAAATGTAGCAAAAACTCACCTCTTAGAGACTAATTCATGTGATTAACTATATTTCACTGATTGCTGAATTGCTCTTCCACACAATTTAACTTAGAAATATACTACTTTTTATTCACTGTAAAGTTGCTTTTGGAGGGAGATGATATCATAGTACTTGGTATATAAATACATTTCCTCTTACCATGGCTTATTGTAATTATTTCTATTTCATTTACAAGGATCCCCACAAGGTCAAGTACATCATTTTTGTTTCAGTTCCTGGCACATAGTGTGCATTTGATAAAGGTTTGCTGAATGAGAACATTAATAAATATAGAAGTGCCTGTTGAGTGATTCTTTAATTTATTTGTCCCTTCTTTCACCTACCTACTTTCCACCTTATAATCATTGCTCTAATAAAACATTCAGCTTGACTAAAATTGTTCAAACTTCTCAGAAATAGCTTTCAGTTTCCTAAATAAAAGTTTTCCCATATCAACATAGTGGTTGAAACATACTCAGCTTGCTACATGTCCCTGGACAAGCTACTTAACTTTTCTGAGCTTTTGTTTTCCTGTCCCCAGAATGAGATAATTTTTGGTAACTCCACACAGGTGGCCCTAGTGGTGAATAACCCGCCTGCCAGTGCAGGAGACATGGATTTGACCCCTGGGTCAGGATGATCCCTTGGAGGGGGAAATAGCAGACCACTCCAGTATTCTTGCCTGGATAATCCCATGGATAGGGAAGCCTAATGGGCTACCATCCATAGGGTCACAAGGAGTCGGATATTACTGTAGTGTATTAGCACACACTTTGTCTAACAAGGAGTACTGGGTCAGCACCAGCAGTTATTATTAATTCTTACCCTAAAAGTTATATTGAGATATCTGACATTACAATGGATTGTCTGTTTCTCTCTCTCCCTAAATTTATATTTTATTTGTATCTCTTCAACCAAGAAATCTTCATGGTATCAGAAATACTTCTGATGGTTATGGTTCAGTAATTCGAGATAATTCATACCTTACTTTCCGTAGCCTCACTTATCTCATGTCTCTTTTGCTCATTATAAACTCCTTGAGAATAGAGTGAGATTGATCATGCTGGTTGATGGAAAAAGATACCAACTTTGTAATGGAAATTTTAAACCCACAATTTTCTTTTATTAGTTTAGTACAATGATTAATATTCTCAAAATAAACAAAAGAGTAAAAGCCTAAGAGTATCTAACATCAGACAGGCTTTTATTAGTGTCATATAAAAAGTCATTTAACTACTATGTGGTTAAAACTGTCTTATTTAAACCATGTTATGTCACAACATTGTTGCAGATAAGGTGAATAGTTCACCCTTCACTGTGTGTTCAGTCACTCATAATTAAACTTCACAATGTAAAATTTCACTTTAGAAGTCCTTTAGACTCTAGATGGCATAAGAGCTGAAAAATCTCTACACGTGAAATTTGTCATTTATGAATGGGTTTTGTTTCCAAAATGCGTTGTTAAGGTCAATTATTTAAAATTAGAAAGCCGTTTTACTACTGAAACAATGTATTTTAAGAAGTCAGGTGAATAGGCCGGCCCACAAACAATTCGTTCATAAATTATCTAAAGAAAAGGCTTACAGAATGTTACAAATACATTACTGTTATGTGGGAAAATGCTTTCAGGAGTTCAAATGGTATGCCAAGACTGTTTTTCCCTTCATTCTGGATGATAATTTCCCTGTTTCTTATCTAATTCAATTTTTGTACAGATGAGTCAAGCCTCCCTCATCTCAAGCCTGGAGCTTAGAGTAGGAAGTTGAAAAAGGCAGGCATCAGGATGGCCTTATGAAAGGGGTTGTGAGTAGACAAGGAGGAAGAGTGGGGCTGGCTTAGGGAAACTAGAAATAAGGTTTTCTTTATCATCTCTTATAGCTGTGCCTGTATATCAGTAGTCACCAAAGTGGGAAGCCCAGTCACCCAAGGATAGTTGAAATGATGAATTATAGTGTGGAAAAGTATTAGAATCAAAGTTTATTTTTTCTTGAAGAAAATAAAGTTTAATCTTCTAAAATTTAATGTATGGATTGAGATTCCAATCACCAATCACACCCACATCACCAAGGTCACTGTGGTCATATTCACCTTTTTGAGACAATCTGAGGGAAAGTAGGAGAATCGTAACGTGGAAAAATCAGCAGTAGTTTCTTTAATCACACATTTGAATTCACTGTAATGTATCATGCATTAGTTTCCACACTTCTGTTCCATAGAATAATGATTATATTATCCTATTACAGTTAAAGTAATCCTCAGGCTTCCTAGGTGGTGCTGGTGGTAAAGAACTTGCCTGTCAGTGCAGGAGACAAAGGTTCCATTCCTGGGTCAGGGACGATCCCCTGGAGAAAGGCATGGCAACCCACTCCAGTATGCTTGCCTGGAGAATCCCATGGTCTACATCTCTGTATCCTTGGTGGGCTACCCAAAGAGCTGGACATAACTGAAGTGACTTTGCATGCGTGTACACATGGTCAGCAATCCTCATTTGTCCGTTTTCAAATGGACCAAGTACAAACTTGCCAATTGAACACAAAAATAGATGCAGGAAACATCAAGAAAATGACATGTCTATTCCTAGAATAAGCTAAATATCAAATATATTATATTTTCTAAATTAACTGATGATCAAAAAATGAATAGGTAAAATATATTTAAAATCAGATATTGCATTGACTGTAATTTTTTAAACTGTGAGATACATGAGCAAGATAGTTTGAAACCACTGCTCTAGATAACCATCCTGTCACCTCTTCCTTTCCCTGTGAGGACCTGCAATATGTCTGACCCCTGCTTCCACTGCTCCACCTTATGCCTCTAAAGTAGGTTCTCTTTTTTTGTAGCTGACTGTGGAACATATGCCAATCTCATGAGTATTTTTTTAAATAAAATAGTCATGATGTGGTGTCTTGCTACTTGAAAGCTTGCTTTTATTCTTGCTTGTAACAAACTTACATCATAAGAAGGGGTAAAAAGATAAACCTTTAAATTTGTTAAAGACTAAAAGAGAATTTAAAAAAGATACTATAGATTTTAGTACATGAGTGAAGTTAATTAGAAGAGATGGATGCAAGGATTATTATGCCATGAGGAAGCCACAAGAAAGAACGAAACATGGAGCTACTCAGAGGGCTGATTCCCCTGATGTTACCACAATTCTTTGAACAAGGACCTGAATTCAAGGGAAGAAAAGAGCAGTTTAAGGGGATGGTTACAGCCAGTAGTGTTAGAGAGAGTATTAGTTGGTAAGGAGATGGACATACTACATGAACAATAGGGAAGTTCCCCAAGGCCACTTGTTTGCTCACCAGATACTGGATGAACATTTTTATATAAAGCGTGAACAAAGAAAAGATAGTGACCAATCTTCTAATGAGTTTTATTTTCTTGTCTAATTTTGCTGCTTTAAAGAAAGGATGGTAAGGACAAAAATGAGTCACAAAGCTTAAGTGTCTTTTATAACTACCAGTGACTCATGCTGATCTTGAGGCATTTTGTTTGCTAAAACCAGATTTTGAATTTCTATATCAATGTAATGGAGATCAGAATGATGTCAAAACATTCTTGTGAAAAATAAATGAGACAGTGAACTGGGATTTCAGAAGGATATTTTTGGAAATAGCTGTGTTTCTCAACAACTAGGCCACAAAGTGATTTCAGGACTCATTGCAAACTACGCTGTAGAATATTGAGGAAAACTAAGTATTGCACATATGCCCGATGCAGAGAGTAGCAGCAGTAATTTCATAAGCAGAGGAAAGGCTGCAAAAATTTAATTTGCATGACATAAGCCATTTCCATGTTCGCCTTCAGTATCTAACACTAGATTACAGTAAAAGGTAAACAAAGACCCACAAAAAGAATAGGCATTGTATATGAACTGTGCTTTGGGAAAAAAAATTTTTTTTTTTTTTCTGGGTTTTATAGCAATTATCTCTCATTCTCCTTCTACCAGTCTTTGGGTCTGTGATGATTCTTATGTATTTAGTAGGAAAACATGACTGGTCTGTTTAAGGTGGAAGAGAATCCAGATTTGGGACACATTTTAGCAATTCTAAGAACTAACTCTGTGTGTGTGTGTGTGTGTGTGTGTGTGTGTGTCTCTGTGTGTGTGTGTCTGTGTGTGTGTTGGCAATATACTCAGGTGGACCTCTCCATAATCAGTGTGGATCAGCATAAGCAAGATTAGAAAATAAATATGCATTATAATTTAGTTTTCTTCCTAGGTGTTAAGGATGTTTGCACTCAGTTGAGGTCATATGCTTAAAATAAAAGTTATATTACATCAGTTTGCTTAAGATCATGTTTAATGATCCAATATCATCTTTTGTATAGCACACTATTGTTTAAGAGTAGCCTGAAGTCTCAATTGTAATGTAATTAGAATGCTTCTTTATGAAACGTGAATGGGTAAGGAGCAGTTTATTTTTATTCCTTTTAACCAAAATATCTTTTGGCCTTTGAAGTTCTTTTGGATATATTATTTGAAAAAGCTTTTTCTCATTTTATTATTCCTATTTTGTTTCTGCTCTTCATCAGGACAAACACATGTTCAAGGACACATCTGAAGGATGGAATTTATGGGCTGCCTGTTCCAGTGTGCATTAGATTTCAGTCCTTGAATAGATTAGTTTAAGCAATTAAAAGAGACACCATATAAACCTTACACAAGCATATAATGATGCCAGGAGGCAGTAATGTCCTGGGCAGAATATAAATCAAATAATCTGAATAGGATTATATTGAGGTCCTTTTTCAAAAATGCAAAAGAGAGCATAAACTTTTCTGTGCATTCATTTATTGTCTTATTCAACGTTTATGAGAAGACAGAATAAAATGTAGCTTTAAAAACGGGATTTTTAAGGACACATCAGTAAACATTATTCTGGAGGTTTGTGTTTGGTTTTGTTTATATTCATTTGCATATTATGGACTGCTGTTTGCATAATAAGACCACTGTTATTTCTAGTCAGTCTATGGATGATTACACATATGAATAACACAATCGTGTATCCTTTGTGATATACATGATTGTAATCTCTGAAAGAATCTTGACAGTTCTTTGTGCTGAGGACTAGTGAATCATGCTTCAGTGTTAGATGACAATTTCACATTCAAAAGGAGAGAGATTCTAAAACACATAGAATCATCCAAAAGCACTTCAAATTCACAGGGCTATGATTAGAAAGCTGATCTCATGCATGGTCAAAGATCTGGACAACTTGACCCACTTTGATCAATATCTAAGACTGACAGGATTGTGCAGTGCTCTGCATAGATAAGATAGTCAGACAATCAGATGGAGGAGGCGGTAATTCTGACATTGATCATCAGCTAGACAGAAGAATTCAATATAGACTGCCACTTCTTTTTTTATGATTTTTTTTTGATAAACAGACACACTCCAAGACTTGAACCACAATGGAGAAGAGGGGTGAAGAATAACAGAAACATCACTGTCTGAAACAGTCCTATTAATTATCCTCTGGAAATGTTAGGATCAGTCTAGTGAATCAAAAGGGACCCAGACTGAGAACTCAGGAGAAGAAAGCTGGACATGTGTGAAAAATGGGGCTCAGTCTGTTTTAACTCCCTACTTTTTTTCCTAAGGTCTATCAAAGAAATGCCTCACATGCTTGATATTCTCAGCATGCAAGAAACTTCAGATAGACTGCACATTTCAACAGATTATGTTTTAGATTCTTCTGCAGTGAAAATTATGTGAGAGTAATAATCATCACACCACCTCTAGTTTTTATGCATCTAGATGTTCTGAAATTCTAATCAGAGTTTCATGAATCATCGACCTGGAACAACTTCTATAGGTATGAGATAATCTAGTTTTCCTTTGCAAGACTATCTAAAGCAGGTTTGCTTTTCTATTTCCTTTTCTTTTAAAGAGTACATAATTATAATTGCAGAAAAGCAAAAAGGGAGAATTGGATCTAGAAAGACACCTTAACAGTGCATATATATGCATATACTTTGGACACATAACCAAGACCTAAAATATAGTTGCTATCAGTATGATTATCTTAAGACCTATTTTTTTCCAGGAGACACTTTCAATTAACTTTTAGTCTTAAAAAAAGAAAGTATAGCTAATTATGCCTCAAGAATATGTGCATGTCTCATTTCAGAATTATATAAGAAGCACAATCTAATAGTTGGTATTTAGAATAGACTTTTTTTTTTAGAATTGATTCTGTTTATATCTGTGAAAATAGAATTTTTATTAAAAATACCATGTTAGTTTCTTTAGGTCAAAGCACAAATATTTCTAAGGTTTTTTTGGCAATGATTGCTAGAAAGTAAATTAATCAATGTTTGTTATTTAAAAAAAATAGCTTGAAACAGAAGGTATTTAACTGATGTTCACAGTCCAGTACTATGTAAAAAAATTTGGTCCAGGGAGTCATATTTAGATTTCTCAATCATACTACTGAAGCTGAAGATAAAGTATTCTTTTACCTGACAGGATTACTCTATGAACATAGTTATAGGCACCAGATTCTAGTGACTTCAATTTATTACTACTTTATAAGCTAGCAGTACAATGTTGGAAATGAAAAGTGACTTCATATATCATTTGATTTGGGTTGTAGGGGAGGTCCAAAACTCAAAAAGGATTAAATGGAGGATTTGACACTCCATAAAAAGTATGGAATGGAAAATTGAGTATGTTACAAAATATTAGGAAAATAAATGCAATCACTTAGAAATACATACAAAAGCAAGTATGCCAAAAAGATATCATTTTTAATTTTGAAGAAGTAGGTTGGCAGCTTACTGGAATGCTATACAAATAAACTGGTGATGTCAGCATGGCTTCAACAGTCTTTATTATATATATTTAAGGGAAGAGGTAATCATGTTCTAGGTATTATGGTCTAAGGGAATCCAGCTGTACTTGAGGGGAATGAATGCCTTGTGATAAAAGGCAGACTTAGACTGAAAAGATCCCAGTTGGAATTTCAGCTCTGGTACAGTTTCCTCTTGAGGAAATCATTCACATTTTCTATTTTTCTCTATAAAACAGAGATAGTATATTAAAGAGCTATTATGAGTTATATATGGGTAGTTGTTAAACTATCATAAGTGATCAAAAATGGTAGATGTGAATATCATATTAGAAAGAGGTCTCTGGTGTTATGATATGGGCATTTACCCTGGTATGATTTTTGTCAGTGATTTGGATGTACACATACATCATATTTGCACTCAAAATAAATCTAAGATAGCTAATGTATTAAATGATTGACCCAATTGAAGCTTAGAAAATCTTGACTAGTTGAAACAACATGTTCAAGTTAACAACATGAAATAAGGTCTTCCTCTTAAACACCAGAAAGCGTCTAGAAGAACCAAGGACGAAGGAGTAATGATTTAACATCTCATCTTAAAGACTTAGGAACTCCTAGCTGATTGTAAGTAGACGATGAGTCATCTTGTGATGAGAATGCCAAGAAAAGCTAATGGAACCTTGGGCATCCTGAATAGAAGTACACTGCACAGAGCTGTGGAAGAAATTCCCACAGTCCTCTGCGCTGATTAAAACAACTGGTGGTTAATACATTGTTCTGGACATTGCTCTGTGAGAGAGGAGATGTTAGAAAAGAACAAAGAAATATCTGGAAATGATACCTTATGAGGAGAGTTGGTAGGTTAAGTGCGGCAGTCAGCTGAGAGTATTTCAAAGGAAATACATGGAAAAAGAAAAAACGTCTTTCAAAATTTATCTGATAAAATGTAGGATTAATGGGAATTATATAAGCAGGTAAATTTGGATTTTCTTGTAATAAAGACACTTCTTTCTAACTAAGTTGTTAAAAATGGAATGCTTTCTCTTATGAGGTGGCAAATCTCTTGCCAGTATAAGTGTTAAAGCAGATGCTGACTGAGTTCCTGTTAGAACTGGATGAGAATCTCCCTCACTTCACAACCATGTACTGAATGCCTGCTGGATACCAGGGTTACAAAGATAATGAACAGAGACTAGTAAATGGCACGAGTCTTAAAACAGTAATATATGCCAGTGTTCCAGGATGTAAGGGGCACCCAACCCAACCCATGACCTCCCACCAGCCTGTAAATGTGTAAGTCTGTAATAAAGTCTAACAGATAAAAAATAAAATGATCAAATTAAATCCTTGATATCAAAACATTTAGATTTAGTTTTGATAACATTTATTATAAAGAAGTTGTTACATTTTATTTATATGTATTATTTGTTTTTATATTGCATTTGCTATTATTATACTATATATTGAGCTTATCTCTGAGTTTGGATGGCCCTATCAATCATGAAATATGAATTTGTGCCTCAATATTTGGGAAAACTGTGTTACACTAAAGCAGTGCTGTCAAAAAGAAAATGTTTTCTATCTTAGCTAACCAACACAATAGACACATATGGTTCTGAGCACTGTAAGTGTGACTAGGATGAGTGAGGAAATAATTTTTAAATTTTGTTTTCAGTTTAGTTCAGTCGCTCAGTCGTGTCCGACTCTTTGCGACCCCATGAATTGCAGCACACCAGGCCTCCCTGTCCATCACCAACTCCTGGAGTTCACTCAAACTCATGTCCATCGAGTCCGTGATGCCATCCAGCCATCTCATCCTCTGTCATCACCTTCTCCTCCTGCCCCCAATCCCTCCCAGCATCAAAGTCTTTTCCAATGAGTCAACTCTTCGCATGAGGTGGCCAAAGTACTGGAGTTTCAGCTTTAGCATCATTCCTTCCAAAGAAATCCCAGGGTTGATCTCCTTCAGAATGGACTGGTTGGATCTCCTTGCAGTCCAAGGGACTCTCAAGAGTCTTCTCCAACACCACAGTTCAAAAGTATCAATTTAGACACCTATTGCTAGCAGCAACAATATTGGACAATGCAGCTTTAAACACCTGGATTAACTTGATATCATTAAAAACAGTTGCATCTATCAGTTAATAAGCATACATATATAGGAATAAATTTTCTTTGTTTTCTTTAGTATTATGAGAGATTAAATTCATGCTACTGTTTGGGTAGCAAACCTATATGTTTAAATAACGTATCTTGGAATCTGTCTCATCTTTGAGAATTTATAGTATACTTGAAACTTTAAACCTCACTTTGCTAATGTCAGATTAAAAGCTCTTGAGATAACCTTCCTGCCTTGTTCCTTTCCTTTCATATTAGTTAGGTCTGCAAGTTAGGCAGTGAGGTTTGCATTTGATATATTTACTTATTCATATATTGGGGGTCAGGCTATGGGCCACTTTTAGTTTATTCACTTGGCGTTATGCCTTTGCATTTTATTGGCTGACATTTTCTAATTCTAAGTTACTAACAACTCTGAACAGAAAACAATTCCAGCTTTCCTTTCATATTCACACTCTGTTTGCCATTGTTTCACCTCTTCATCATAGTTCATTTGTGAACATTCCATTGACTACATCACTGAATTTATGAACATGGCCATGTTCACAACTCTGCAGCAAAAGACATAGTGTACTAAAATCCTTGTGAATAGTGTTCACCTCACTATGAAGGCCCCTTATGTCCTTATCTAAATACCGTAGAATCATAGACATTTAGAACAAACTTGAGTTTAAGAAATATTTTAATTTCTTTACTGCTTTGAATGAAATTGCATTTATCTTAGCTTCTGATGTTGGCAACTTGACCTCTGGTTCCTCTGCCTTTTCTAAATCCAGCTTGAACATCTGAAAGTTCTCAATTCACATACTGTTGAAGCCTAGTTTGGAGAATTTTAACCATTACTTTACTAGCATGTGAGATGAGTACAATTGTGTGGTAGATTGAACATTCTTTCGCACTGCCTTTCTTTGAGATTAGAATGAAAATTGACCTTCTCCAGTCCTATGGCCACTACTGAGTCTTCCAAATTCATGCTGAGGTTTGACAGAAAACAGCAAAATTCTGTAAAGCAACTATCCTTCAATAAAAAATAAATTTAAAAAATTAAAAAAAATAACAACTGAGGAACAAATTTACTGGCATATTGAGTGCAGTACTTTAACATCATCATCTTTTAGGACTTGAAATAGCTCAGCTGGAAGTCTGTCGCCTACATTAGCTTTGTCCATAGTGATTCTTCCTAAGGCCCACATGACTTCACACTCCAGGGTATCTGACTCTAGGTGAGTGATCACATTATTGTGGTCTTTTGGGTCATTGAGATCTTTCCTCACTTGTTTCTTATGCAGGTGAATAATTTTTTTTATTTTATTTTTTAATTGAGCAATTTTAAGCTCACACTGAGGTGAAGATACAGAGATTACCCATATACCCCTACTCCCACACATACATAGCCTCACCTATTATCAATATTCCCTGCCAAAGGGGTACATTTACTGAAAGTGATGAATATGCATTGATACATCTTAATCACCCAAAGGCCATAGTTTACATTATAGTTCATTCCTGGTGTTGTACATTCTGTGGGTTTGGACAAAGTATAATGACATGCCCATCATTATAGATATTATCACAAGAAGTATTTCAACCTCTCTAAAAGTCCTCTGTGCTCTGCCTATTCAACCCATCCAACTGCCCAACCTCCAGCCTCTGGAAATCACTGATCTTACTGTATCCAGTTTTCCTTTACTCAAATATCATCATTTAGCATGTAGTTCTTCTGGTGGGCTTCTTTCACTTGGTAATATGCATTTAAGTTTCCTCCATGACTCTTCATAGCATGACAGTTCACTTGGTTTTAATTCTGAATAGTATTCTGATGTCTGGATATAGCAATTTATTTACCCATTCACCTACTGAAGGACATCTTAGTTGCTTCCAAGTTTTGGCAATTGCTAGTAAACCTACCATAAGAATCTTGTGGAGATTTTTGTGAGGACATGTGTTTCCAGCTTCTTTGGGCAAATGCCAATAGCTGAATCTCATGGTGAGAGTATATTTAGCCTTTTAAGAAACAGCCAAACTGTCTTCCAAAGTGGCTGTACCATTTTGCAGTCCCACCAGCAATGAATAAAAGTCTCTCTTGTTCCACAACCTTGCCAGTCTTCTATGTTAGATTTGGGCCATTCTAATAGGTGAGTTGTGATATCTTATTATTGGTTTCATTTTTTAGTTTTTATAAAAATGTTTTTATGTTATCTCCTTTGATACTTGAAACATCTTAAACAAGTGGGGTAAGCAGGAAAATCATTACTGTCTCTGTTTGCTAAATGACAAAACTGAAGTTAGACATATAAAAGATTTGCCCTAGGGCCTGTGTGTGTTGAACTATAGAGAGGGGGTAAAAAACAGACCTTCTTTGTTTAATGCCCCTCATCTTCATGTGAAGAAATAAGGACTACATGAGTATGACTAATACTTTTAAAATATGGTATACAATTGAGCTAATTCCTAGTTCTTGGCATAAATTCATAATAAGAACATTTTCAAAAGGATTTAGGTGAACTAAATTCAATTCTCAAATATGTAAAGTACTTTTTGACCTTGAATTTATGGCTTCTTCTCTTTACTTTAAAATTTGACATTGATTTGTATATTTTAAACAAGTGTATCTAAATCTAAAATACATTTCATATAAGGATTTACACATATGTTTTCACATATTTTATCTTCCCCTTAGTGGAACAACTATAGCTGACATTAAAAATAATCAGAGATCATTCTATTAATATGGTAATAGTGTTATCACCTTCACTATGTTATTAGGGCATAATGAGTTGCTGTGATTAAAAATAATCATTCTTTCATAACCTTTATAATAAATAAATTATGAAACCTTTTGCAATCGATTAATAATAAATTTCTGATATAAGGTGTAATGGCCCTGAGGGAGAAAAAGAAATAGACAATTTAACATAGATAGAAAAAATAGAGATTTGTAAAAGGTCATGACTAGAATGTTTGGCTGAGCAGCTTGCTTTTTGAGACTATATGGAGGAGGCTGCAATAGTTTGATGAGTGTAATCTGGAAGGCTTCCTAAGCATATGGAGTGGTGAGAAAAAGTGTTGCAGAAATGCTAGCGAGGAAACATGAAAATTGGATAAATCAAGGGAAAAACCTGGGGGGAAGGGAAATGCCTGAGAGAAGGAGATGAGAACAGATGTAGAGATGGTCACTGTATATTTTGACATCATGAGATTATTTTGAATATGCTCTTTAAAAGAATAAGCTACTAAAATAGTTTGATAAGAGGCTAAACTGACTGGAGTAGTTAAGGAAGCTTTTACATAATAGCAGTTCCCAGTTTCAGCATATTGATTAAAGTAGAATTAAGAATGCCCAGTAATGGTTAAGCTGGAGTCTTTACTTTGATGCCTTGCACAGCATCATAAATGACTATATTTATTTCCCTTCTTCATGTAAGGACATCTACAGTGTATGAAAAATTTTTAAATCCTTTTTGCCTTTTATTTATAAAAATAAATATTTAAAATCTTTTTCAAATCAGCAGAAACCTACTTTCTTCCTTTACTTGATGCATCACCTCTAGCAAACGAAAAGATACATATTTAATAGTTTTAGATGTTTAGTTGACAATCATTAGATAGATACAAGGTAAATAGTTCTATAATGCCCTTGATTTTACACATGGCCCAGAGCTCACACTGCAAAAAAAAAAAAAAAATACAATGCTAATTAACCTTTCAGTCAGTTCAGTTCAGTTTAGTTGCTCAGTCATATCCGACACTTTGTGACCCCATGAATGGCAGCATGCCAGGCCTCCCTGTCCATGACCAACTCCCGGAGTTTACTCAAACTATGTCCATCGAGTCAGTGATGCCATCTAGCCATCTCATCTTCTGTTGTCCTCTTCTCCTCCTGCCCCCAATCCCTCTCAGCATCAGAGTCTTTTCCAATGAGTCAACTCTTTGTATGAGGGCCAAACTATTGGAGTTTCAGCTTTAGCATCAGTCCTTCCAATGAACATCCAGGACTGATCTCCATTAGAATGAACTGGTTGGATCTCCTTGCAGTCCAAGGGACTCTCAAGAGTCTTCTCCAACACTACAGTTCAAAGGCATCAATTCCTCGTCGCTCAGCTTTCTTCACAGTCCAATTCTCACATCCATACATGACCACTAGAAAAACCATAGCCTTGACTAGATGGACCTTTGTTGGCAAAGTAATATCTCTGCTTTTAAATATGCTATCTAGGTTGGTCGTAACTTTCCTTCCAAGGAGTAATGTGTTTTAATTTCATGGCTGTAATCACCATCTGCAGTGATTTTGGAGCCCCCCAAAATAAAATCTGACACTGCTTCCACTGTTTCCCTATCTACTTCCCATGAAGTGATGGGACCAGATGCCATCATCTTCGTTTTCTGAGTGTTGAGCTTTAAGCCAACTTTTTCACTCTCGTCTTTCACTTTCATCAAGAGGCTCTTTAGCTCCTCTTCACTTTCTGCTATAAGGGTGGTGTCATCTGCATATCTGAGGTTATTGATATTTCTCCTGACAATCTTGATTCCAGCTTGTGCTTCTTCCAGCCCAGTGTTTCTCATGATGTACTCTGCATATAAGTTAAATAAGCAGGGTGACAATATACACCTTTAGCTTATATTTTTACTTCAAAAGAATATTTACATAAGAAGCTTATTCCAGATAATTGAAGGAATAGTTTGGAAATTACATCTATCTTCTGAAACTGGGCAGTAATTTTGCCAGGAAAGGACTCAAGTGATTAAAATGAAAAATTCCTTAATTTAAGATACATTAGAATTCTGAAGAACTTTCTTTTTTTATATTTGTCCCAAGAAAGCATCCCATTACAATAGACTGAACCATAAAAAAAGCACACTGCAGGTCTGAAGTGTCTTAATCATTTAATATAATTTTTTTTATTTAACAACTCTCTTTAAAAATTGTTATTGAAGTATAGTTGATTTACAATGTAGTTTTAGTTTCAGGTAAACAGCAAAGTAAATAAAACATATATATATATACACATATATATACATAAATACACACACACACACACACACACACATATATATATATATGCACACATACATGAATCCATTCTTATTGCTTTAAGACTCTTTCCCATATAGGCCATTACAGAGTAGAGTTCCCTTCCCTACACAACGGGTTCTTATTAGTTATCTATTTTATCTATAATAGTGTATATATCAATTCTAATTTCCCTTTGCTACACAACAAGTTCTTATTAGTTATCTATTTTATCTATAGTAGTGTATATATGTCAGTCCCAGTCTCCCAATCTATCCCTCCCCTCGCCTTATCCCCTCATAACCATAGTTTGTTTTCTACATCTGTGATTTTACACCTGTTTTGTAAATAAGTTCATCTGTACCCTTTCTTTAGATTCCACATATAAGTGATGCCACATATTTGTCTTTCTTTGACTTACTTTTAAGTAAGAGAGTTGAAGTAGAAAATTTGACAAAGCCATTGTTAAAGTATGCAGTCACCACAATTCATTTTCCTTTCATGTGTTTACTAAATCAGTAGATTATTTTTGTCTGTTTTTATCTGGTTTTCTTCTCCTTGTCTCAGAGGAAGCAGCATATATAACCATGGTGAGAAGTATTCCATTTAAGACTAATCTTTAAATGCAGCAGATAGTGCTGTGTTCCCCAGAAAGTGATAGAGAAAAAGATTTCATTTCATATCTGTTTTGTACTTACCCTGTTGCCAGTAAATATCCATGTTACCACTGGTTTTCTGAACGTAAGCAGCAACTGAGTTTGTTCTATTTATTCACTACTTGCATTTATAAAACAAACATTTCAAATCCCTGAGACAATGTATTATTATTTTCATTATTAAATCTGGAAACTATACATAATATTACTAGTAGTTTTAATATTTATATTGTTATAGTCTTAATGTGTTATTTAACATACAGCAGGAACACAAACTTTCTCTAAAAGAATATCTAACAGTGTAATATCTATTATACTTGTTTCCAAAAAATGTTGCTTGACTCAAAATTATTACTTTATGTAAGATCAGGAACATATAAGACTCTGCTTCTAGACTGACAAAATAAATCCATATGTCCATTGCATATCGATTCATTCATTTGTGTTTTTCTTAACTCACCCAAAGAAGGATAATCATTTTGAGATTTCACATGGAGATGCTACCCCATCTTTGTCATCTTTGACCAACAAATGTGCTTGTAAGATTATTTGAATACTTTTATCACATCAACTCTGCATTATAAGATAAACATTTTTTCAAGTGCTGACACCAGTCTTAAAAACAAAGTTTTATCATATTAGTACACGTAATATGGGAATCGTTAAGAATATCTAAGCAGTGAAATTTTAACCCTACTTTGATGCTCACTGGATTTAAACACATCTACTGGGAGATAGTGAAGGACAGGGCAAGCTGCAGTTCATGGGGTTGCAAAGAGTCAGACATGATTTAGTGGCTGAACAACGACGACATCTGAATATACTTTTAATGAGCGGAACACCAAACCTAGTGGCAAATATGACACGGAGATTAAAAATATATCTACTTATAAGATGAAGTGTAATGTGGGAATTCATATGGCATTTTACTCTTCCAGAAATTGGAATTTTCTCTTAGCACTACAATCCAATGTTTGATTTTTGCTTTAACTTTTCAGTGATTATATAAAAGAAGAGATATGATTGATGAGGTATTTTTTCCTTGGTTGTATTTGTAGTACTTAAGAAACTGTTTGACTCACATCCAGTTTTGCAACTTTTCTCAGATACTTAAAGACAATTACTTATGGTACTTGTCAACTTTAATGTGAATCTAGAACCTGCCTGCCAATGCAGGAGACATGAGACAGGGGTTCAATTCCTGAATTGGGAAAGTCCCATGGAGAAGGGCACAGCAACCTACTCTGGTATTCTTGCCTATAGAATCCCATGGACTCAGAAACCTTGTGGGCTACAGTCCTTAGGGTCATGAAGAGTCAGATATGACTGAACTGACTTGGCACCCACACAAGAATTTTACACATGTCTTAATTTAGAATATAAGAACTCTGGGTGAGTTCATAATAAAGCTTTATTCATCAAAGGTCCTTTTCTTTATTCCTTTCTCCAATAGAACCAGTTTTATCTAATACATTATTAAGTAGTTATATCTTACAATTTTTATTCACCAAATATATCTATGCATTGATAAACATAAAAATTCTAATACTACTTTATTCAATTGATTCAATTCTGTCCAAGAAAAAATACTTGAAATTTTAGACTGTGAAGTCTTAACACTTGCTAGACATTTAAATTACATAAGTTTAACTTCAATGTTTATTAAATGTGGAAAAGAATACGGACATATTTTTTCCTTTGAGAACCCTGTGAAGAATTTCACTTACTTTGTCAGTTCACTCAATAACAATTTAGCATTAGGCAATGCGTTTTCTGAGAGCAACATTGAAGCTAAAGTGACTGATTTCTTGCCATCATTTTGAGCAAAGTCTAGTGGACCTTATTTCAAGGATATAATCCCCATGTTACATAAATAAACAATGAGTCTTTGCTTGCTTTTATAACACCCTTTAAAATGATACACCAGTGGAATATTTGAACATATGCTTTAAATTTAACACAAGGTTTCTTTTTAAGCCCATTTTAAATTGTATGATTGTTTAAAGAAAAATAGAAGTGGTAGAATTTTTTCTACTATAGGTATTATGGTCATGGTATTGTTGGTGCAAATCAGTTGAGGAAAAAAATAAATAGCATTCAGAAGTTTTAAGTATGTATAAGTATTTAAATATATATCTCCATCCATTTATAGGGATTCCCTGGTGGCTCAGAGGTTAAAGCATCTGCCTCTAATGTGGGAGACCTGGGTTTGATCCCTGGGTCAGGAAGATCCCCTGGAGAAGGAAATGGTAACCCACTCCAGTATTCTTGCCTGGAGAATCCCATGGTCAGAAAAGCCTTGTAGCCTACAGTCCACAGGGTCGCAAAGAGTCGGACATGATTGAATAACTTCACTTTCACTTTTCATCCATTTATATGGATTTTCCACAACTGCTAGTGTTTGTATGACCAATAAATAAATAATGTATTGTTTGCTTATTTTACCAATTGATAGCCTATACCATAGAAACCAAGCCAGATATAGATAAATATGTATTTTTTAATAATTTGAAAAATTCATCAACATTATTTTGAAGTTTCATAAGTTAATTGAACATTACCATTAAAAATTGATTAGTGATCCTCAGTTCAGTTCAGTCAGTCAGTCGTATCTGACTCTTTGCGACCCCATAAATTGTAGCATGCCAGGCCTCCCTGTCCATCACCAACTCCTGGAGTTCACTCAGACTCATGTCCATCCAGCCATCTCATCCTCTGTCGTCCCCTTTTCCTCATACCCTCAATCCCTCCCAGCATCAGAGTTTTTTCCAATGAGTCAACACTTCGCATGAGGTGGCCAAAGTACTGGAGTTTCAGTGTTAGCATCATTCCTTCCAAAGAACACCCAGGACTGATCTCCTTTAGAATGGACTGGTTGGGTCTCCTTGCAGTCCAAGGGACTCTCAGGAGTCTTCTCCAACACCCCAGTTCAAAAGCATCAATTCTTCGGCGCTCAGCTTCCTTCACAGTCCAACTCTCACATCCATACATGACCACTGGGAAAACAATAGCCTTGACTAGATGGACCTTTGTTGGCAAAGTAATGTCTCTGCTTTTGAATATGCTATCTAGGTTGGTCATAACCTTTCTTCCAAGGAGTAAGCGTCTTTTAATTTCATGGCTGCAGTCACCATCTGCAGTGATTTTGGAGACCAAAAGAATGAAGTCTGACACAGTTTCCACTGTCTCCCCATCTATTTCCCAAGAAGTGATGGGACCAGATGCCATGATCTTAGTTTTCTGAATGCTGAGCTTTAAGCCAAACTTTTCACCCTCCTCTTTCACTCTCATCAAGAGGCTTTTTAGTTCCTCTTCACTTTTTGCTATAAGGGTGGTATCATCTGCATATCTGAGGTTATTGATATTTCTCCTGGCAATCTTGATTCCAGCTTATGCTTCTTCCAGCCCAGCATTTATCATGGTGTACTCTGCATATAAGTTAAATAAGCAGGGTGACAGTATACAGCTTTGACGTACTCCTTTTCCTATTTGGAACTTTTGACCTGCATATAGGTTTCTCAAGAGGCAGGTCAGGTGGTCTGGTATGCTCATCTCTTTCAGAATTTTCCACAGTTTATTGTGATCCACATAGTCAAAGGCTATTTCTCCTTGAAAAATATTTTCTTTGTTCTGTACGGTACATTGAAACTGTAATTAATGCTGCCCAATTTTATCTTGTTAAAGTAATCATTGCAACATCAACGGCTAGAATATAATAGTTTCTAAAGAAAATTGGTTATAAACTTAACTTTATATTAAATCCAAAGAAATAAATAATAATGTGAGAGTGATCTTCACTCATTCTTGGGCAGTATTTAATTAACAGGAGACCATCTTCCTCCATGAACCCACTGTAGTCTTTTGAAACTGAATTCCTATCACAAATACTTTATAAGATTTTCAGAATTATGGGGGAAAGAAAAAACATAAAGTAAATCTTGATGAATAACTTTGATAGTAGTCAACAAGAAACTCTGATTCACAAGAGGTACAATGATATGGCATTGCTTGGAATATTTAATTATATATGTCACTTTTAAAAAGTTAAAATAATTATTTTAGTGATTATTTTCATTTAAACTGCTTTTGTAACATTTTTACAAAGCACTAACACCTAATTTTGACTGATGACCAAATACTCTGATTATGATTAAATATATTTTAAGAGAACATGAGGTCAGTAGAGGTGTTTTGATTTCAGTTCAGTTGAAAAAGTATACTCATTTTATTGGGTATAAAACATTCACAAACAAAGCTTCCAGATAATTCTTTGAAATCTTTTGCTTTATGCTTCTTAGTGTCAAGGTGCTCATGCTCAGTTGCTCAATACTGTCCAACTCTTTGCAATCCCATGAGCTATAGCCCACTGGGCAGCTCTGTTCATGGAGTTTTCCAGGAAAGAATACTGGAGTGCATAGCCATTTCCTCCTCCAGGGTATCTTCTTAACTCGAGTTGAACTCAGGTCTCTTATGTCTCTCATATCTCCTGCATTGGCAGGCAGCTTCTTTACCACTATGCTGCCTCAGAAGCTTCTTTTGTCAAAATCACTCCCTAATGAATATTCTGATAAACTAGATGCTGTTCCAGAGTACTAAGTCACTCAGGAAATGACATGAATCTCCTCAGTAAGTTGAATAAGTTCAGAAATCATGAAAAACTTTTGAAATATAGTCCCAAGCATTTTTGAAAGTCTGTGGATATCTATTTCATTGACTGAGACTGAATAATGTAAAAAAAAGGGTAATCCATTATTTTAGTTCTAGTTCTTTGGCCAAAAGAATATCTCTTCTTACTTGTTATTTATCAATTGATATTCTTATCATGGTTGGTTCACAGTTGGCCAAATATATTGAGAATATTTTTTCTTATTGAGACAATGACCTCATTGGTAGTTTACAGCTATCAAACACCTTGATAGAGTAATATACAGTCCTGTTTTGTATTTTTAAAAATTTGAAAATTATACTAATTCATAATGCATGCTATATAGCTTCATGCCTGATTCTGTATGCTATTACACATATCCCAATCTATGTGAAGAATACTATATTCAAATAGAGTTTTTTGTTGTGTTCTTTTATAAATACCATTTGAATATCTCCTGAAATTTTTGTATACTTCAGGATGAAAATCTGTTTTCTAAAATTATACTAACCCACATATGCTCTTAAGTATGTATCATCTTGCCATGAATTGGAACATTTGTAAGTGATCATTTAAAACTCAATGAAAGAAATGATAAAGATTGTAAAGATATAAACAAGAGCAAGTTTTCAAACAAAAACTAGATGAAAAATAAGTTGGTAAATTTAAATAGTTTCAATTCTGAGAAAAATATCTAAGTATAAAACACAGCATGATGAATCTCTGTAGAGAAAACCACCTCCTCTCTAGCGTGGGTACTGTGCTGAGTGACACTTCAATGGAAGAGGGGAAAGCTCCTATTTATGTTTAACTTTGTTTAAAAAACAGCAAAGCTCTGTGCCTAATATAGAAATACTCTGAAAAGATCTAGTTCAATTTTATGAAAAAAATAAAAAGAAAAAAAAACTTTAAAAAAATACATCAATGAATAGCATGTCCTAGTTGCACTTGTAAGAGGAACAAATGAATGAAAAGATTTTTTTTTTGTAGTTTTATAATATAAGAGAAAGCCAATATGGGACCTTAGATACTGACTGCTATGTAGTACATATTTTTAAAATTAAGGTCACTTAAATTCATGTTACTGATCCTTGCCTTTCTCCACGCTGTTTATTTTTAGACCCTTGCAATTCAGGAATGACATGGAAAAAGTACTGTATCAATGCTACTAATTCTGACTTTCTTTGATCCTATTGCTTACAATCTGTGAAATTAGTCACAGAATCCCAGAATTGCTTTTACTCAGTCTAACTCATGATTCTAACTTTTGAAGCACTCCAGTTGCATTACTTCAGGATTATTCTTTTCATCATTAGCTTTCATTTCAACCATTGCTCTCTTTCATTTATACTCTCTCCATCATGCTCAGTTTTAGTGTTTTCATTGATTTAATTTCTTCTGCCTTCAGACATGGAGAGATCTCTTAACATGAATGCACTGTCATGTATAATTCTCCCTCTTTTAAACATCAAACACATCTCTCCTTGTTTTAGAGCCAAAGTTTTCCAGTTAGATGCTTCCATTATCTTATTCTTATAAATCTTATATTAATCCAATACCCAAAATGTGATAGCTTTTCTCAAGTTTACATGGAAATCCCTTTAAATTTCATTTTGTATTAGTCAGCTTAGGCCACCAAAACAAAAAACAAACAAACAAGCAAAACACAGACCAGGTGACTTAAACAGAAGAAATTTATTTTCTTACAATCTGGAGGCTTGGAAGTCCAAGACCAGAGTACTAGCACAGTGTAGTTCTGGTGAAGACTTTCTCCCTGCCTTGCTGATGGCTCTCTTATTTTGTCCTCACATGGCAGGAGGAAAGAGACAGAAAGCTCTCTGGCGTTTCTTACTATAAGACACTAATCCCACTATGAGGCCTTAACCTCATGATTCACTGGAACCTAATTATTTACCAAAGACCTCGTCTCCAAGTACCATCATACTAGCTTCAGCTTCAGTATAAATTGTTTTTGACAGGGGGACACATTTCAGTCCATAGCAACTTTACTGAAGCATTTAACATTCACTGATTGATATTTCTTAAGTAGAGGATCTGTGTTTAACTTGATGACACCTCACCAATGCATCTTCATTTGTTTTCTCTATCAAAATGTTCAGTAGGGTCATACGTTCATAACAGGCATCACATTTGCAGATTATGGGAAATTTGGAGGTATAGTACGCTGTTAGAAGGCTATCTTGTAAGTTGGACAAAAGTAAGGGTAAAAATAGAGTTCAGTGCAGCTAACGGCTAGAGTATGGTTGGAGGATTATGAGGCTTATCAGCACATGTCAGAAAGATGTTGGGATTTTAGTTGCAGGAAGTCTGAATATTAGTCAATAGTGTGATGCGACTGCCAAAGTGCAAATGCAATTTTAAGCTGCTTTACTCAGCACACAGCTTCCAAAATAAGGGAGATAAAAACTTCACTCTATTCTGTATCAAACTACAAAGCACTGTTACATTAAATTTGGGTGTCACATATTCAATAATACATATTAGGGTGAATCAAAATCATGCCTTATGAGTATCCTCTCTGGAAATACAACTGTTTCAGTCTAAATAGACACCAACTTGAAAGCCAAAGCTTCAGATTCCTCAAAACCTGGAATATAATGCTACTCCAGATAAAAATAATCTTCGTTCTCCTGGAAAAACAGTGACTCATCTAAATATATAATCATACAGGGATATAAGAAATAGTCAAATTTGTATTTGTCAAATTTAAATAACAGCTATCACTTTTTCAATATCACATTGCATCAAAAATATTTCAAACTTAATTTAAGCCATATCACTGTCAGTGTCTCAGTCATCACTAATGCTATTTGCATGCCATCTAACAAGTCATTACCATTTTCAAGTTATTCGAAATATTTTCTTTTTTGAAGTTCAAGTTTTTGCTAGAAACTTTTCTTTCAGGCCACAATTAACCATATATTCATTCCTTTCTTTAGTTAGCAAATGTATTTTGTCCTGGTAATCGGGTACTGTTGTAGGTAAGAGGGATGATTCAGTGAGCAGAGTAACAAAATCCAATCCTTGCACTCCTATATTTGCATACCAAGAGAACAATTAGTTTCTCATTCATTGCTTAAGTGTATATTTTTCATTGCCACAGCACACACATTTCTCCATTGAATTTTTTGAAGTGGTCTTTAAAATATGTCATTACAAAGTTATAGAATACTTACAAATTTTACTTCATCCCTGAACTCATTATTAAACTGTGTTAAAGTAGTTTGCTATTCTTTTTAATGGTTGACCTCTGTAGGCATCCAAAACAGAAATTGATTCAAGCTCTCAAAGACTGATGTATTTTCTTCAAACAGGACTTTTAATATTAAAGAATCCTAAAGAGGCCCAGCACAGTCTGACTCCTTTGTTCTAAGAGGCAGTCTTTTGGCAGGAGGGGTCGGGAGAGGTGGATTACCTCATATTCAAACAAGTATGATAGTTAATGAACCTTAAAAGGGGGGCATTTGGTACTCAAAGGTGCAAATATCCATTTAAAAATTAAATAAGTCCTAAAAATGTAATGTACAGCATGGCTACTGTAGTTAATAATACTATACTGTGTATTTGAAAGTTACTAGGAAAATAGATCAGAAGAAAAAAAATTATAACTTTATGTGGTGATAACTACAATATATACATACATTGAGGCATTATGTTGTATGCCTGAAACTTTGTTATATGTCGATTACACATCAATTAAAAGAAAAGGCTGTGGCAAGATGAAATTTTTGCTGCTCCAAAGAGCCAGTGTTTCAGATTGCAACTGTTTATGTTTATCTGAATAATATTCTATTAACTATTCCTATTTTTTTAAATGATAGAGATAACTCATTAAGTTTGCTATCTCTGTATATGGTACTAGTTAACCTTTAATTCCCTCTGAATTCTAACTTATTACATAATTTTTAACTTGGGAAGGAACTTGGAAATGATTAGATCATTGACAGTCAATGCCATGATCAAGAAAGGATAGATTGTGATTTAAGATGTTTGATCTGAGGGACCGGGAGTTTGGGAAGGAGGTTCCTAATCTAACTGTCTTTGGTCTATGAGATAGGGCACTGTTAAGAGATTATACTTTTTGTGCTGAGCATGGGAAGGGGCCATCAGCTGAGATCTGCAGTAATCTACTCAGAAGTTTCAACAAAAAGACACTGGAGAGGAGCCCAGGTTCCCTTTGCTAATATACATCACCACCTGTGATGTGTCACAATGGTCATTCAAACTAACATTGCTCTTGTAACAACCCAGAAGCCGCTCTTTCCTTCTGCGTCAGTTATCTAATATTTTGGTCAAAAATTTGTAGGAGGCAATGCAATGAGTGTAGAATAGTTGACTTCAGTTTGAATCCATTTCTCTAATTACTAGTCAGGTGGTCTTGCACAAAGGATCTAATCTTTCTAAACACTAACTTTATGAATAAAGTGGAGAAAATAGTTTCTATCTTGCAGGGTTGTTGTAGTTGTAAGCTTATCAGTTCAGTTCAGTTCAGTCACTCAGTCGTGTCCAATTCTTTGCGACCCCATGGACTGCAGCACGCCAGGCCTCCCTGCCCATCACAAACTCCCTGAGTTTACTGAAACTCATGCTCATTGAGTTGGTGATGCCATCAAACCATCTCATCCTGTTGTCCCCTTCTCCTCCTGCCCTCAATCTTTCCCAACAGCAGGGTCTTTTCAAATGAGTCAGCTCTTTGCATTAGGTGGCCAAAGTATTGGAGCTTCAAGATCACTCCTTCCAATGAATATTTCAGACTGATTTCCTTTAGGATGGACTGGTTGGATCTCCTTGCAGTCCAAGACTATATATAAGATAATATATGTGTGTGTAATATGCATTTATATTTATGTATAATATACATGTACAATATATATGCACATGTATATATATGCACAATTGTGTATATATATGATTATACATGTATAAACAGTACACTTGCATATACATAGAGAGAGGGTCATAAGTGTCATAGTGTCATAAGACATGGCTTTGAAGTAGTCAAGACATTAAGAAAAGCAAAAAATTGTGGTATTTCATGGTTGGAACATCTTCAGATGCTTGGCAAATTCTACTTTCAAAACCTACTCCTCTTACTGTTGATGCAGAGATTTCTTCACTTGAAAATGTGACCTGACCAAATTGTGCTATCATAAAGGATTATCACATGGACCTGAAATATCCATTGGTTTGCTGAGAACTAAAGAACCAAAGGGGAAAGGTGAAGATGACTATTATTGTTCAAGTATCTCTGCAGGAAATAGAGTGTGTTTTTCTTGATTTTCCGCGATGCAGTTCCTTTATTCTCTATTTAATGTAAACTCTCCCAGTAGAATTCTAAACCTAAGGATAAAATACGTATACTAGATACACTAGGTATGATTACTGTGAAGAAAACGATTTCAAACACATATTGCCCATTGGAATTGTTGATGAGGGAGTAGAAATTGTAAAATGAGGAGTTGCAAGTATGTTATAATAATATCCTCCCAAATAATTAATGGGCGCAGGGTAGAGGATTGACTTGTGATGAGAAAAATACAAACAGAAAGAAAAGGACAGACTCTGGTGCTGTTAGGAATAATGTGTGCAATATTTTTGCAACAATAATATGTACTCTAGGATATTTGCTAAGAAATTTTGAGAGCAAGTTCATGAGTATGTGTATACAAGATACAAAATAAATATTGCAGCAACCTTGTGGTTAAGAAATGTGATGGAATATTCAGTCATTGATATAGCAAGTAGTTTTTGAGCTTGTGCCATGTTCTAGTCATTGTAGGCACTGGGGACAAAGAGATGAATAAATCCTTGATTTGAGAGAGCACACAGTGAATAACTGCAATATTATGGCATATAGCTTCAATGTTAGCATTTTAAGGTATAATTTAAAAATATATGTATTCTCACCTTTCAATTGTTATTGTTAACTAGCAAACTTTTGTAAGTTGTAGTGCTATGCATTCCAGTTTTAACATTTTTTTTTTTCTCAAAAATTATAAATCTGGTGCTTCCTGCTTTCACACTGTGGGGAGGGATGAGTAGCCAAGATATAAACAAGGTTATAGCACAAGTTAGTATCCCTTATAGCTATGAGCTTATGTTGTATATATTTCTTGGTTTAATTATTATTTATCCTATAGGTAAACTATTAGACTCTAATAAGAATACTTTAATATTGGATGAGATGAATCAGAAAAGTGACTATAAGCACAACAATAACCTCAAATAAGAACAAACAGCACATTTCTAGAGCGCCTCTGATATACTAGGATCTTTCCTCTACTTGGAATAGACCATTTATTTACATTAAATTTTTTTAAAAGCATGTCTGTGAGGCTGTCAAATAACATTGCAGTAAGAAATGTCAGCTTGAATAATTAGGACAGTGTTGTTGCAGATACAGGAAGTTGAATATCACTCAATAAATATGGGGAAGCAGAATTAGTATCAATTACCACCCAAGGGCCCTTCCACAATCTATTGTGCTTTTGCTGGAGAAGCATTTGTACCCTAGATTGTGCTGTCAGCACCCTGCTATTTCATGAAGAAAACTGGCCTGTGCACAACCATGTGCGATGTTCATCTGTAGGAATGTGAGTTTAGAGGATGCTGCAAAATTCAGAGCTGACTCGCTTACCTTAGTACAGATGTTCACCTCTACTTAGGTTAAAGTCATCTCTAGCAACAGATGAAAGAAATAATTACAGCACACTCCATATTTATTTTATAGGGAGAGGATTAACATACAAATTCACCTTCCCCTTTGAAAATTTCTTTTAAACAGATAGATCCCTGCAGGCACTTAGGAGATAGAAACTGTATCTACAAATAAAAAGGGAATGAGGAAATTAAGGTTGTTATCAGAAAAGTGCAATCCCAAACTCCTCTCTAAGTAAATGCTATTGAAAATTCAATGAGGAAAATCTAGATAGCATCATCAATTCTGTCTGTTTCTGTTGGGAGCCCTAGTTTGGTGTTTCCACATTGAGTCATTAAGGATACTGACTGTTAGAAAGGCACAGCACAGGGAACTCATTTGGCTCAGACACACTCATCTTCGCCCTTGTCTTTGCTGTTTTCCCCCAGCATTTAACATGAACACCCAGGCTGCTTCTGTGGAAACAGGATCTTTGATGACATTTTCACTTGTGACTGCTTCTTCTTCTCATTTGAAGTTATAAGTCCAGTTATGTCAGCAGTTACTCTCCCTGACGTAGAAGAAAAACTCTCCTATAGTTGAGTCTCCTCATCTTTCCAGGCACCTTTCAGGGTAGGCTGCTTTGGGAGACCTGCAGTTGGATGTGTCCCAATATATCTTTACCTCATTTGTGATACCATTTTCCATAGCCATGAGCAAATGGTACATATTTCTAGTGCACTGAAAAGCAGAAAAGCAGCAGAGGGAGAGAGGAATAAATTAATACTCAAACCCCAATTCTTCATTACAGTCAAGCATTGATTAATAACCTATTGGACTCGAGGCTTTGCAAAGAAATTTAAGAGCTCATTGCACAATGTTCTATAGCTTTACTGATAACCAAGAAATGGGGCAGAATGGAAGACATTTCACCCAGAAAATATAGAGAAAAATAAATTAAATGATAAAATTCAATATTTTTCTTTCTTACAAGCCAAGGGTTAAGTATATCTGATAAAAATTCACATTCAACCAGCTGCCCTTAGTAATGAGAAAAAATAAATACACAATGGGAAAACCTGACCAGTGCCATATGACAGATGGATGGATAGATAGCTTGGAAAAGCAGAGCTGTTTGTTGTTAAGTAGACAACTTTAAGCTCTTCACATAGTTTTAATCATTTTTAAAAGTCCACATGATCACCTGTCTTGAATGTTTATTTTCCTTGTCAAGGTCCTGGCAGTGCCGAGTAGATATTTTCTAGGAAAGTATTTTCTGTGTATACATACCTATGGTCCCCTGTTTCATATTTTAAAAGTATGCCACCTATGAAAATTAAACATTAAGAAGACAATCATCTTTAACCAAATATATATGACTTAAATTACCAAGACAAAACAATATTTTCCCACAATAGAAACTTAAATTTTAATTTAAGTAATAGTATATCAGATAAAAATATTTCAGACAAATATCATTTATTGTGAAACTACTATGTCCTACAACTTTAGATATTCTATATAAATTATCTCACATTTTCAAAAGAATCCTACCTGGCAGAGCACAGCAATAATGATTAGGTGAGTAAATTAACATTTCAAAGGTTGAACTTGTTTAGTCACTCAGTCCTGTCCTACTCTTTGGGACACCCATGGACTGCAGCTCTCCAGCTTCCTCGATCCATGGGATTTTCCAGGCAAGGTTACTGGAGTGGGTTGCCATTTCTTGCCCCAGGGGATCTTCCTGACCCAGGGATCCAGCCACTGTGTCCGCATCTCCTACATTGCAGGGGGATTCTTTAGCAGCGAACCGCTGGGGAAGCCCGAAGTTTGAATAAAGTCCTATATAACTCTCACAGTTATCAAGTTACAAAACTTGGATTTGAATCTTCTTTCAAATTTTACTCCACTGCTATATGATGACATAGACATAGGAAAGATAACCATTGGTTTCTGAGGGAATTCTGTGGATTAAACTGCAGGATACCCAAATCTGAATTTTGTTATATATAGTTGATTATGTCATCTTATATATATGATGTAATTTAATATTTACAGGAATCCATTTGATATGAAATTTAATTTATCAAGATTAGCTGATATTTTCATTTAAAAATAAATAGAATTGGTATAGAACTTAGACCTATTAACATCCAAAGACATGTCTTCTAACTACTGGATTTTTCTATTAAATATAAATTGTTAAAAGTTGCTTGAATAGTTCTGTGTGTTTTTCTTTCTTTCACATAAAACCTAGTTTATTCAGAACTCATGCCAGGCAAAATCGTGAAATGTAGAAGTTCCTATTTCAGGGTTTTCTCTCTCCTGCCAGTATCCCTTTCCCTTTATCTTATTTCTCTACTCATTTTTTCCAAAGCTCTATTCTATTTCTTGTTTCATTCCACTAGTCCACTAAGATGATATTTGATAAAAGATTAAGGCTCTGCATCTCCCAGGGTATTTATATTTTAATGGGGGTCTCTTACTGATCAAAAAAGCCTCCAAGATGCAGAGGAATAAATTCTAAAGGTAACAGGCGGGAGAGATATGGGGAGAGATATTTTTAGATAGGAGCATCTGGCTTGCCCCTCTAATCACATCCCATAAGCTGCCTACTCCATTTATTTGTAAGACCTTGGCTTTGCTGTTTACAGTGAGAAGGTTTTCTGTAATTGCACATGCTTTTTCAAAGGTTTGAATCCTGTCTCAGAGATGGTGTGATATTGGTACCTCAGTGTTTATTTTCTCTCCTAGTTCCGCAGTTTTGATGACTGGAACAAATTCTAAAAACATTTTTAATGATGATGTAAGGCCTTGAACAAAATGAAAATCTGTTGTTTTAGCATATTTGGAAGAGAATAATTCAGCTGTCACAGGATGAAAGACTTGTCTGGAAATGCCATCTTTCCTTCAGTGTGTTATGATGCACACCTAAAAGGGAAATACCATTTTGTACAAATGTTAGAGTCCTCTAAGATACAAAGAAAAGAATTTATAATAAAACACCCAGCAAGCTTTTGTCACCTCACCTGCAGAATTCTCTCTTTAAAGCATATTTAGTCAAGCTAGTACGCCTACTTGTTTTATCAATTGAAAGAACTGAAAAGATTAAGAAAAAGTTTTAAGCACTGATTTAGCATATATACTATATTAAATTGGGTGCACTCACATGGTAATTTTATATGCAAAAATAGGCACCCTACTGGGTAGTTTCAAACCTAAAATGCTGAATAATTTTCAAAAAGGTTTAGTAATTAAGTGTGATGATAATGCATTAAAAATGGAAGAAAATTAAAGGAGGATTTCAAACACATTCTTGAAGTGAGAGAAGTTGGGGAAATAAGTTGAAAACCTTGGCCTTCATTTGGTCAGTTAATTATCCTGGTATTTAACTGAGTACAATATTCTTTCTTGACCAAATGTTAACATTTGCCAGTCATTTTAATATTTGTTTAAAAAATATTGGGTATTTACCCATTTCCTGCTTTACATTATTCACTTTCGCAAAGATTCTGAGGATGATTTTGTATTATGGAGCTTGCAATTAAATATAAGATGCTGTTGCTGCTAAGTCACTTCAGTCATGTCTGACTCTGTGACCCTATAGACGGCAGCCCACCAGGCTCCTCTGTCCCCGGGATTCTCCAGGCAAGAACACTGGAGTGGGTTGCCATTTCCTTCTCCAATCCATGAAAGTGAAGTCGCTCAGTTGTGTCCAACTCAGCAACCCCATGGACTGCAGCCTACCAGGCTCCTCCATCCATGGGATTTTCCAGGCAAGATTACTGGAGTGGGGTGCCATTGCCTTCTTCTGAAATATAAGCTATTTAGCACCATAATTTATTTTTCTGCATCACTATACATACTCAAGAATGAAACAAAGAGGCATATAAACAGAGATTCTAAATATTAATACAAATTCTGCATTCCAACCTCCTTCCAAAAGCAGGCATGAATAATTTTGAGGAGTAAAAGGGCAAGATGTCATTATGATAACTCATAACAACTGATTTTCTTTTTCAGAAGTCCTTAACTGTTATTTAGATGTACTGGTCAAACATATATCAACAACAGTTCATTACATTTCTACTTTAGTTTAAAAGTGAACTGATAAACATGTTCTCCTCCAAAAAGTATTTCTCCAGAATCCCGTTTATGTCAGTGATATCACTGTCCTCTGAATCATACAACTTCAACTTGTAAAACTATGTTTGAAAGTCCTTTAGCCTCCAGAGTCCCACATTGGTTAACTGCTGTTGTTGTCAATTCTACTTCTGTAGTAACTGTCACACCTATTTTCCCCATTAAAAAATTCCTTACTATATTTTACTTCCCTCTAGTTTAGAAGCCTTCCAGGTGGCTCAGTGGTAATGAACCCACCAGCCAATGCAGGAGACACAGGAGAAATGGGTTCTATCCCTGGATCGGGAAGATCCCTTGGAGAAGGAAATGGCAACCCACTCCAGTATTCTTGCCTGGGAAGAATACTGGAGTGGGTTTAGATCGTTCTAGTAACTCTTGGACTTTTCTCTTCACCCAGTGTTTCAAGTTCAGTCCTCCAACTATTGAAGACAGATTTACCTTGCTAAAGAGTACCTTTAATTATATCAGCATTCTTGTACAGCAGAAACCAACACAACATTGTAAAACAATTTTCCCCCAATTAAAAATTTGAAAAAAATTAATTGCATCAATATTTTGTTCTTTAAACTGTTTAAGGATTTATCTTCATATTTCCTATGACAATTATATTCTGCTTTGTACTGCACTAATCTGCATGCTTTTCATAACACTCATACTTTGGAGGAGATCATGTTTATCTGTTCACTTTTAAACTAAAGTTTATTTTTTTACGGTGAAGTTTATACTAGCAACTATTGCCTCTGACTTTTGGTTTCCTTATCTGTAAAATGGCTATTGTGACAGATAAGTAAGGTAATACTTTGTGAAAATACTTTAGAATAGGTTCTTACTTTACCTCTTATTATAAGATATCAGAGATTGATGTAAACAAAATGAAAATTCAGATGAGTTGTTTGACCTTGAATATTCTGGCCTTTGTACACTTCCCTGCTGCCATGCCAACCAGTTGACTGCCAAAGAGATGCTTCACAGCAAGGCAAGCTTCTAATCGAGTACAGTTGAACTGTTGTTGCTGTTGTTTAGTTGCTAAGTCATGTCCGACTGTTTCACTATCTCATGGGCTATAGCCGGCTAGTCTCCTCTGTCCGTGGGATTTCCCAGGCAAGAATACTGGAGTGAGTTGCCATTTCCTTCTCCAGGGCATCTTCCCAACCTAGGATCAAACCCTGTCTGCTGCACTGGCAGAAAGATTCTTTACCAGTGAGCCACCAGTGAAGCTCACAGTTGAATTATATGCCCTAAAATCAACTTAGTCAATATTACTTGATTAACATTGCATGTCCTTATGCTAAAATGTGACATCTTAACTAATTTTTCTTTAAAAATTAAGGAAGCTATTTGTAATAAGGATGAAAAATGCACGGAAAAAATAGAGCCCATTTTTTAAACATATATTTTGTACAAGGCATATGGTGGCTTCATTTTTCAGAAAAGTGCACATTTTTGGAGCTTTTCTTGGAAGATTCATATTAACTACATATTATCCCCTTAGAGCTACTAAAATTCCATTTGGAATTATTTCTAAAAAATAGAATTTGTGGTAAAGTCAGAAATAGAAGAGATGTTTTGCCATAAAATCCATAAAGGCTTTATAGTTTTGAGAAGGTCAGTGATTCCTTGATTGCCCAGCTTTCACTAGATTTTATAATTTAGGATTATATAAGGCCTTTTTATGTTTTCTTTTTGATCATTATTACTGTTAAATACTCAGTACCACAGTGTGCACTCTTTTCACAGGTTTCCTGACTTTGCCAAATATTCTTAAGGCAGCAAATTAAAAGTACGCTGCTGCTGCTATGTTGCTTTAGTTGTGTCTGACAGTGTGACTCCATAGATGGCAGCCCACCAGGCTCCCCCATCCCTGGGATGTTCCGGGCAAGAACACTGGAGTAGGTTGCTATTTCCTCCTCCAATGCATGAAAGGGAAAAGTGAAAGTGAAGTCGCTCAGTTGTGTCTGACTCTTAGAGATCCCATGGACTGCAGCCTACCAGGCTCTTCCATCCATGGAATTTTCCAGGCAAGAATACTGGAGTGGGGTGCCATTGCCTTCTATAATTATATAATATTCTTTATATTTTCATATATCTTCAATATGTGAATACATTAAACTCATGATACCATATCATTGAATATATTATGCACTGTAATATATTGTCAGTAAGTTGATGTATTATACATATTCACTCAGGCTCCTAATTACTGATCTAATTATACAAATGTTTCAGGAGCATCTGATTTGTACTCAGATGCTCACCACTCTAATCATTTAATAATCTGTACTTAACATTTTATATCTGTATAGTAAGATGCGATCCCTAAATTTTCCATATGTTTTAAAATTAAGGGGGTAGTTGCATTGAAGGAAGATTTATAGAGGAATGTAGAATACACATTGAAATGTATTTGGTGTAAGAAATACAGTGGCTCAGTTGTTGAAAAATATTGTGGTTTTGAGCAGTTCTTGAATTATTTATAATAAGTACTATTTTAAACATGCTTAATAATTTTCAAAGTGATTTAATAGTCATTATTTTATTAGCTTCTCACAATAGCCCTAAGATGTAGACACAGAATCATTATTATTATCTAATCTGCCTGTGAGAAGAATGAATCATTGAGTTTTCAAAAGACAAACCCAGGGTCCTGCAGTTTCTGTTCAGGAAAACAAAGACTCACGTCCAATTCATTAGTTTCTGGGCTTCACATTTTTACATCATCTGAAGCAGATTTTCTGTCCCACATAGTGCCATTCAAATAAGGAGTCTCCTTTTCCTCCTTCCCCTACCCACACACAGTAATTGATTAAAGTCTCCACATATCTTATATTAGAAGTTAGAGAAAATATATGTATGTATATATACCAAGAGTCACTTTTCTTTTAATACAAAGCTTAGTGATAGATATGGATAAGTACACAGGTCCTTTGAGTATAGAGATCTATATCAATCTCTAGGAGTCTCCAGAGATAGTTATGACGTGACAAGCCTATAGTCAATTTCAAAAAAGTTTTCAAAACCTTACAGTAATGGTATTTGAATCTAATGGAGGTAATTTTCCTATAATTTCAAAATTTCTACGTTAAGTAAACTGAAATTTTCATGGAATAAGAATTGTCACTAGGGAAATTACTGACAGTGATGGAGCAGAGAAATGTCAGTTCTTTATTCTTTCTACTATCTGTTATTATATATCTAGACAGTTTAGGTTAGAATACCCAAATAATCTTCCTTAATTTTCTTCTATTGATCCATTTCAAATATACAACTGTGCCTTTGACCAACAGAGACCCTGCAATAAATCCCATGAGGGCACAGTGGGGAATGGGGAATAGGTAAAGGATGGAGTTGACTAGAAAAGGAGCAAAAACATACCATTATGCAGTACAAACCATTTGAAATGTAAAGGTAACAATCTGACTTCTGAGTCATTCAGTTTGCAAATTCATTTGAAGGAATATTGTCAGTACCAGTTCTAATATGAATCAATACTAGTTTAGTATATTGTTTAATGTAAAAGAGGTGTGCTTCTCAAATTACGCTAACAGTTAGGAAAAATTCAGACCCCTTAGAGTTTTTTTTTTTCCTTCTGCGTGTAAATTTGATATAATAATGGAAACAATATATCAGTGCCAAGCAAGGAAGGCTATGAAATTACTAGCACTTCTCTGTTCTTCAAAGTTTGCTCTCCAGCATAGTTAATCCATCACCTCAGAGGCCAGGTTCTCTAGGGTTCTCTGTTTTGTTCCATTGGTCTATTATGCCAATCTCGCAGGTTTTGGACATGACACTATGGGCTATACATTCCATGGAATTCTCTAGGTCAGAATACTGGAGTGGGTAGCCTCTCCCTTCTCCAAGGGATTGTCCTAACCCAGGGATGGAACCCAGGTCTCCTGCATTGCAGGCAGATTCTTTACCAACTGAGCTATCAGGGAAGTCCTTGAAAGTGGCTCAGTCGTGTCCGACTTTGTGATCCCATGATCTATACAGTCCATTAAATTCTCCAGGCCAGAATACTGGAGTGGGTAGCCTTTTCCTTCTCCAGGGAATCTTTCCATACCTTAAAAAAAAATCTTAAAATCAGATCTTCTAGCCTTCAAACTTTGTTCTTTTTTTCCAAAATTGTTTTTCCTATTCTATATCTTTTGCATTTTCATGTGAATTCTAGAATCATCTTGTCAATTTCTTCAAAGAATGCTGAAGGAATTTGTTAAGGATTGCATTACATACACAGATCAATTTGAAAAAAAATGACATATTTATAATATTGAGTCATTCAAACAATAAATATAGTATATTTCTCCATTTACTTGGGTGTTCTTTACTTTTCTCAGTAATGCTTTCTATTTTTCAATGTACAGTTTTTACATATATTTTGTCAGCTTTTTCCATAAATATTTTTAAATGTTCTTTTAGATAATAATGGGTCTTCCCTGATGGCTCAGAGGTACAGAATCTGCCTCAGTACAGGAGACCCAGGTTTGCTCCTTGGTCAGGAAGATCCCCTGGAAGAGTAAATGGTAATTCACTATAGGATTTCTGCATAGCAAATTCCATGGACAGAGGACCTGATGGGCTAAAGTTCATGTGGTCACAAAGTGTTGGACACGACTGAGTGACTAACACTACTTTTCACTTAGATAACAATGCTTTTTAAAAATGTCATTGTCAATTGCTGGTTACCAGTATGTGTGTGCAGGCATACTAAGTCATTTCAGTTGTGTTCAACTTTGTAACATGTAGATCACCAGGCTCTTCTGTCCATGAGATTCTCTAGGCAGGAATACTGGAGTGGGTAGCCATTTTCTTCTTCAGGGGATCTTCCTGATGCAGGGATAGAACCCATGAACCCATGCCTCATTGGCAGGTGTTTTCTGTACCAGTAGCACCACCTGGGAAGCACGGTTACCAGTTTATAGAAATACAGCTGAACTTTGTGCATCTTGTATCACCTATTACCTTGTCAAACTCACGTGTTAGTTCTAGTAGCTTTTTGGATTATTCTATTAAATTTTCTTCCTAGACAATTATGTCATTTATGAATATGTAGAGCATTACATCTTCAAACCTTCTTCAAACTGAATGCTTTAAATTGCTTTTTCTTGCCCTGTTGCCCTGGAAGGACTCTCCACTATATTAAATAAAAATGGTAACACTGGACGTTCTTACATTTTTCTGAACTTAAGAGGAAATATTTAGCCTTTCATCAGTAAGTATAATGTCAGCTTTATTTTTAATCAATAATGCATGTTGGACTTTATGTTTGTATGTATGTGGGTGTGTCCATTTGGTTAAAATAATGAATTAAAATGATTGATTGTTGTACTTAACCTTAGGTGAAAAGTCAAGAACTCATTAGACTGATTGATTTTTGAATGTTTAACCAGCACCCTACTTGGACTTGTGGGACAGTTCAATTCAGTTCAGTCGCTCAGTCGTGTCTGACTCTTTGTGACCCCATGAACCGCAGCTTGCCAGGCCTCCCTGACCATCACCAACTCCCGGAGTCTACCCAAACCCATATCCATTGAGTCGGTGATGCCATCTAATCATCTCATCTTCTGTTGTCCTTTTCTCCTCCTGCCCTCAATCTTTCCCAGCATCAGGGTCTTTTCAATTGAGTTAGTTCTTCACATCAGGTGGCCAAAGTACTGGAGTTTCAGCTTCAGCATCAGTCCTTCCAATGAATATTCAGGACTGATTTCCTTTAGGATGGACTGGTTGGATCTCTTTGCAGTCCAAAGGACTCTTAAGAGTCTTCTCTAACACAACAGTTCAAAAGCATCAATTCTTCGGTGCTCAGCTTTCTTTATAGTCCAACTTTCACATCCATATATGACTACTGGAAAAACCATAACCTTGACTAAATGGAACTTTGTTGGCAAAGTAACGTCTCTGCTTTTTAATATGCTGTCTAGGTTGATCATAACTTTCCTTCTAAGAAGTAAGCGTCTTTTAATTTCATGGCTGCAATCACCATCTGCAGTGATTTTGGAGCCCAGAAAAATAGTCTGCCACTGTTTTCACTGTTTCACCATCTATTTGCCATGAAGTGATGGGACCAGATGCCATGATCTTTGTTTTCTGAATGTTGAGCTTTAAGCCAACTTTTTCACTCTCCTCTTTCACTTTCATCAAGAGGCNGTTCCTCTTCACTTTCTGCCATAAGGGTGGTATCATCTGCATATCTGAGGTTATTGATATTTCTCTCAGCAATTTGATTCCAGCTTGTGCTTCTTCCAGCCCAGTGTTTCTCATGATGTACTCTGCATATAAGTTTAATAAGCAGGGTGACAATATACAGCTTTGACATACTCCTTTTCCTACTTGAAACCAGTCTGTTGTTCCATGTCCAGTTCTAACTGTGCTTCCTGACCTGCATACAGGTTTCTCAAGAGTCAGGACAGATGGTCTGGTATTCCCATCTCTCTCAGAATTTTCCACAGTTTATTGTGATCCACATAGTCAAAGGCTTTGGCATAGTCAATAAAGCAGAAATAGATGTTTTTCTGCTCTTGCTTTTTCGATGATCCAGCAGATGTTGGCAATTTTATCTCTGCTTCCTCTGCCTTTTCTAAAGCCAGCTTGAACATCTGGAAGTTCACAGGATAATCTGCATTTGATTTTTGTATTAGGTAGGGTTCCCAGAAATTTAAAAAAAAAAAAAACAGAACCAATAGGATTCTATATATTACGTGATTTCTTATAAGAAATTGGCTTTCATACAGTCATGCATGCTGGCAAGTCCCAAGATCTACAGAACAAATCAGTTACTTGGAGATCCAGGAGACCACTGTTTTAGTTTCAGTCCAAAGTGTAGGTGAATGGAGAATTAGGAAACACTGATAATGTTGAGTCCCAAAGCAGGGAAAAGCCTATGTTTCAGATCAAAGAGCATCAGACAACAAGAATCCTCTAATTCTCTCTTAGACTAAGGGAAAGGTCAGCTCTTTTGCTTTATTTATGATTTCAACTGATTGAATGAGGCTCAGTCATATTGGGAAGTGCAATCTGCTTTACTCAGTCTTCTGGCTTAAATGTTAATCTAATCTACAATCACCCTCGCAGCTAGAATAATGTTTGACCAAATAACTGAGCACCCATGTGACCCAGTGAAGTTAACACATAAAACTATAAAACAGTCATGATCTATTACCCTTTTAATGCAATAGTGGATTCCAATAGCTGTTATTTTGTTTGGAACTTTTGCATCTATACTTATTGGAAATATTGGATTTTAGTTGTTCTTATTTTTTTTAACTTTTAAACAATATTTTATTTATTTATTTTTAGTTGTGCTGGCTCTTCATTGCCACACAGGCTTTTCTCTAGTTGTGGCAAGCAGGAGTTACTCTATAGTTGTGGTGCACAGGCTTGTCATTCTGGCTTCTTGTTGTGGAGCAAGAACTCTAGGGCAAGCAGGCTTCGATAGTTGTGGCACATGGCCTCAATATTTGCAGCTCCTGGGTTCTAGAGCACAGCCTCAATAGTTGTGGCACATGGGCATAGTTGCTCCATGGCATGTAAGATATCCTGGACCAGGGATCAAACCTCAGTCTCCTGCATTAACAGGTGGTTTCTTTACCACTGAACCAGCAGGGAAGTCATAATTGTTTTTTGTGTTTTTCTTTTTTTGTATCAGACCAATTTTTGCCTCACAGTTTAAGAATATTTCTTCTTTTTCAATTTGCAGTAAGACTTTTCATAGAATTCACATTATTTACTCTTTAAAATTTTGACAAAACTAAATTTGAATTTATTGGCATAATATTTTTTTTATAATATTTCCTTATTACCTTTTAGACAGCAGTAGAATCTGCAGAGATATCATTTCTCATCTGATATTGGTAAATTATTTCTTCTTACTTTTGCTTTTCTTCATCAATCTGACAAAGTTTCTCAATTTTATTCATCTAAGTGAACTAAATCTTGATTGCCTTGATTTTGTCTATGGTTTCTCTGATTTCTGTTTAAATTATTTACTTTAGATCTATGTATTTCCTCTTTTAAATGAATTTTTATGTTTACTTTTTTTTTTCTAGCTTGTTGA
>SJYQ01001587.1:334700-373851 GCA_006410935.1 Redunca redunca | reverse complement strand
TTCTAAGTTAATATATAATGCATAATTAAATATGTTTAATAAGAATGCAAAAACTATACTATTTCTAGGCAACTGGATATTTTCTAAATTTTGACACATTACTAGATATTCCAAAAAACTTTGTAGACATTTTCCCTCTCAGTTACATTACTGTAATTTTAGCATATTCTGAGTTTGCAATAGGTAACTTAAAAATCTTATAAGTCTATTCTAAAAAAATAATGAGGATATTTACCACATCTGAGGCTAGATTTTTAAAAAAGTAAATTTTTGTTTTAACTTTCCAGAGTAAATATGTGAATTCTTATGAGTGGGAGTGAAGAGGGCATTTAATTGAGATATGCAAGCTTGTGTGCTAAGTCACTTCAGCATATCTGACTCTTTGTGGACTGTAGCCTGCCAGGCTCCTCTGCCCATGGGATTCTCTAGGCAAGAATGCTGGAGTGGGTTGCCATGACCTCCTTCAAGGGATTTTCGTGACTCAGGGATCAAACTCACATTTCTAAAAGCTCCTGCATTGGCAGGTGCACTCTTTACCATTAGCTCCACCTGGGAAGCCCCGAGATATACTATTCTAGAAAGTATTTACTTAGAGAAGTAAGTTTTTAGTTTAGTTTTGTTGATGTGCTTTTGAAATATTCATTTAACAGTTATAGTAGAACTATTTTAGAAATCACTGTGAAATCAAGGAAGAATGAAGAATTTCCAAAGTTAATTTCTTTAAAATGACTTAGGAATGAAAGACAGTTAAAGGGTTGTTCTTAGCTAACTAATATTATATGGAGGAAGAAGCTGAGACACAAAAACTTAAGTGAATTTCTTTTAATATTAAATACTTAGCAAGTGGCAGAGCCAAGAGTTTTACTAAAGGCTTCGGCATCCTGTGAATCAAATGTGCTCTGGTACTCTTTTGAGAAACAGAGGTCATAAATTATTCTTTGAAATCTCTAGAAGAGAGACTCTACAATTTTCTTGTTCTGATACCGAGGACTAATATTTGTTTCTAGTTGACTACTGATTCTCCTTCACTAGTCTCCCATATGCTTTATTTTTTTTTTTTCCTTTCATCTTTCAAAATGGGGATTGAATGTTTCTTTTTTTTTTATAATTTTTATTTTTACTTTAGTTTACTTTACATTACTGTATTGGTTTTGCCAAACATTGACATTAATTCAGCACGAGTGTACATGCGTTCCCNCAAACACGAATCCCCTCCCATCTCCCACCCCATACCATCCCTCTGGGTCCTCTCCTTGCACCAGTCCCAAGCATCCTGCATCCTGCATCAGACACTGACTGGCGATTCGTTTCTTACATGATAGTATACATGTTTCAATGCCATTCTCCCATCTCATCCCACCCTTTCCCTCCCTCAATGAGGTACCACGTCACACCAGTCAGAATGGCTGCGATCCAGAAGTCTACAAGCAATAAATGCTGGAGAGGGTGTGGAGAAAAGGGAACCCTTTTACATTGTTGGTGGGAATGCAAACTAGTACAGCCACTATGGAGAACAGTGTGGAGATTCCTTAAAAAATTGCAAATAGAATTGCCTTATGACCCAGCAATCCCACTCCTGGGCATACACACCGAGGAAACCAGAATAGAAAGAGACACATGTACCCCAATGTTCATCGCAGCACTGTTTATAATAGCCAGAACATGGAAACAACCTAGATGCCCATCAGCAGATGAATGGATAAGAAAGCAGTGGTACATATACACAATGGAGTATTACTCAGCCATTAAAAAGAATACATTTGAATCAGTTCTAAGGAGATGGATGGAGCTGGAACTGATTATACAGAGTGAAGTAAGCCAGAAAGAAAAACACCAATACAGTATACTAACGCATATATATGGAATTTAGAAAGATAGGGATGATGACCCCGTATGCGAGACAACAAAAGAGACTCAGATCCCATATGCTTTATTTCTAGTTTCATTCAAACAGAAGGATGCAGATACATACATCCATGAACACACACACACACACACACACACACATGCACCCTACCACTCTTACGTTCTTAGTCACTGCAAATACAGATTCTCCCTGTTGCTCTATAGTTCTTGGCTACATATTCAGACATTTGTGCGAAAGGAGATGCTGGTGAACATATTCTGTTACTTCTGGAAAATCTTCATAAGAGTTGAAATTATTAAGAGCATTAAGTCAGAATATAATTGCTTAATGGAATCAATGACTCATGATATCAGGTGTTCAGGACTTTACAAAGGAAACTTCTCCATTCTAGAATATATTAATACCACAGAGCAGAACACTCATGTCAGCTGTTTGGGGCCTCCTACTCTTGACATCCCTGGAAATGCAATGCATTAGAAATCAAATGAGTCACAGCATTCTGTTTAATTTCCTTGTGTGTGTGTGTGTGTGTGTGTGTGTGTGTGTGTGTGTACTTGTCCCCACCCTTCTAAAACATCATTAACTTCAGAATAAAATTAAATAGATTACATTTTTCTTCTACATCAAGCATATCCATTTATACTTTCCTCAAGCTACAGCAGAATCCCTCTGATTGACCACAGGAATTTATTTTTCCTGAAGACGCCTCAGCAATGTATTTATAAACTAAGTAGAATGAAATGCTGAGAGGCTGGATTCTTATTATTTCTTGTTCTTAATATTCTTTTGTTATGTAGGCCCCATATATTCCAAGAATATTTTTGTATCTTCTCTTTTTTACTACATTGTGGTTAGCTCATCTTTGCACATTAAATAAATGAAGAAAAGACAAAGCAACATTTATAATTGGGATTAAACTCAGAGAGAAAATTTAAATATGTAACATTCTATTCATAACTAATGTAACTTTTTAAAAAGCTCTAAGCTGATTCCTTCTTTGAAATAATAAAGGTGAGATGGGAGTTCAGTGAGCTGCAGTCAACATTACAGGGCTGGGAAATATTAGTTGATGTGGGCAGAAGAGATAGGTTTCCTTTTTGAAAATTTTAAAACCCTGAGCACATTCAGTGTGTGCTGCCACTTAATGCATTGTCCAAGTATTTCCTGCACATCCAATTTTTATGAGAACCTTAAAAGGTTTCTAGTAGACAGTTTAATCACATTTCCTCTTACCACTTGTACGTGTGCTTCTTATACGGAGGTCATTGTCATAAAAAGGAAACTTGTTTGGCTTCTCAATGTGCTTTTCATTTCTTTTCTTTGTTTTTTGGCTTTGGGGAAGGTATGGAGGTCTAATAAATACATCAAAGCAGAAAACACTTTGAAGCAATAAGCCATTGCTTGACTTTGTCAAATATTAGCTGTCATTAATATGTGTAAAACATATATTTCCATGTCTATGGACTTGGCCCCACCTTCTTCCCTGCCCTCCAAAGGAACTAATGAGCATGGAATTAATAGATGAATGACAGCTAGACAATTGCCCATAATCCCTATGATATGTGTGTAGTCAGATGAAGTAATCTTTTAAAAATGGCTTCACAAGATTTTCATGCTCATACTTCTTCAACAGTTTTTATACTATATAGTCTAAATTTGCAGATCAAAGGCTATGAGGAATGGGAACAAAGCCCTGAAACTTAAAACCAAGCAGTGTCCTCCCCTGGTCTCCTTCTCCACCTGTAAATATGCTTTCATTGAAGTTTTTTCTGCTGCTGTCACAGAGAGGGTATAGAAAAGTACTAGATCAAAATTACTCTTCTTGAGAGAGATTTTATAACAGGTACAAAGGAGGAAATAAATTTTGGTCATTTTGCGAAAACTACTCAAAATGATCTTTAGGGTCACAAATGATGTTACAGGATTGAATGACTGCATCCTTGGAATGAGGGCGGAATACTAAGTTATGTTACTTTTAGGTAAAATAAAAATGCATAAGCCATTGGTTTGATATAGTGCTCTCCAAATCCATGTAGAGCTGGAGCACAGCACAGGAATACAGCTCAAATAGAAAGACCGTATCTACAACTGATAAGGTGACTATTGGTTTCTTATTAACGTAGATCATCAGAAAGCAGAGACAAATTTCTCAGTTGAACCAGGTAACCACCAATTCACAGTGTGAGAATATAAGTCACACTTTGTCAAAAGATCAGATTGTACATCACTTAACATGGTAGGGCAAAATACAATTTTCAGTTTTATTTTTATTACACTAGCAGGAATTACAAAGATTTTTACATGATACACAATGTGAAAAGGGCCTCCCAGGTGGCACTAGTGGTAAAGAAGTGTGAGTGGAAGTGAAAGTCGCTCAGTTGTGTACAACTCTTTGCAACCTCATAGAGTATACAATCCACGGAATTCTCTAGGCCAGATTACTGGAGTGGGTAGCCTTTCCCTTCTTCAGGGGATCTTCCCAGCCCAGGGATTGAACCCAGGTCTCCCGCATTGCAGGCAGATTCTTTACCAGCTGAGCCACAAGGGAAGTCCAGTGGTAAAGAACCTAACTGCCAGTGCAGGAGAGGTGAGAGTCATGGGTTGGATCTCTAGGTCCAGAAGGTCCCCTTAGAGGAGGGCATGGCAACATACTCCAGTATTTTTGTCTGGAGAATCCCTTGGACAGAAGACCCTGGAGGACCACAGTCCATGGGGTCATGAGGAGTCACTACAGTACACGGGGTTGCAAAGAGATAGTGCTGAAGCAACTAAGCCGGCACGCACTTAATGTAAAAATGTATTGCCCCGTTATACCTCCGTGTCTCAATATGTCCCTTATTGTGAAGACTAGATAATATAAAAATATGCAATATACCAATGGACCCATTCCAGCAAACTCAAATATGAGTTATGTAGTTTAATTGTAAAAATAAGGCTTCTAGGGTAGCTCAGATGGTAAAGAATCTGTCTGCAATATAGGAGACCTGGGTTCAATTCTTGGGTTGGGAAGATCACCTGAAGGAAGGCATGGCAACCCACTCCAGTATTCTTGCCTGGAGAATCCCTGTGGACAGAGGAGCCTGGAGGGCTACAGTCCATGGGCTGGCAAAGAGTCGGACGTGATTGAGTGACTAAGCACAGCAAAGCACGTGACTGCTGACATGAAAAGATGTTAATGTAGGATATGTAGTAAATATAGTTTGAAAAAATAATAATTTATTCTATGAAGTTTGGCCAAAATATTTTATAACCAAAATTTGATAAAACGAGTTTTAAAGATTTTTATGTAACATATTTTAAGGTGAAAAAAAGCATTATTCCTTGGTTTAAAAGTAATTTGCTTAAAGGTGAAATATAAAAAAAACTATCAGAATTAAGTCCTATAACTTATGTATTCAATATGGAAATTACTCTCTGTCCAAAAAAATACTTTTAAGCATGGAAGATGAAGTGAAGAGGTTTTTTTCCAGTTTATATAACTGCACTTTCCAGATGCCTCTAATGGTAAAGAGTCTACCTGCCATTCCAGGAGACTCCAGAGACACAGGTCTGATGCCTGGAGGGCTACAGCCCATGGGGTCACAGAGTGACACGCGACTGAGCACACCCATATAACTGTGAAACTGTAAACCTATTTCAGTCTGATACGAAAAGATCGTGAACTGTGTAAATACAACCATTTCTTCCTGGAATATATGGCTTTAGATTTCTTTAGTATTCTGAGGTTCCATTTCCATATCATAAAAGTAGGAATAATAATATTCAGTTCAGTTCAGTTCAGTCACTCAGTCGTGTCTGACTCTTTGCAACCCCATGAATCGCAGCATGCCAGGCCTCCCTGTCCATCACCATCTCCCGGAGTTCACTCAGACTCATTTCCATCAAGTCAGTGATGCCATCCAGCCATTTCATCCTCTGTCGTCCCCTTCTCCTCCTGCCCCCAATCCCTCCCAGCATCAGAGTCTTTTCCAATGAGTCAACTCTTCACATGAGGTGGCCAAAGTACTAGAGTTTCAGCTTCAGCATCATTCCCTCCAAAGAAATCCCAGGACTGATCTCCTTCAGAATGGACTAGTTGGATCTCCTTGCAGTCCAAGGGACTCTCAGGAGACTTCTCCAACACCACAGTTCAAAAGCATCAATTCTTCAGCACTCATCCTTCTTCACAGTCCAACTCTCACATCCATACATGACCACAGGAAAAACCACAGCCTTGACTAGACGGAACTTTGTTGGAAAAGTAATGTCTCTGCTTTTGAATATGCTATCTAGGTTGGTCATAACTTTTCTTCCAAGGAATAAGCGTCTTTTAGTTTCATGGCAATATTCAGTGTATTTTTTTAAAAATGATATTCTGTACAGAGGAGCTAGAGTGTCTGAACCTTGTCCTAGAAACACGTTATCAGTTACCACCATCTTCATCACCACCAGGATACCACCAACCTGTTGAAATAAAATCCACCAAAGTCTCCTTTAAGATGGAGAAATTTCAGAGTACTTCCCCTCCAAGTTTTATATTTTAAAAATGAGATAATTGATACCCTGAGAGCTCACCTGCCAAGGCAGCACAGTAAATTGTAACAAACTGAGAAGGAGCCGAGGGCTCACTACTTCCAGTCTAAATGTTCTTTCCGTATGATTATAGGCAGAGGGAATAAATACTGTAATAATGCTTAACTTTCCTAATGTTTTCCTTCTCCTGATTTTATGTGGCAGGGTGCAAATTAAGGGGCATATGTGCGTGCTAAGTCACTTCAGTCATGTCTGACTTTTTGCAACCCCCAAACTATAGTCCGCCAAGCTCTGCTGTTCATGGGATTCTCCAGGCAAGAATCCTGGAGTGGATTGCCATGTTCTCTTCCAGGCAATCTTCCTGAGCCAGGAATTGAAACTGTGTCCCTTTTGTCTCCTTCATTGGCAGGTGGGTTCTTTACCACTAGCACCACCTGTGAAGCCGACAGTTTAGGGCATACAGATTAAAAAAATAATAATTGATGATTATTTTGGCTACTTATTTTTATTTTTTATTTATTTTTAATTGAAGGATAATTGCTTTACAGTATATTTTTGGTTTATACCAAACAGCAACATGGCTACTTATTTTTAGTTTCTTACTAATAAATGTTCATTCACTATTTATGTCACTGTTTTGTGCTGATCTATTTACCCTCAAAATATATATGTTGAAGCCCTAACCCTATTAGATCAGAAGATGACAATATTTGAGACAGAGTCTTTAAGGAAGTAATTAAGTGAGTGAGGGCACTAAGGTGAGCCTTAATCGATTCAACTCTTTTGAAATGTTAATTTCATCAGATGGAGACTTTATTCTTTTCCTTGCAAAAGTAAACCTCTGAGAGTCAAGGGAGGACAGTGACACCCAGAAATATTGCCTTAGAAAGGCCATCCTAATTTTACTCAAAATTACCTAGGCTAGACCTGTTACTCTACTTAAGTACCTTGTGTAATCTTTTAGGAAGCTCTTTACATTATGTTTTACTGAGTCTTTGTGTCTGTCACTCTTCAAAAATTGTTGGCTCATGTAAAATAAAGACCCTATCCCTAAGCACTTAGCACAACAAACTGTAGCATGTGGCATGTGTGCTGCTAAGTCACTTCAGTCGTGTCCGACTCTGTGTGACCCCATAGATGGCAGCCCACCAGGCTCCCCCATCCCTGGGATTCTCCAGGCAAGAACACTGGAGTGGGTTGCCATTTCCTTCTCCAATGCATGAAAGTGAAATGTGAAAGGGAAGTCGCTCAGTCTTGTCTGACTCTTCGTGACCCCATGGACCACAGCCTACCAGGTTTCTCTGTCCATGGGATTTTCCAGGCAAGAGTACTGGAGTGGGGTGCCATCACCTTCTCCAGTGGCATGTGTAGGTACTTGATAAATGCTCATGAATACACTGAAACTTCTTTATAATGCTGTCTGAGTACCTATGCTATGTAACTGACTGCTTTGGTGGTGAAACAGTCTTATAACATGATCTTTTAAGCACCTCAGTAATTAAATTCACTTGGATGGTCTCCAGGAAAGACTAATTCATATGGTAAATTCCACAATGGTAATTCTGGTTCTTGGTTGTAGAGATCATCCTTAGTACCTAAAGCTAATTAACATAGTAATACGAATCGTAATCCATGCAGTTTACAAGTGGAGAACCCAATTAGAGTGATGTGATATTAATTAGACAAAAATAAGAAGTTTGGATTGACAGCCTGGTGATTGTATGAATAATGAGTATGAGGGGAGAAGCAAGGAGGGAAGTGAAGGGGTTTCTGTCCACACAATTACTCAAGACACTCTGAGGGTTATTTTCATGATGCTTGATATGACATAGAAAGAGTGATTATTATTATTTTCACAAATCCTTGAGGAAGGGAAGTAGAGATTGTACAGATGTTGAGGAAGGGAAGTAGAGACTGTGTCCAGGGGAAATCAGTTGAGGAGCAGTGCTGCCCCACTATTCTGACAAGGTGGAGCCATGTGTGATGCTGAAGCTATATGAAGGGACTGGCTTCCTAGGGGAAGTTCATTAGGTCAAATAATGACATTTATCTGGGAAAATCAGCTTTGATAAGCAAAATGATATTTGGTAACATAATGTAATGCAGGATTTATCATTGATGTTTTATTCAGATGATTATGTGTAGATAGTAAGTGAAGCCCTGCAAGGAATAAATGGTGATTAAATTACCATATCTAGAAACAAAGATCTATTTTGAGAATTATCATAGAGAATTGTTAGGAAAAATATTTTTATGCAATTGTCTATTTTATTAAAAATATTTTAATATATTTATGTTGCAAATAATTTGATAAAGAAAATATTTAAACTTTTTTTTAATATTAAAAATATAAAAGCAGTCAGTTTGCTTTTAATGAAAGAGGCTTTGGCTACATAATAAGAATAAGGAAATAACACAAAAAATCGACTTAACAAGGTTAACTAGAGTCAACAATTAACAACTGATGACTACATAGTCAAGTAAAACCTCCAATTCTGTAATGAACAAGGATGTGAAGATAAAGATATAAAAGTGAATTCCCTCAGTCATGTCTGACTCTCTTGACCCCATGGACTGTAGCCTACCAGGCTCCTCTGTCCATGGGATTTTCCAGGCAATAGTACTGGAGTGAATTGCCATTTCATTTCCTTCCCCAGGAGATTTTCCCAACCCAGGGATCGAACCTGGGTCTCCCACATCGTAGACAGACGCTTTACCGTCTGAGCCACCAGGGAAGTCCTAAAGGGGACAACAAATTTTAGAATCCAGTGTGACTTAATTAAATCAGATCTCTGCATTGTGGCCCCTACATGTAGAACTCCAAAAACACATCCAGACTTCTCAAAATATTAAATGATTACATATTAGGAAAAACATTCTGAGGTGCATAGTATAGATGCATTAGAAAGATATAAGTGTAAAAGAAGGCTTTTAGGATTCAACATAAGAAAGTGAGTTATATTCACCATTGGAGGCAAATTATTTTTGTTAAATAAAATGACTTACACAAAGATTATTTAGAAATCATATTTTAATATTCTGAATGAACACTCATCATCATAACACCACTTTTTAGTCCATTTAAAATCATTTAAGATAAAAATATTGAAGGGAAGGGAAGGGAAAGTCGCTCAGTCGTGTCCAACTCTTTGCGACCCTATGGAAGGTAGCCTATCAGGCTTCTCAGTCCATGGGATTTTCCAGTCAAGAGTACTGGAGAGGGTTGCCATTTCCTTCTCCAGGGGATCTTCCTGACCCAGGGATCGAACCCAGGTCTCCCACATTGTAGGCCGACGCTTTACCTACTGAGCCACCAGGGAAGCCCCCCCCAAAAAAAATATTGATGGTTGAATCAAATTGATAGAATAAACCTTACTTGTAGCCATTTATGCCTTTTAGTTTTCTTATTTATTTTCTTCCTATTTCTTACATCACAATTTCAGATCANAATATTGATGGTTGAATCAAATTGATAGAATAAACCTTACTTGTAGCCATTTATGCCTTTTAGTTTTCTTATTTATTTTCTTCCTATTTCTTACATCACAATTTCAGATCATTTGCTGAAATTTAAAATTTTTTTTTTGCAAAATATGCATTTATATGTGTCTTTCATTGATTTTATTTATATATTCATGCTATTTTGTCAGTTTTGAAAAGTATTAAAGAGTTATGTGCTATATCCTAGCATGCTGGTTTGCTCTGTGGGCAACTGCATTCTACTAATCCAACCCCTACATACTTATGTAATAATACAGCTACACTGGCCAATTCATAATTCTGAACACTCTAATGCTGAGCAGTGTAATTCTAACAATTACCACATCTGTAGATATTTCATTTTATTAATTTCTTCCTATGTGCGTAGTTAATGTGTGTATGTATACTTATATAGACTTCCCAGGTGGCCCTGCTGCTGTTGCTAAGTTGCTTCAGTTGTGTCTGACTCTGTGTGACTCCATGGACAGCAGCCCACCAGGCTCCTCTGTCCAGAGGATTCTCTAGGCAGGAATACTGAAGTGGGTTGCCATTTCGTTCTTCATCCCAGGTGGCCCTAGTGGTAAAGATTCTGACTGCCACTGCAGGAGACCTAACTGATGGGCGGGTTCAATCGCTGGGTGAGAAATATGTCCTGGAGGAGGGCATGGCAACCCACTCCAGCATTCTTGCCTGGAGATCCCATGGACAGAGGAGCCTGGCGGGTTATAGTCAAACAGTTGCAAAGAGTTGTACCCGACTGAAGTGACTTAGCAGGTACATATGCATACTCATATATGCATAGTTTCACATATGTATCAATACACATTTTTCAAAATGTTTGAGTGATTATACACATTTCTAGATTATACAGTATAATCTTTTTTTTGTATAATCTTTGTTTGTTTTTAATTAGTACATGATGACATTTCTTATAGATTTTCTTTACATGAAGAGCTCCCCTCATACACCTAAATGCGAGTGCCTGCATGCTAAGTCGCTTCAGTTGTGTTTCACTCTTTGCGACCCATGGCCTATAGCCTGCCAGGCTCCTCTGTCCATGGGATTATCCAGGCAAGACCACTGGAGTGGGTTGCTGTGCCCTTCTCCAGGGGATCTTCCCGACCCAGATATCGATTCTGGTCGATCTTGTTTCCTGCTTTTGCAGGAAGGTTCTTTACCACCAGAGGCCCCTGGAAAGCCCAGACACTGATAGAATCTCATTTTTAGAAGCATTACTCAGAAGTCTTATTTTGTGTTCAGACCTAATTATAAAACTGAGTTGATTGAGAATGTGTACAAAATGCAGACACTGTGGTTTTTACATTTTTCTCTTCACATAAAGTATGTGGTTACCTGTGTAATATATTTACAAATAATAAAATGGTGGAGAAAATACTTTGAAAGGAAGAATTTATTGTATTCAAAGCAGTATTGCATGAAAATGTAAAAAAAAATCAATCTTGCTCTATATTTGAGATAAAATATTAAAATTTAACTCTAGCAATTTGATTCAATGAGAGCTACCAAGAGTGGCTTATAAAGTAAAGCCATTCTTAAATGATGCATTTTCTGGGAGAAACTGATGGTTTCCCAGGTGGTTCAGTGGTAAAGAATCCACCTTCCAAGCATTCTATCCTTGGGGCAGGAAGATCCCCTGCGGAAAGAAATGGCAAACCACTACAGTATTCTTGCCTGGAAAATCCCATGTATAGAGGAGCCTGGTGGGCTACTATCCGTGAGGTCACAAAAGTGTCAGACATGACTTAGTGACTAAAACAACATCACCTGTTCATAGGTTGGTGACCACAGTTGAGTTTTCTCCCAAAAGGATCTCCAGAAGGTTTTAAAATAATACAAGTTGAAAACCAGTTTTGAACATTAAAGACTAAATAAGCATTGGTCAAATATCTCCAGGATAAACTAAAATTTAAGAATGGCTGTCTGGAAGAAGGAAAAAAAAAAAAGAATGAATCTCTGTTAGACTACTGGATTTGAATAGATGGTCTCTCCATTTCTCTAATGTCACTTTTCTGTGCCAATATGACTGTGTGCTTTTGAAATCTGACCTAAAGTTGAAAACTCATTGCAGTGTCTAGATAAGACAGGAGGATCCTGTATCTATAAACCTTTTTAAAACACAAAGTTATTAAATTTTATCTCTATGATAAATACTGCATTTAAACACTAAACAGACACCAGTTTCATGAAATATGCTATAGCTAGTAAATTGGAAAGAACTGTGGAGATATATTAGTACATTTTTGATGATTACTGGAATTCACTTCATACCTAGTAATAAAATGGTAATATAACAGTGTTATTGCAGATATTTGAGACATATAGTTATGCCATAGAACTCACATTTGAGTTTTTTAACCAATTAGCTTTGTGACAATATTGTTTAATTGCTCTATGCCTCAGTTTTCTTACCTTATAAAATGGGAATGTAGATTGCATACATTATATTGAGTGGTTATGAAGACTAAAAAGAAGAATATGCATTTGAATTACTTAAAATTGTATTTGGCAGTTATCAATATGATCTATAATCATAAGTTTTTGCTTTTAATTTGGATATTAAAAAGCTCCAATCATATAGAACTAGATATGTTGATTATCTTGGTTAAAATAAGGTTTTTATTCAATTTACAAAATAGAATTATTTGCAAACACAATTTTCAGAAGTAACTCTGTTGTGAAACACTTTACATATAATTATGTACCCAACTGAAAGATGTGCTATATTTTCCTCATTTCATTTATTCTTCATAGTCAGGGTTTGGTACATATAATTAGCTGTCAGGCACGTGCCAATTATGCAACTGCTTATGTGTATTAGCCAGGTGTAGCGTACTTTAAATATTAATTCTATGAATTTGAAGAAATTATATGAATGATGTAATTCTCTGCTCTTTAGATAATGGGTGTACAATAGTTTATGTACTCACTAGTGACTTAAAGCTTAGAATTGTGCATATTTTTTAGTTATCAGAATCATGATACATTACTATGTTATATCCTCAGTTTCTGACTTGAACATAAATACTCTCAGCTCTTTCATACTCTAGTGATGGCAGGAGAATATTCATTAATATACAGATAAAAAGTGATAAACATACACTCTAGTTCTATTTGAGTGAGTGAGTGAAGTCACTCAGTCATGTCCGACTTTTTGCAACCCCATGGACTACCGCCTACCAAGCTCCTCTGTCCATGGGATTTTCCAGGCAATAGTACTGGAGTGGATTGCCATTTCCTTCTCCAGGGGATCTTCCTGACCCAGGGATCGAACCCGGGTCTCCCACATTGTAGACAGACACTTTACTGTCTGAGCCACCAAGGAAGTCCCACTTCTAAGCATTTAATCACGTAATGAGAGATTTTGTAAGATGAAAAAATAAGTGAATTAGTAAAACAAGACAATTTCAATAATAGCTAGTCTTGGTAGTGTTATCCTTTTCCCATGGAGAATGAAAGGGGGATGTATTTTGTTGGGCAATATTACTAGAGGGAAAACTAACCTGTGAAACTGTCAAGTTCCTCATATTTCATACAAGAGTGGCAAATTAGAGCTATCAGCAGCCCTAGCAATTGGAATAGATTGCATTATAAATCACTGTATCTTTGACAGACATTTACCTCCAGAACTTTCCAAGCATGAGGTGGGACAGCGTTTGTCCACCAACAGTTATTCAATCCAAAAATTCAGTGACGATGTGAAGACAGGAACTTACTTCTGTGAAAATTGCTGGATTGTTTCTCCTATTATCTTCTTCCTCCCACACATCTCCTACAGAATCATGAAAATCTGAAGATAGGAAATACCTATTAACTCTCATTGAGTCTGCTCTCCTCCCCATTAAACAGCAACTCAATGTATTATCTTTCTCTATTTCTAGAATTAGGAGGGGGATACAAGTCTTTGTTAAAAGGAGGCAGAGAAGTATTGATAGTTCTGGAGTTGACAAAGAAGTAACTGATCAATTTTTTTTTTATTCCAAACATGGCACTTGACATGTGCAACTAGATGTATATTTTATCTATTCTAAAACATTTTGGTTAAACAGTAAATTAACATTTTTAATAAATTATATGTTTGCATCACATTTAACTTCTGCACAATTGCCTTATCAGTACTGAAGAGATAGCAGTGTCTTTCTCCATGAAAAGAAAACAAATATTGATATTCCTTATATGTGATACAATTTAACCCAAGAAGCAAGTCCTCTCAAGGAATAGTTAACAAAGTTGATGCAACATTTACAAAGTTTGCACAAGTGTCTTTGTTTTCTCAATAATACTGATATACACGTGGCAACATCTTGGCCTTAAAGTTCTATAAATCTGTTAGTTTGTGAAAAGTGTTATCAATAACAGTAAATTTCAGGACACTTTAAATTACTGTTAGAACTATAGCTATTAATATTGCTTTGAATATTTCCCCTGAACTTTTGTGATCACTCAGCTCAGCTCCACTGCTCTCAAACACAAGAACCATTCACATAATAACCTACTTTGTAATAAGGTACATTTTGTACCTGTTGTCTTCCCTTAAAGGTCTGAAATTCTGAAAGAGAGATACTATGCAGTGTTATCCTTTTCCCAAGGAGAATGGAAGAGGGATATATTTTGGTTGGTGGTATCCTCAGAGGGAAAACTAACCTGTAAAACTGTCAAGTATTTTCCAATTATTCCAGTAGGTTTGAATAGGTGCTTTGCCTCTGCTTTATGCGAAACATATTTGTAACATGTGTGTGTGACAATTTTTTAGCTTTGTTAGATCATCCATAGATGGTTCTGTCTTTACGTAGTTTTGGTAAAACTAAGACTGCTTACATAATATGACAGGACCAAATTCAGTAAATATAATCCTTCACTGTAACTTTATCAACTGGATAAGCCATCAGAAGCTGCTCAAGGTAACTGAGATGTCTGCCTTATAAAGGGAGCTATTCCTAATTGAACCCCAATTTTGTCTTTAAAAACATTCCATTTCTTATAGAAATACAATCTCTGCTTCCATAGTTACTATAATGAGAAATAGTTAAGAATATTGAATTTTAAAATACTATTCAATATTCTAAATTTATTCACTTTGAAAGTATAGCAATTATCTGAAGCCTTTTAACTGACATTTTCTGGTTTACCAGAAAATTTTCTGACACAGACCTACAATCTACTCTAGGATTGCTTTCAGGTAGAGATCTTTTCAAGGTGAACTAAGAACCTTAGTTTGTTGGGTATATTTTTTAGGATTTTGATGCAGAGTGAAATTCAGTACAAATTTTAATCAATCTTACCCAAAGAGAAAGCCTCCATTACTGAACTCTAAAATTCATTCTCTGATAGTTTTATGAAAATAAAGGTCTTTCAGATTCCAAGAATAACCCTATAATCTAAATTTACCATAATTGTTGAGGCAGACATATAAAGGTGCATTGTTTTAAAGACTGCTTGAAAATATACAAACATTCAGGAAGCTATTGTTTTAGCCATTGATTTTGGAAAAGGAGCTCTTATTTTGCCTTGAAAACTGTGGCTCACTATAAACAGAAATCCACTCAATAGAATTGATTTGAAACACAAAAGGCTACGTAATTTTCAATATATCCATGGTACATAAGTGCAGAAGGCTGTGCGATTTTATATTACATGGGTTGAGGATTAGGGATTTGTGTTTGTTTCTGCTTCAACAATTGCCTGTAAAAAAGATGATGAATTGTGAGGTGGTTACAGGTTTTAATTTTTTGATTGAATGAGGGATTGTATTTATAGAAGGTCATTCAGCTCCTGTGGGGAAGGTTATTAATATAAGAAATTATGTGCTGAGGTAAACCACCTCAGTCAGACAGTGAAATTCATCATTCAAGACTTGTTTAGGGACATGCAAAATACACTGTAAATTGAGTGTCGCCCTTTCAAGGAGATTAATGCTAAAGTGCAGGAATTTTCAGAAAGTTGTGATAAGAGTCTTGAGGATTAGTGACAATAAAACTACAGTTAATTTTTCCTGTATTTTCCTGGCAATCAAATCCACTTGGATATATTTCCTTCCATTCTTGTTCTGCATATTTTGTTTGAAACACAGGGAAAAATGACTGCATTCCTACCATCACTGAGCAAAAGTGAAATGTACACATCTTTAAATTTGTGGGTTCATTAAGTCACTATAAGGCAAACAATAAATAAGTAAATACACATAGTCTTTAGATATCAAGTGTATGTCTTTCTGAATAATAGTCTGCCAGTGATTATACTTGGAACAGTGTAGTAAGGGTCAAAGACAGGATGTTATTTAGGTTATTCTAGGAAGCTAACATATTATCAGTTAAACATATTAATATGTTTAAGAAGTCAAGGAATTGTTAAAAGCATTGGCTTAGTTTGTTGTTTCAAAAAATGAATACCGTTCTAGTTTTAAAACTTAATATGAAATAATAGGACCATGTTACAAATAATTTAAATGTTGATATTAATACAACCTGACTTTGGACAGTGCCTCATACTTCTCAAATTCTTTTACACTTATCTATCGCATTTAAGCCTCCTAACTACCTACCCTGACAGGCAAGAGGGGGTTATATTATACCCATGGGGACACAACCACTTGCTCATGATTTTACAGTGATAACAGTGTTTTCTTTACACTGGGATATTCTGAAGACTATGCCTGTATGCAGCATGTGTGAATGAAATAATATTCCATGACTCTAATTGGCTGTAGCAATATATGGAGTTCTATGAATTCTCATGTAATATATGGTTCCATAACAGAATTTGAAATTACACTAAATATTTTACTCAAAATAGGTAATTAGTCTTAAGAATCTACTGCTTTCTAGACACTCTGCACAGTACTAGGACATCGAAGGGAAAATAGACACAACAATTATTCTACAGATAAATGGATGTTAAAAGCTATCTTTGCTATTGATGTGAAAGGAAAATTATAATGTCTAAGCTAGTGGGCTGATTTTAAGATGTGTGAAGAAATCTTAGATGAAATATCAGCAAACATTTAAAATTGCAGAATGAAGTATTGAAAAACAATTAGTTCTCTTATGAGGCAGTAAATTTAGATGCCATCACTTATAGGTCTATAAGGGATAATGATATGTATAGGATGACATGACGGAGAAGGCTATGGCACCCTACTCCAGTACTCTTGCCTGGAAAATCCCATGGATGGAAAGGCCTGGTGGGCTGCAGTCCATGGGATTGTGAAGATTTGGACATGACTGAGCGACTTCACTTTCACTTTTCACTTTCATGCATTGGAGAAGGAAATGGCAACCCACTCCAGTGTTCTTGCCTGGAGAATCCCAGGGACGGCGGAACCTGGTGGGCTGCCATCTGTGGGGTCACACAGAGTCGGACACGACTGAAGCAACTTAGCAGCAGCAGCAGCAGCAGGATGACATGAATGAAATGTATAGGATGACATGAAGATTCTCTGAGAAATAAAAAATGGTGAGAAGCTACCCACGAGTATAGACTTTAGGAATGCCATTATGTAGGATGTTTCCAATGAGAAAGGAAGAGTCAGGATACTGAAATGAATAGAGTTGCTAAGGAGGAGAGAGATTACCATTGTGGTCAAAAAGGAAAAGAAATCTGAGGAATGACTTTCCAAAGGCGATTACAGTCAAGTGTTAAGGAAGCTGAGGAGTAATTGAGAGGTAAGAAAATTGAAAACAGTTCAAAAGAATAATCTTTCTTAAGCTACTTTGCCAACAAAGGTCCGTCTAGTCAAGGCTATGGTTTTTCCAGTGGTCATGTATGGATGTGAGAGTTGGATGGTGAAGAAAGCTGAGCGCTGAAGAATTGATGCTTTTGAACTGTGGTGTTGGAGAAGACTCTTGAGATTCCTTGGAGTGCAAGGAGATCAAACCAGTCCATTCTAAAGGAGATCAGTCCTGGGTGTTCTTTGGAAGGAATGATGCTAAAGCTGAAATTCCAGTACTTTGGCCACCTCATGCAAAGAGTTGACTCATTTGAAAAGACCCTGATGCTGGGAAAGATTGAAGGCAGGAGGAGAAGGGGACGACAGAGGATGAGATGGCTGGATGGCATCACCGGCTCGATGGACATGAGTCTGAGTGAACTCTGAGAGTTGGTGATGGACAGGGAGGCCTGGCATGCTGCAATTCATGGGGTCGCAAAGAGTCGGACACGAATGAGTGACTGAACTGAACTGAAGTGCACTATGAGAATAATAGGCAGAAAATAGAGGCTTGAAAATATCAGTAACAGTTAAATACAGAAGAATTTATTTTACTGTAACTAAAAAAAAAAAAAAAAGGAAAAGAAAAATCTTATAAGTCTCTTAGTAGGGACAAAACTTAAATGATTATTTAGATTTAAATGCATTGGGTATTGAGCATGTTGGGAGCATTTAGTGATTTTATAATAATAATATACAAATATCTGCATATCCATTTGATTCAGTTCAGTTTAGTTGCTCCTTCATGTCTGATTCTTTGCTACCCCATGGACTGCAGCACACCAGGCCTCCCTGTCCATCAGCAACTTGTGGAACTTATTCAAACTCAGGTCCATTGAGTCAGTGATACCATCCAACCTCTGATGTCACCTTCTGCTCCTGCCTTCAATCTTTCCAGCATCAGGGTCTTTTCAAATGAGTCAGCTCTTCGCTTCAGGTGGCCAAATACTGGAGTTTCAGCTTCAACATCAGTCCTTCCAATGAATATTCAGGACTGATTTTCTTTAGAATGGGCTGTTTGGATCTCCTTGCAGTCCAAGGCACTCTCAATAGTCTTCTCCAACACCACAGTTCAAAAGCATTAATTCCTTGGTGCTCAGCTTTCTTTACAGTCCAACTCTCACATCCATACATGACTACTAGAAAAACGATAGCCCTGACTAGACGGACCTTTCTTGGCAAAGTAATGTCTCTACTTTTTAATTTGCTGTCTAGATTGGTCATAACTTTTCTTCCAAGGAGTAAACGTCTTTTAATTTCAAGGCTGCAGTCACTGTCTGCTGTGAATCTGGAGTCCCTAAAATTAAAGTCTGTCACTATTTCCACTGTTTTCCCATCTACTTGCCATGAAATGATGTGATTAGTTGTCATGATCTTAGTTTTCTGAATGTTGAGCTTTAAGCCAACTTTTTCACTCTCTTCTTTCACTTTCATCAAGAGGCTCTTTAATTCTTCATTTTCTGCCATAGGGTGGTGTCATCTGCATATCTGAGGTTATTGATATTTCTCCTGGCAATCTTGATTCCAGCTTGTGCTTCATCCAGGCCAGTGTTTCTCATGATGTACTCTGCATATAAGTTAAATAAGTAGGGTGACAGTATACAGCCTTGATATACTCTTTTCCCAATTTGGAACCAGTATGTTGTTCCATGTCCAGTTATAACTGTTGCTTCCTGACCTGGATACAAATTTCTCAAGAGGGAGGTCAGGTGATCTAGTATTCCCATCTCTGAAGAATTTTCCAGAGTTTGTGGTTATCCACATAGTCAAAGGCTTTGGCATTGTCAGTAAAGCAGAAGTAGATGTTTTTTTCTGGAATTCTCTTAACTTTTTCGAAAATTCAACAGATGTTGAGAATTTGATTTCTGGTTCCTCTGGGTTTGCTAAATCCAACTTGAACATTGGGAAGTTCATGGTTCAAGTACTGTTGAAGCCTGGCTTGGAGAATTTTGAACATTACTTTGCTAGCGTGTGAGATAAGTGCAATTGTGCAGTAGTTTGAGCATTCTTTGGCATTGCCTTTCTTTGGAACTGGAATGAAAACTGACCTTTTCCAGTCCTGTGGTCACTGCTGAATTTTCCAGATTTGCTGGCATATTGAGTGGAGCCCTTTCACAGCATCATCTTTTAGGATTTGAAATAACTCAACTAGAATTCCATCACCTCCTCTAGCTTTGTTTGTTGCGATAGGTTGCTGGTCACACCATTGTGATTATCTGGGTCATGAAGATCTTTTTCGTATCGTTCTTTTGTGTATTCTTGCACCTCTTCTTAATATCTTCTGCTTCTGTTAGATCCATACCAATTCTGTCCATACCATTTTGTTAGGTCCATACGATTTTGTGAGGTGATACCCCATGCCCAAGGGCAAAGGAGAAGCACCAGCAAGATGGTAGGAGGGACGAATTTGCTTTTAGAATCAAACCTCATTCTTGCCAGAGATGCTCAGAGGGCTCAAGTAAACCTTGTGCATGCCAGGACCCAGGAACCCCACAGAGACTGAGACAGAACTGTGTTTGAGCATCTCCTGTGGACGTACAGGTCAGCAGGGGACTGCCACAGGAACAGGAGTTCTGGGTGCAGGAGACTTGGGTATGGCATAAGCCCTTTTGGAGGAGGTCACCATTAACTCCACTATAGAGCTGCCAGAACTCACACAGGAGTGGGAAATTGACTCTTGGAGGGCACACACAGTGCCTCGTGTGCACCAGGACCCAGGAGAAAGGAGCAGTGACCCCACAAATGACTGACCCAGACTTTCCCAGAAGTGTCCAGGAATCTAAAGCAGAGGCGTGGGTCGGTGGTGGCCTGCTGCAGGGTTGGGGGCAGTGAGTGTAGCAGTACATGCATGGGACCTTTCGAAGGCGGTCCCCTTATCTTCATTACCTCCACTATAGTTTGGCCCCAGATAAACAGCAGGGAGGGAACACAGCTCCACCCATCAACAGAAAGTTAGATTAAATATTTACTGAGGATGGCCCACCCATCAGAACAAGACCAGGTTTCCCCCTCAGTCTCTCCCATCAGGAAGCTTCCATAAGCCTCTTATCCTTCTCCATCAGAGGGCAGACAGACTGAAAACCACAGTCACAGGAAACTAACCAATTTATTCACATGGACCACAGGCTTGTCTAACTCAGTGCAACTATGAGCCATGCTATGTAGGGCCATCCATGACGGACCGGTCATGGTGGAGAGTTCTGACAAAATGTGGTCCACTGAAGAAAGGAATGGCAAACCACTTCAGTATTTTTGCCTTGAGAACCCCATGAACCTCAAGGCAAAAAGATAGTACACTGAAAGATGAACTCCTCAGTTCAGCAGGTACTCAGTATGCTACTGGAGATCAGTGGAGAAATACCTCCAGAAAGAATGAAGAGATGGAGCCAAAGCAAAAAAATCACCCAGTTGTGGATGTGACTGGTGATAGAAGCAAGGTCCAATGCTGTAAAGAGCAATATTGCATAAGAACCTGGAATGTTAGGTCCATTAATCAAGGCAAATTGGAAGTGGTCAAACGAGATGGCAAGAGTGAACATCAACATTTAAGGATCAGGGAACTAAAATGGACTGGAATGGGTGAATTTAACTCAGATGACCATTATATCTACTACTGTAGGCAGGAATCCCATAGAAGAAATGGAGTAGCCATCATAGTCAACAAAACAGTATGAAATGCAGCAGTTGGATGCACTCTTAAAAATGACAGAATGATCTCTGTTCGTCTCCAAGGCAAACCATTCAATATCATAGTAATCCAAGTCTATGCCCTGACCAGTAATGCTTAATAAAATGAAGTTGAATGGCTATATGAAGAAGAACTACAAGACCTTGTAGAACTAATAACCAAAAAAGATGTCCTTTTCATTAGGAAGTCAAGAAACACATGGAGTAATAGGCAAATTTGGCTTTGGAGTTGAGAATGAAGCAGGGAAAAGGCTAACAGAGTTTTGCCAACAGAACACACTGCTCATAGCAAACACCCTCTTCCAACAGCACATGAGAAGACTCTACACATGGACATCACCAAATGGTCAATACCAAAATCAGATTGATTATATTCTTTGCAGACAAAGATGGAGAAGCTCTATACAGTCAGCAAAAAAAAAAAAAAAAAAAGACTGCAAGCTGACTACGGCTCAGATCATGAACTCCTTATTGACAAATTCAGACTTAAATTGAAGAAAGTAGGGAAAACCACTAGACCATTCAAGTACAACCTGAATCAAATCTTACAATTATACAGTGGAAGTGAGAAATAGATTCAAGGGATTAGATCAAATAGACAGAGTGCCTGATGAACTATGGAGGGAGATTCGTTTCATTGTACAGGAGAAAAGGATCAAGACAATCCCTAAGAAAAAGAAATGCAAAAAAGCAAAATGGCTGTCTGAGGAGGCTTTACAAATAGCTGTGAAATGAAGTGAAAAACAAAGGAGAAAAGGAAAGATATATCCATTTGAATGCCAAGTTCCAAAGAATAATAAGGAGAAATAAGAAAGCCTTCCTCAATGCAAAGAAATAGAGGAAAATGATATAATGGAAAAGGCTAGAGATCTCAAGAAAATTAGAGATAGTAATGCAACATTTCATGCAAAGATGGGCTCAATAAAGGACAGAAATGGTATGGGGGCATTTTAGTTAGGGACTATTTATGTATTTGTATTTTGTAAAGAAATAAAAAGTGATATTCTGTTTAATTCTGTCTTACATACTTTCTGTTTGTATTGAATTCTCATACAAAGGATCTGTCACTTCTTTTACATAAATTCATTTTATACTTAGTCACAATGAATAACTATCATAAAAGCAAATAGCATGTCAACACATTTATTTGACCAGAGTCCTCTTGAGATAATGTCTTAATTTTCATCAAGATTGTAGTGATTATTGTTTCTAATTATGATAATCAAATAACTCATTAGTGATTATGTTTCAAAAAGGATTTAAAATACAAAATGTTTCTAGAATCTGGTGAGTCATTTGACTGAGTGTATTGAAATATGGACATAACTGAAAGGGCAATTTTGACCCTCAATATCAGGCACTAAAGAAATTATGTAAGGCAAAGGTGCTCAATTTTTACATGCTATACATTCCTAAAGGCCCAGTTTCATGGTAGTTCATTTTAAAGCACATTGTTGTTTATTTATGAAGAATAAATTGAGCAAAACTTGTTGCCTTGTCTAACTTGACATCAGCATAAACCATCAAATGAGTGGATCACGGTTTAAGCAAGTGAAGGGTGTATTTCATTAGTTGTTGCTCAATATATGAAGCAGACAATTGAAGCAAAAGAAAGGAGGTGGTGACTTATTTTTCAAAGGAAGTTTCATTTGCAAAAAGTTCCAGTTTAATGAGCTACAGAAAACAAGATCTTGTTATCTTTCATGTGTGCATTCAGTAGCTTATTTAAAAATTTGTAAATATTTGCTGAATGTGCCCTTTATTAGGTATATGTGTGTGTATGGGTTTTCCTTTCTCAAGCAAACTTCCCTTCTGGCATTATACCAATTTTTTAATAAGACTGTGTACAGATTTCTATACTTCTCCATGCTTTAGTGAGCTCACTAAGCAATAAGAGTGGTAAAAATGTTTGTATTTTGAGATGATATGTACAATGTCAGTTAGCTTAAAAGCACAAAATAGCAGTTGGTAAAGTTCAGTCAAGCCTTTCTCACAATCAACCATTAACACAAAAGGGTCTAAGCCATGTTGATAAATTAGATATACTGTTGCGATATTAGACCTACACTTTGACCATATTCAAACACATTTATCATAATATGGTTTTAAACTTATCAGACTCTTCTTTTGTAGATCATGTTTCAGAACATCTGATTGGCCCTTTCAACATCCCATATGTAGAGCATGGCGTTTTTCCAGATGAACAGAGAAAGGTGTATTTTATGAATATATTTGGATATATTAATTAAGCAGATGGTTTTTTAAGATTTGGTTATAAGTTCCTTCCAGGGAGAAACATTTTTTTTCCTGTTAAATTGAATGGCCATCTGGATTGAATGAACTACATGCTCTAAATCTAGTCTATTGTCGGGTCTTTGTTATTAACCTCTTGCCTGGGAGTAATCTGGGCAACTTATGAGAATTTTAATGAGATAAGTTCAAATGTCCCTTTAAAGTCTGTAAACTTATTCTTTAAAATATGGGATTTAAAATATGATTGAATTTTTTGTTGAAGTATATTAACATGAGTCAAGATAATTTCTACCCTGCATCATACAAATAAGATATAATACATCAAACACATTGGCCTCTAAATATTTGATTTTTGGTCAGCCAGTCTTTCTGTCTTAATTTCTTCACCAATAATAGAGGTTAAGAAAAGAATTTTCTAGTGTCTCTTTAAACTCTAAAATTTGATGAATCTATCAGATGCTGAAGTCACCCAAAGGGAAAGGAATTGCTCCAAATCCTAACTTGCAAGTACAATTTTAAAGCTCAGATTCCAAGCTCTTGAAAGAGTTTCAATGCCACAGAGGGGAATGAAAAAGAGACCTAACAGAACTTAAAAAGAGTAAAGGCTGAAAGAAAGGCAAAGAGGGATTCAGAGCTACTGAGCTCAGTGTCAGGAGTATGAATCATATTTACTCTGATTTCCTGTTCCTTTGGATGTTGAGTCCCAAAAGAAAATAGCTATCTTTCTGGTTGCTTCCTTCTAATTCTCTACACACACACACTCATATGTGCACACACACAGATACACACACACCACCATCTCATACTGCTTATATGCTGGAGAAAAGTTATATTTTGTTTCTTAAAGTGTCCCATAGTTGTCTGGATTATTGCAGAACATTGTGAATTATAGAATTAGTTTAGACATCTTTCCAAAGTGACTCATGAATGTCAACCCAAATTAATGTTGATGATCTCTTTCCTTACTTATATTAGGTTTCTTGGTAATTCNGAGGAAGGGAATTATTTCTTATTCATATTCTTTTAACCAAATCATTAAAAAGTATTTGGCACAGAAGAAGTTATTAAGAAATATTTGTTGACACTAATAAACACTTTTATTAGGGAGAATCTTCACAAAAGGTATAGCATTTGATATCCTTCTTGAAGAGAAAATAAAATATTCTTCCTTAGAAAAGAAATGTTTTCCAGTTATGCTTTATACTTATTAATATATATTTTCAAAATAGTTTTTTGGGGTACATGATTCTATAATCTATTTCTGATTCTTTTTCCTACCTCTCATCGCCAGGGGGACAACCTCATAAGAATAAATAAGAGAGGTGTTAGTGTTTTAGAGAATCATCTATCTGTTACAGTTACATGGCCTGAAGATTAAAAGATAAACAGTACAGTAGCTTTGTTGAAGTTATATTAGTTGGGAGTTTGGAGATAAAGAAGGTAACTCAAAAGATTCACTCTATAAGTAGTGACTCACATACAGCTATTTCCTTGTTTCGTTAAAATGCATCGCCTTAGAGATACCTGTCCCAAACCTGTAAGAAGAACCATTTTTAAGACCTTGAAAGTGATCGTGTTTCTCATGTGACTTGATTTTTTCCCTTTAAAAGGCATAGAGCTTCAATTTTAAAGATAGATTAAAAACAAACAAACAAAAAAAACCCACTCTAACCTTTTAAACCTTCGCAGCTGCATAGATTCCACATTTGCTGAAGAGTTTCTATCCAACATCACTGTGATTAGTTTCTTTGAAAGTGAAAGTGAAAGTCGCTCATTCGTGTCTGGTTCTTTGGGACCCCATAGAATATACAGTCCATGGGATTCTCCAGGCCAGGATACTGGAGTGGGTAGCCTTTCTCTTTTCCAGGGGATCTTCCCAACCCAGGTCAAACCCAGGTCTCCTGCATTGCAGGTGGATTCTTTGAAGTTGGGCCACAAGGGAAGTCCAAGTATACCAGAGTGGGTAGCCTATTCCTTCTCCAGCAGATATTCCCAACCCAGGAATCAAACTGGGTTCTCCTACATTGCAGGCGGATTCATTATCAACTGAGATATCTGGGAAGCCCATTTGGCCTTAAATACTCAACTATCTCAAAAGGTACTGGATACACCGGCTCTTTTTCTGAAAAGAACGTGAATGTATAGCCAGTGAACGTCAAGGCTTTGATAGTTGCTTTTCTTCCTTCTGAATAAAAAGATAAGATGTATATGAAACACGAGATTAAAATTTTTACTTTGGCTTTAACAAAAGTAACATACATTTTCAAAGCTATTAGCAAGTTAAGAGAAAATGTAACAGAGTCAGTGGGAAAGTCTCAGCTTTTCTGCAGTTTGTTTATCAAGTTATTCACATTATTTTACGAAGATTTAAACTTACAGAATAAAATTCAGAAAAACAAACACTACCTTAAATTTTGTAGTAACAGATCTGATAATATCTCCTGTTCATACTGCATTTTTGAACTGGACAGTTGGAGGAGATTCTCTAATATAAACTTCCTATTTTACAGACAAATACAAGGATGCCATGAAATGACAGTCAGATGGTAATAGAACTGAGGGTCAAGTCCAAGGACCCCTGTGCCAACTGGCACTTTCCAGTATATTATGAAATATCTTTCTTTTTTTTTTTTAACTCTAAATCATTGCTCTAAAAGTTATAAATTTCCATTCAAATTTAGATAATGTACAGTTTGCATAAGTTAATTTAAAATACAAATTTAAAACACTGAATTAAAAAAACATCTTAAAATTATGTTTGCAAGAAATAATGTTTGTTTGCTATCAGTGTACTGACTATAAAAAACAAAGCACTTTTTTTTTTTCTCTCTCTCTCTCTGTATGCTATTAAAAGCATAGGTTGCAGCTTCAGGGTCTGTTTAAGAAAACTTTCCAGTAAGAGAAGTCTAACAAACCACTGAACTTATTTAAGAATTTGCCTTGAAAGAATATTCAAATAACTGGCACAGCCTTGAGTTTTGAATTCATGTTAAAGCACTCTAGATTTGAATCTCTGAATTTATTACCTGATTTCTTTGACTGAAGGTTGGCTTGCAGACTGTTGTGAAAGACTGGCATGCAGATAGCTAAAGTTAATATTATGTTAAAGGTTTATTTTGGGAAAGCATTTTTGTGATACGAGAACACAGTTGTACTATTGGAAAGTATATTCTGTTCAGATTTTAAAAATATATATATATCATGAAAATTTCAACGTATAGTTATAATTCTAAGTAAGCTTATGTTTCAGAAATATTTCACCCTAAATTGTAGGATGTGTTTGTGTTAAACATTATATATACTAACTTTAGGCTTCCCTGGTAGCTCAGACAATAAAGACTCTGCCTGCAATGCAGGAGACTGAGGTTTAATCCCTGGGTTGGGAAGATCCCCTGGAGAAGGAAATGGCAATGCACTCCAGTATTCTTGCTTGGATAATTCCATGGACAGAGGAGATTGGCAGGCTACAGTCCATAGAGTCACAAAGAGTCAGACTCGACTGAGCAACTAATGCTTTCACGCTATGATACTAATTTAGTATAGTATATTTGCTTTGTTTCCAGAACATTTAAAATTTTATAAATATTTATATATTATTTATATCACAAGGTGAAATCTTTTATAAAAAGGTAGTACTTGATGTGATAATAGTAAAAGCAGTTGTGTGTATAAAAGATATACCCTTTTATATATAAATATATGAAATAATATACATAAAAATATGAGTTACTTACATGAAACATGGAATTTATAGGCATGGTACATGTAAGTCCAATTCACAAATTGTTGCTTCTCTATAGAAGGAGAATATTTACTGGGTGGAAAGCCCATCAAAGTGTAACTGAGCAGGACCTTTTGGGGCCTTCCTGGGACAAGTTTTTCTCCAAATCCTCTGCTTTAGCTCCTCTCTGCAGTACCCAGGTAACAGTATTCAATGCACATTTCTTAAATTTTTTTTTTTTTTAACAGATATAAAGACCCCCTTACCAAATGAGGGAAGATGTTAAGTACTTCATGACCATAAGCACATAACCCCAGGCTTTCTGGAGCTTAAGAATTGATAATGTTAACCCCTGTGACACTGCCCTGTTACCTCACCCTTAGCCAATCAGAGAACTGTGCATAAACTGACCACATACCCTGTGACCTCCCCTCCCTCATCTGGCTTTTAAAAATGATTTGCCTAATCTCTTCATGGAGCTTTGAATTTTTAAAGCATGAGTTACCCTTACATGGCCCTGCAATATTTTATTCTCTGTTCCAATTCTGACATTTCAGTTTGTTTGACTTCAGTGTGTCACTCATACAGACTGCCCTAACAGATATATCCCTGAACTCACCTATTACTTAGATTTGTGTAAAGTTTTTGTATGTTCCAACGCCAGTAAGTTGCACGTTATAAACTAATATTCACTAATAAGTGAGTTCAGTCACTAAGTCCCGTCAGACTCTATAACCTCATAGACTGCAGCATGTCAGGCTTCCCTGTCATTTGACTCCTGGGGAGTTTGCTCAAATTCACATCCATTGAGTCAATGATGCCATCTAACCATCTCATCCTCTTTCACTCCCTTGTTCTTTTGCCTTCAATCTTTTCCAGCATCAGGATCTTTTCCAATGAGTCGGCTCTTTGCATCAGGGGACCAAAGTATTGGAGTTTCAGCTTCAGCATCAGTCCCTCCAATGAATATTCACAACTGATTTTCTTTAGGATTGACTGGTTGGATCTCCTTGCCACTGTTGCCACCGTTTCCACTCTTTCCCCATCTGTTTGCCATGAAGTGATGGGACCAGATGCCATGATCTTAGTTTTCTGAATGTTGAGCTTTAAGCCAACTTTTTCACCCTCCTATTTCTCTTTCATCAAGAGGTTCTTTAGTTCTTCTTCACGTTCTGCCATAAGGGTGGTGTCATCTGCATATCTGAAGTTGTTGATATTTCTTCTGGCAGTCTTGATTCCAGCTTATGTTTATCTAGCCAAGCATTTCACAAGAGTAAGAAGGGTGACAACACACAGCCTTATCATACTCCTTTCCCATTTTTGAACCAGTCTGTTGTTTCATGTCCAGTTCTAACAGCTTCTTCTTAACCTGCATACAGGTTTCTCTGGAGACAGGTAAGGTGGCCTGATATTCTCATCTCTAAGAATTTTCCACAGTTTGTTTTGAGTCACACAGTCAAAAGCTTTAGTGTAGTCAATGGAACAGATGTTTTTCTGGAACTCCTTTGCTTTCTCCAAGATCCAGCAAATGTTTGCATTTGATCTCTGGTTCCTCTGCATTTTCTAAACCCAGCTTGTACATCTGGAAGTTCTAGGTTCATATACTGCTGCAGCCTAGCTTGAAGGATCTTCAGCATAATCTTGCAAGCATATGAAATGAGTGCAATCATACGGTATTTGCAACATTCTTTGGAACAGTCTTTGGAATTGGAATAAAAAGCAACCTTTTTCAGTCCTATGACCATTGCTGGGTTTTCCAAATTTGTTGACATATTGAGTGCAATGCTTTAACAGCATCATCTTTTAGGATTTGAAATAGCTCAGCTGGAATTTGGTCACCTCCACTAGCTTTGTTCCTAACTTTTCTTCTTAAGGTCCACTTGACTTCACACTCCAGGTTGTTCTGCTCTAGGTGAATGACCACACCATCATAGTTATCTGTGTCATTAAGAGCTTTTTTGCACATTTCTTCTGTGTATTCTTGATAGCTCTTCTTAATCTCTTCTGCTTCTGTTAGTTCCTTACCATTTCTGTCCTTTGTATTTGATACTTTTTTAGAATTCCCTGGAAATATTAACCAATTAAAAAAATACATTGACTTTCATGGACATTAATTACCTAAGAGTGAAAATGAAACTCATCATTTTCCTTCCCTGAAGTTTTCAATTCAGGCCAGAAATATAACAGAAAGATCACTTTCAAATTCCCAATGAATATTTCTAAAATGAACTCTCCCATTGTATTTGAAATATTAAAACTATTTTTACTCACTCTATTTTTCTTGTGTTGAGACAATTTTAGTTTTGTTTCCTTTCAAACTATAAATAAAAATAAATTATAAATATATGAAATTTATAAGGCATTTTATAGCAAAAATTAGAAAATAAACTTCAGTTCAGTTCAGTTCAGTCGCTCAGTCGTGTCCGACTCTTTGCGACCCCATGAATCGCAGCACACCAGGCCTCCCTGTCCATCACCATCTCCCGGAGTTCACTCAGACTCCTGTCCATTGAGTCAGTGATGCCATCCAGCCATCTCGTCCTCGGTCATCCCCTTCTTCTCCTGCCCCCAATCCCTCCCAGCATCAAAGCCTTTTCCAATGAGTCAACTCTTTGCATGAGGTGGCCAAAGTAGTGGAGTTTCAGCTTTAGCATCATTCCCTCTAAAGAAATCCCAGGGTTGATCTCCTTCAGAATGGACTGGTTGGATCTCCTTGCAGTCCAAGGGACTCTCAAGAGTCTTCTCCAACACCACAGTTCAAAAAAATAAACTTAAATAAACTATTAAAAAATTGTCTGGAATAAAAAATATAGCATGAAAAATCTTGATTGATCTTGGTACTGAAAATATCTGTTATTGTGTTCCTTAGAATATGTTTAGACAGAAGTTAGCCTCTCTTCCTAAGTGTCTGGAGCTGTAAAGGGTTCCATTTACTTAAAATGCAGAATTAATTTGCAGTATGCAATGCTGACTGGCATTAATGAGGCTTTGCTCAAGCAACATAACATGCAGTCCTTTTGTAATTTAAAATCTTTCAATGTCTTACTGCTCTTGTGAAATGGCTTTATAGTAAGGTAATAATACAAGGAAGAAACGGATGGAGAAATTATAAAGCATAGAATATTAGTATTTGAAGTGTACTTTCTGAGGGTTTTTATTTCTATGCATGCCCATAGCAACTGGGTCAAAAGGGGTACATAAAACTACATAACATCCATGAACCACTTAAAGAAAATGTTGTAATGTACAGAAAGCTACAATTTGTGGCCTTCATAAAAGTAGTTTTGCACTGCTGTTCCTTGGTGAGTAATGACCTACAACTGTATCCAGTTTATCTATATCATATTAGAGAGCTTAGTAGTAATTGCTTGTAAAACAATTTATAACTGGATATGAGGAAATATATGAGCTTATTCATGTATGTATTTATTTATTTAGCAAAATTGAGTTCACACTCATGTAGCCAGAACCCTGGCACACTCAGTGTTCAGTTCACAGAAGTTTGCTCTGCTGTTTAGAGAAAAACTGCTGTATAATTTTGACATAGGATGCTATTGCTTAACTTTTAACTAAATTACCAAAATTTCTATAGGACTATAAAATTATTTTCCTTTTATTCCAAATTTCATTAAGTATTATATTGATAAAAGAAGATAAGATTCAGCTTAATGTAGCCCCTTCAAAAACTTCATGATTCTTTTGCACATATATTTTCATCTCTATCTCAAGCTCTGCATTTGTCAATTGTCCGTTAAAAAAAGCCTTGAAAGTCATTGCCTAGAAGGAAAGTATGCAATTTTCAGGTATCCTCAGGAAGGATATACAATATACAGAGTTGCTAAATCTTTTTAGTAACCAAAGATATTTATATCAATATATTGCTTTCAAATACCACTTAAGCAATAACACATCGGGAGAAAGCTATTTCTTGGTTATGATACCTCTCACTTATACTTTTCTATTAAATTGTTACAATTGTTTGAAAAGTGTCTGTCAGTCTATGATAGAGTTCATTAAATTTTGAAATAGCTTACAAAGAATTCCTACACAGAGGGGGAGAAAGTTTCATCTGATACTTTAAGTTAAATTACTTACTGAATTTCATCAAACATTAATCCCACATTCTTATTTTTCCAATTCTCTTTTTAACTTATATTTGTTACTATTTTTTACAAAATATTCCTATATTTTAACTGCTTCAGAATAAATTGATTCCATTTAGTGTATTGTAATAATAGTAGCTAGAGGTAAATATTATACTAATATTTTAAAAGTAACCTGCTTGCATAACAAAGTGCACAATAAGAAATACTTATTTTTGTCTGTTAATACCACTTGTTATAGGAAACTATGATTGAGGGAAGCCATCCTGTCTATTTAATGGCCTATGCCAAAAGGCTATATAAAATCAGCCTTTGTTTTCTCATAAATTCCACATGGAGCAGTCAACTTCTGCCTGTTCATTGAGCAACAGTGACTGCCTCCATCTGGCTAGCCTCTGTAAACCTGGGCTAAAAATGGAAATGCTTGTTGGGATAAAGGAGAAAGCAAGAGCTATTAAGGATGGAAGGGGAGGATGTACCTTTGGGACCTCAAGAAAGGAGAAGAAAGGCTATCTCCAGACTGAAAAGAGATATAGGATGGGACTGTGAGAAGAGTGGAGGGGAATTTACACAAACCAGAGGGCTATTGGCCAGTTCAGGTAGTTTTGAAGTAGATCCCAGTTAACTTGCATACCCCGGGTGTATCTGATGCCCTGGAAGAACCAAGACTGGATGGGCAAAGTCTCCTGGGTAGTCAAATTGTGCAGGGCCCAGAAGTTGACAGGAGCCAATTTTTTCATATATGTGGTAGATCAATTCAAATGTATCCACTTACGTGACTTATTATTGTGAAGAAATTGCTTCCTGCCATGAATTACTAAGGGCTTCCCTTGTGGTTCAGCTGGTAAAGAATGTGTCCGCACTGCGGGAGACCTGGGCTGATCCCTGGGTCGGGAAGATCTCCTGGAGAAGGGAATGGCTGCCCACTCCAGTATTCTTGTCTGGAGAATTTCATGGACTATCTAGTCTATGGGGTCGCAAAGAATCGGACACGACTGAGGAACTTTCACTTCACTTCACTTCATGAATTACTAAAGGTCCAGTTTGATAAACAAAGCATGATGACTAAATCCATTGCTTTTTTTTATTGTTTTTACTACAGGTACTCTCTCAATCTATGAGACAAACGTACTATATTTTTGTCTTAGCGTTTACAACACAAAATGTGGGTTTGGGGAATACTCATTTTGCAATGAATTTGTCTGCTGGGGACAAAAGACTGAAAGAAAAAAGAAAATAGCTACCAAGAAATTACTACTCAGAGAGTTAGAAGCCAAAATAATCAAGATGAATGTAAGTCTCTGTAAAAAGTCTTGCATTTTTTTTTCATGTATTCTTTCATTTCACTTAAAATTTTCACCTAAAATACTTATAAAATACCTCATAATGCTGCAGGCATTGTAGTAAATTGTCAACAGGAGGATCATGTTCTCTTGTGAAATGAAAGAAAGCAAAACATATTCAGAGAAAGTAGCCACAGTACCCTAGGAAGAAAACCAGCATGTTCCTCAACTAGCTTTAGAAAAACATTTTCTACTGAAAAGGAGAGGATTGATCCTGAGCCAGATCTGAAGAGATTTATCTTTCACATGGTACCTTTACTTCTGTAGATGCATTATTTCAAGATTTTATAGATTATAAAGCCCTTTTTATAACCATTATCTACAATTCTGTTGAGGTGGATGGAACAAATTTTTAACAAAGCCATGCTAATTCTTTTTCTATGTACTGACTCATTTGAAAAACTCAGAAAAAGTAAAGAGAAGTAAGGAAAATACCTATGTCCCTAGTACCCAGAATTAAAATATGTTAATATTTTGTGATATTTCTGCCTCCAATTTTTTTAAGAAAAATACTTTTTTTAAGGAAAAGAAGAGGGGTAAGGCATTTTTTTTCAAAAACAAAATAAACAAGCAGATACCTTTACACTACTGATGCAGGTGACATTCTTTTCTGCATCCTTTTGTCTGCATGCATGCTCAGTTGGTTCAGTCACGTCTGACTCTTTGCTACCCAATGGACTTCAGCCTACCAGACTCCTCTGTCCATGAGATTCTCCAGGCAAGAATACTGCAGTGGGTTCCCATGCCTTCTTCCAGGGGATCTTCCTGACCCAAGGATCAAACCCGTGACTCTTACCTCTCCTGAACTGATAGCCAATTTCTTTACCACAAGGACCACTTGGGAAGCCCTTGGATCCTTTTATGGTTCATCATTTTTCCTTATTCTACATAAGTAATCTCTACACTGATATATATTCTAGCCATCTGTTTTTCTATGATTTTAAAACTAAATACTATTATGTGGTGTTTGGCTTTAAATTTTATTATACTGCATTTTCATTTTAAATCAAAATATGCAGTACACAAGGCAACTACCTATGTGTTAACACACCTTGATGATAATTTTAGCTTTGTTTTCTGAGCATATTTAATAATGACAGGACAATAAGCCAATAAAGAAGGATTCATAGAAGATATTAGAGAGAAACAGGAAATATAAGCTCAAGGCTTCCTGATTTGAGACAGAGTAAGTTTCAGGACATTCAGTGATTAGAACAAATTTTCATAAATCGGAGCATATGCTGTGGATCTCTTAAAATATAAACTTTATCAGTTTCCTGAAATACTCATAAAAATATATGGTTTCATATAAGCATGTTTAGGAACATTTTAAAAGCCCTTTCTTTGTCTGTTTATGAATAGTAAATTGTTCATGTGTTTGTTTGAGAAATTATTTTAGAATTGGGAACCAGTGGAAAATGCCATCAGAAAATGTACTTCCTAAGGAAGTAAGCTTCATTTTCTCCAAACTTTTCAGTTTTAGCAATGACAATACCAACATGAACAGTTACATGATTCCAGAAGGAAAGCATGAGCGATAAAAGGACATTCAGGAGTTCGTGGGCCCTTGCAGGGCGAGTGACACAAATGCATCTGGAAGGAAGGAATTATCAGTTGTGTCAAGTGAGCAGAGGACTGTGAATTGCCCTTCAGTTACTATAAGAGGTGATAAAAACTTGACACACATGGGCTCTACAAAGGAATGGGTGGAGAGATTGAAGATACCAAGTGCAGACAAGGCTTTAGATTCGTTTCTGCAAATGTGAATCTTTTACTGATGTTTAGAATTTTTGTATTAAAAATGGAAGAATGTTTACTAATTCTTCATGAAAGCAATCTCTAGTTCCTTAAAATGAATAGGAATAATAGTTTCTGTGGGAAGCTTTAACAAAAGGAATTGTTATTTAATGAAACCTATAGCATAAAAACACAAGGTGGCTGCCTGTATAATGACTGCACAGATTTTATAATAACACAACTGATTTTGGGGAAACAACCTCAAATTTGCAAGAAGGTAGGAGGAGTAAGAGGCTACTACTATAGAGCTGGGTGGAAAAATGTAAAGAATCCCCATTATAGCAAAGAAAACAGCAGTGTTTAACTTAATGGTTATAAAATTCTTCATAAAACTTTTGTTGCTTTTGTTACTGTTGTAGTTTTTCTCTTGATATTTTGAGTATGAAGTACTTCTTTAGGAATTTGTATGAAAAATGAACTAATATTCCTCATTATGAGCCAGATTTGTGTAGGTATTTCTATTGATAGTGAATGACAATTTCCCAGGAACTATGACAAGTGTTTAAGAGAGGGAAGAGTTACACACGTAATAAAATAGATATTATTAAATGGAAAATATCAAATAGAATTGAAAGTATAAAATAAATGTATTTACATTGATCTCCACTTAATATGATTGTTGTTAGAGAACTCTACCTCTCTTAAGTTTGATGTATTTATGAATCTCTCAATATTAAATCTGATTTAGCAAATCTATCTTGACAATAACTCATTTTATAGTTATTCATATCAAATTTGGAAAATGGAAAAATTTTATTTGATGAAATCTCAAGACTTTTAAATAAACTTTCAATCTATTTTCAGCTGCAACTGTCATTGAAATAGAAACTTGTTGGGAAGAATACATAGCAATTAAATTGTTTTTCCCTTAAGAATGTATTTCTTTAATGTTTGGGCTATTAATAATATTGGCTCTCAAAATATTCTTTACAGTGCTATTTTTGCTTTCTTTTTCACTTTGATTCATAGATTTGTAATCCCTAAAGGCCTCATAACACTGAAAGAGTTTAAAAAGTGATGAAATTACAGTGAATTAAACTTTTCCTTGGATGCCATTAACTGTTCTGTTAATGCCTCTGTTTATAAGAGGGGCTGCTAAAGAATTAGACACAAGAAAGGGATTGTGGTAAAATCTTGTTTAGATGGAAGGACTTACCTGAGTGTAAGTTGTAATGCAAATGTATTTGTTTTGCTTATAGCATATCTCTACCTTAGGGAGGTAGGGAAGGAATGAAGATAAAAGCTGACCTTTGGCATGCACTGTATATAAAGTACCATTCCATTATTTGGTTGTCATCTCTCATATTACAGTCCAATTCTGTAACTTCTCATCATTGGTCTAACCATTAAATTTCATGTACTAATAACCCCTGTCCCTATCCTCATGGCATAGCTCACACGATCCATGGTTAAAGCATTATTGAACTACTTGAAGCTCATAGGCAAGTCTGGGGAATTCATGTCTCTAGCCTTTACATATGCTAATTGTTCTGTCCTAAATGTACTGGTCATGATTCCCTCATCAGCACATTTTTCAAGACTAGACTCACTGGAGTCTCACAGTTCTCTTTTCTCTGTCCCTTAGCAATTTATGCATATCATGATGGTTCTTTGTTTCCAATTATGACTTCACTGCTAGTGTGAGACCATTGCAGATATGAAATACCATACCTTGGGTGAAACACTAAAATCCTGAATCAAACCATGCACTCAGCAAATACCTGATGATCAAACAAATGATCAAATAGAATAGAAGATGTGAATGAATAAGCAAATGAATAAATCCCTTAAGGGAGAAATGTCAGGATAGCCAAAGCCCAAGTCTTGTTACATAGGAGTGATTTCACTGGTCAAATCCTTGCACAGAGGCCCCTCTGAATCTATCTGAACTTCTGCACTCCCCATCTGTTAAAGTAGGATTACATTTTTTACCTCTCTCTGCAGAGGTTTCTTGTGGATAATACATAAAATTTTTATGTAAAGATATAAAGTATTATGCAAACATAGGATTTTTTTTCCAATTTCAGAGGCATTGTGAGGCATCCAAAAAAAAAAAAAAAAAAATCACCTAATCCACAATGGGTTAAATAAGGAAAAGGATTAACAAGAGATCAGATTGAAAGAGGAGTGAGGCTAAAATTCCCTATAGTGTCCTGAGGCCAGAAAAGAAATGAAAACCTTAACCCAGGGATTCTGAACTCTTGGCTACACACAAGAACTACCTGGGCATTTCAAAAATAGTTTTGCCTTAGCTCTAATTTATCTGGCATGAAGTGGGGCTCAGTCAGCGACACTTTTTAAAGTTCCCTGGGTGATTCTAACATACAGGCAGGATGAGAACCACTGCTGGGCCACAGGAATTGCGGAAACGTTTCTAAGGAGAAAAACTGCATAATACATGAGAGGTTTTAAAAAGATTAATCAGCATGAATAGATATGAGGAAAAGTGGGGGACATGAATTGAGAGATTAAAATGTCTAAGACCATCACAGATGAAGATAACTTTTAAAACCGAAAATCTTTGAAAGCTGGTATCTCTCATTGTGGAGAGATACCAAAGATTGGCCTTCATAATTAACAGTGAAGTTGTTCAGACAAACTCAGGCACATTCTAAGAATTAATACTGACAGACCAGTGTTTTACAAATTACACCTAAATCACTAAGATTATAAACAGAGGTTAAATGTAATCACCATTTGTTTTACTACCTAAAACAAGTTCCTAGAGGAGGTAGGTTTTAAGCAGGGTTAAAATGATATTATTGTAGAGAGGACAGGCATATATTCTTTTTCATGACAAAGGTTTCTAATATATGCTTGGGTTTCAGAGTCATGTTTTCCTACTCTGCTATACTGCAGAGTCTCTTAAAGAAACAAAAAAAATTAGGTAATTAATAATTGAGATGTTTGACGTGTAATGAAGGATATTCTGAAATTATTTTCAGAATATTTGCTCTTTCTCTGAGTTTAAAATAAAAACATTTAAGCTTTAAAACATGTAATGTGAATATTTTAAAATATGTATAAATTTATAAAATATAAAATGGTGGTTTTGAGATTAAAATATACTGACTTTGATTATGCTAAACTCTAAAACTCACTTGTTTTTGAAAGTAATTTTGTAGTTTTGTTTTTTGGCATGGGGAAAGTAAAATTTCACTGGTGAAACAGTGGGCATTCTACCTTGAAAAATATTATCTTAACTACTTATGTCATAAAAATCTGTGCATAGCTTTGTAGTCTTATGGGAGAGGAAAGCTTATATGTCAATGATGAGCCTTTTGTGGAAGCACTACAATGTTTTTTATTAAAGTGGAAACCTTAGAAAGCCAATATTATGTTTAATAAATGATCAAGCAGCCATGAAACTAGTAAGAGATTTAGGAAAGAAGGAGGCAAGGATAACAGAAAGTAAATTATATCTTGTTTTCACACAAAACAACTTTTGGAGGAATATGGTAAAAAATCATTTTAATATTTTCATGGAGAAAATCCAAGCCATTCTATGATATCTTGTTTTAAAATTTGTATTCATTTATAGGTGAATTAATTTAGTCAACATGTTTTTTTAAAATATTTTGCATTTGCTACAGAAAAAAAGTGAAATAGCACTTTAACACCTTTAACTTTTAATTATTTAGTTTTGTCTATTTCAAGTGTATAAAGGATATAGATATGGTAGATAAGATATGAGGAATGATCCTAGAAAGCTGAGTAGTAGCCCAACTTTTGGGAAAAAATATTTTTATGTCTCATTTATCTCATCTGTAACTGGGGATAATAATATCTATGTCACAGCTTAATAATATGTGATATATATCAAGCATTTGAATAATACCTCACACATATAATTATATCATACAAGTTTTAGCTACTAAAATCGTAAGTATAGTAAGTAAATATTGCAATAGAAGGAGTAAAATAAATACATCTTAGATTTCTTTAGTTTTAGTCAAAACACAATTTGTTTTTCCTGGGACCATTTTTTACCTTTTTGGTAAAGGCTCAATATGGATGCATGTACTTGAGGAAGACCCCTGATAGTTCACAGGGACCTCCTTCATTAGAAGCTTAGCAAACAACCATGCCTCTCAACAGACATTCTTAATATGAAATAGTGTGTCACAATTATTTGGTAATCTCTTTCAGTGTAACTCACACAACAAAAGTGACAATATTCCTGTCACTCCTCAGAAATGTCCCAGCTCTGCGGGTTTCCATATTCAGGAGAATGAAGAAGGCCATTACGAGGTATGCCATAATTCTGTGGAGATCGTGTTGGTACTGAGCAATTTACATTTTCCTAGTGTGATTTTAAGTACTTTAGTTAACTTATAAATATGTTCTTTGCTCAACTTCTTTTATGGTCATATTTTTACATTAGTATTTTTTAAAACAATTTAAAATAAACTCTTAGAACAAAAGGGAAGAATAACCTTTCTCTCTTCTGGTAATCGTTGAACAATAAAATATAGTGCTCTTGTCATTGACTGTAAAGTGTTGCTTTTTAACAATTTTTGGAGAAAGTAATGAGCAACTTTCTTTTTAAATGTTTTTAATTCATTTTTTTAGTTGAGCTAAAAATGCCCACATCCATTTGTTGAAAGATTGATTTACTTCACCTGCTATATTCAAGGAAGGCAATGATGTTTAATAACAAGAGGT
>SJYQ01001587.1:311364-333504 GCA_006410935.1 Redunca redunca | reverse complement strand
TAAGGATTCCATATGTATTACAAAATTTCATTTAACCTACTTCTGAGTATAAAACATGCTATGATTTTATGTACCACTAGGAAAAATGGCTGTTAATTAAATGCTGCTGCTGCTGCTTAGTCGTTTCAGTCGTGTCCGACTCTGTGCGACCCCATAGATGGCAGCCCACCAGCCTCCCCGATCCCTGGGATTCTCCAGGCAAGAACCCTGGAGTGGGTTGCCATTTGCTTCTCCAATGCATGAAAGTGAAAAGTGAAAGTGAAGTTACTCAGTCATGTCCGACTCTTAGCGACCCCATGGACTGCAGCCTACCAGGCTCCTCCATCCGTGGGATTTTCTAGGCAAAAGTACTGGAGTGGGGTGCCATTGCCTTCTCTGAATTAAATGCTAATAAATGCTAATTTATGATTTTTTAATGTGTGCCTTCCTTTATATATATATATATATATATAAAATTACAGGACATTTTTATATTGCAATTATTAAAATATAGCGACTTAGCAGCAGCAGCAGCAGCAGCTCATTTAAGCCTGACAACAATCCCATTAGGTAGGTACTATTATTATCATTACCTTTTTACAGATGTGGCCACTGAGACACACAGCGGTTATGTAATTTTTCTCAAAATCACACAAATAGTAATTAGTGAAAATGGAGTAAACCAGACCAGCAAGATTTTAGAAACTTCAAGGTAATTACCCTGTGATAATGTCTAAGAAAAAAAGAAAAAAAAAAAAGAAAATCAGAGGATATTTGACTGTTAGGAACCATCACATTTATATATTCATGTTACTGAAGCATAATTTGAAGACTAGAAAGATGGAATAGCTTGCCCTGGGTCACAGAACTAGCTAGAGATAAGCACTAGAATTTGATCCAGATTTTCTGATCCTGGAGTGATCTAATAGCTAACTTCAAGCTGCATAAAATTTTTCCAAGCCAAGTGTCAAAGAAAATAGTTCTAAAATTAGATTTCAAGTAAGGTGTGGAATTTAAACTAACTGTCATGTTTAAGTTTTATCTTCTTGTCAAGCCTCTGTCATTGTAAACACAGAGTACCATAATGGTTAAAATAGAGGCCAAAAAAAAAAAAAAGTGTACCTTCTTTTCATGCCATAAATGCATATTACCCTTGTTGCAAAGCATCTTCGATCTATAAATTTTATTGCTATTTCCCTTTATTATACTCAATTCCCTTTTCCCAGTAAACCACATTAAACATAAACAGATAGATAGAGCTCTCAGTGTCTATACCCTGCAATCTGTAGGAAAATGTCTCATAGTTATTGGAATTCACACAAGACTGCATCTCAGTATGAGTAGATGCTCCCTGTCACTGTTTTTGATGCTTGAGCTAAAGTATTTTTACAAAATGGTCTAGTGTTCAGTGTATGAATTTTTGAGATAAGACTTTTTTCTCTTGTAGCAAAGAAATCCAAAAATCAATGTCAGATGAAAATCTTAGCTCTAAGAGTTAGGAAGATTGGTGGAAGAGTTTTAAAATGTGTGAACTTTAGCTGCCAGACTTTGGAAATGTGGCAGCTATCACAAGTGTGAAATTCATGGGTGCAGATGGTTGATTAAGATATCCTAGGATGGACCACTGCTATAAATCTATAGGCCAAGATTGGGAAAACCATCTCGATAAGGGAAATATTTTTGACCCTTTAGGTAAATTTATAACATAAGTTTTGCTGGATTCAGAAGTTTATAGAAGTTAAATATGATTGGTTTCACAAACAACCCAGTGTGTGATTTGATGGAAATATTTAAAAAACAAAACATCAAATGGAGAGTGAGTGGAACATGTGGTAAGAGAACTACATTATATTAAACTATTACCACATCTTACATTTCACATTCATAACCTTAGGACCGCATTCCTCCAGTTCAGTTCAGTTCAGTCGCTCAGTCATTTCCAATTCTTTGTGACCACATGAACTGCAGCACGCCAGGCCTCCCTATCCATCACCAACTCCCAGGGTCCACTCAAACCCATGTCCATTGAGTTCGTGATGCCATTGAACCATTTCATCTTCTGTCATCCTCTTCTCCTCCTGCCCTCAATCTTTCCCAGCATCAGGGTCTTTTCAAATGAGTCAACTCTTCACGTCAGGTGGCCAAAGTATTGGAGTTTCAGCTTCAACATCAGTCTTTCCAATGAATACCCAGGGCTAATCTCCTTTATGATGGACTGGTTGGATCTCCTTGCAGTCCAAGGGACTCTCAAGAGTCTTCTCCAATACCACCATCCAAAAGCATCAATTTTTCAGTTCTTAGCTTTCTTTATAGTCCACTTCTCACATCCATATATGACCACTGGAAAAACCATAGCTTTGACTAGACAGACCTTTGTTGACAAAGTAATGTCTCTGCTTTTTAATATGCTGTCTAGGTTGGTCATAACTTTCCTTCCAAGGAGTAAGCATCTTTTAATTTCATCACTGCAGTCACCATTTGCAGTGATTTTGGAGCCCAGAAAAATAAAGTCAGGCACTGTTTCCACTGTTTCCCCATATATTTGCCATGAAGTGATTGGACTGGCTAACATGATCTTAGTTTTCTGAATGTTGAGCTTTAAGCCAACTTCTTTACTCTCCTCTTTCTCTTTCATCAAGAGGTCCTTTAGTTCTTCTTCAGTTTCTGCCATAAATGTGGTGTCATCTGCATATCTGAGGTTATTGATATTTCCCCTGGCAATCTTTTCCAGCTTGTGTTTCTTCCAGTCCAGCATTTCTCATGATGTACTTTGCATATAAGTTAAATAAGCAGGATGACAATATACAGCCTTGATGTACTCCTTTTACTATTTGGAACCAGTCTGTTGTTCCCTATCCAGTTCTAACTGTTGCTCCTTGACCTGCATACAGGTTTCTCAGCTTTCTTTATAGTCCAACTCTCACATCCATACATGACTACTGGAAAAACCAGAGCCTTGACTAGGCAGACATTTATTGACAAAGTAGTGTATCTGCTATACTGTCTAGGTCTTGCTCTTTTCTTTCCTTTCCTCTTTTTGTACTTAACACAATTAACCTTACTCAACTAACTTAATAGATTTAGACTAAATAGTCTTAATCTAGTTAAGTAAGATATAATAAGTGAATATTATTTTTTTTTATTATTGTTCGGTAGTGTCCTACTCTTTGAGACCCCATGGACTGAAGCATGCAAAGCTCCAATGTCCTCCACTATATCCTGGAGTTTGCTCAAAATCATGTCCACTGAGTCTGTGATGCTATTTAACTACCTCATCTTCTGCTGCCCTCTTCTCCTTTTGCCTTCTGTCTTTCCCAGTGTCAGGGTCTTTTCTATTGAGTTGGCTCTTTTCGTCAGGTGGCTAAAGTTTTGGAACTTCAGCACCAGTCCTTCCAGTGAATACTCAGGGCTGATTTCCTTTAGGATTGACTAGTTTGATTTCCTTGCAGACCAAGGAACTCTTAAGAGTCTCATCTAACACCACAGTTCAAAAACATCAGTTTTTCAGAGCTCAGCCTTCTTTATGATCCAACTCTCACATCTGTACATGACTACTGCACAAACCATAGGTTTGACTATATGGCCCTTTGTCTTCAAAGTGATGTCTTTGCTTTTTAATATGCTATCTAGGTTTGTCATAGCTTTCCTTCCAAGGAGTAAGCATCTTTTAAACTATGGACTTGCATTTTCCTGTTGCTGGCGTATTATATAGTTGTGTTACCAAGCACATTTAGTTTCCAATAATTGTGTCTAGTACTTAGAATTAAAGTATTATAGTTGATATTAGCTTTAAAATGAAAATAATAGGTACCATTTAGTAAGTTTTAAAATGTTATAATATTGGTAAGTAGAGAATAAAATTGCAACTAACAGAGTTTCATTAATGGTACTAAATTCACAAGCTGGTTTACTTTTATTTTATTTCTTTGTAAGAACAGCCTATCCTAAAATCCCAAAAGTAGAAAATATTTAAAGATGTATACATGATAAATATATATATATACATGTGTGCATGCATGCTGAGTTGCTTCAGTTTTGTCTGATTCTTTGTGACCCTGTGAACTGTTGCCTGTCAGGCTCACCTGTCCCCGTGGATTCTCCAGGTAAGAATACTGGAGTAGGTTGCCATGCACTCATCCAGGGGATCTTCCTGACCCAGGGACTGAACTCACATTACTTATGTTTCATGCATTGGCAAGCAGATTCTTTACTGCTAGTGCCACCTGGGAAGCACATATATACACTTACATGTGTACATACACACACACATGAACACACATCCACATACACAAATATACACATACACACATACACATACTACATACATATGTATTTTAGGAATGATTCTTAATAGTAAAAAAATTATATACTCAGTAACATATAGAATTGCTTTCCAAAATGTGGTTAAAAATGATGAAAAACTATATTATACTTAGTAATATAGTAAATATTGTAATGTAATAATGTAATACAGTAAAATAATGTAGTAAATAATGTAATATAGTGAAAAATATATTATACTCAATCACTTACTATGGGACTTTGCATATATAATGACTGGTACAGAAAGCATGCTGGATGGCAAGTCTAGTCCACTCACTAAAGGACATAGTCCCTTTTTCTTCCTTTTCTCATGAAGAACTTAAATCTGCACTGGAGCAAAGTAATAAAAAATTACACATCATGGATCACTGTTAGAGATCAGTTCTCACATGTCTAACTGAGAAAAGTCAAAGTTTTCTACATGCCATTTCATATGAGACTGACCTTGCAAAAAATTCCTAGAAAATAATGGTATCATTACTGACCACCATTCTAAACATTATTTAGGAATCTTTGTAATGACTGGAGAATCCCATGGACAGAGGAACCTGGAGGGCTATAGCCTCTAGGGTCACAGAGTCAGACAAGATTGAAGTGACTTAGCACACATGCACATAATGATTGATGGGAAACTCTGCTTTGTATGTATCCATCATATGCAATTTATATTATATAGATTAAGTTTTTCCTTACATAATTCATTAAAAATGTTTAAGCCCTCATTAGCTTCTAACTAAGCATATATAGATTTGAAACAAATTACCAAGAACTGAGGGATTTCTCTGTTAGCTCAGTTGGTAAAGAATCTGCCTACAATGCAGGAGACCCCGGTTCAATTCCTGGGTTGGGAAGATCCACTGGAGAAGAGATAGGCTACGTACTCCAGTATTCTTGGGTTTCCCCTTGTGGCTCAGCTGGTAAAGAATCTGCCTGTAATGTGGGAGACCTGGATTCGATCCTTGGATTGGGAAGATCCCCTGGAGAAGGGAAAGGCTAACCCACTCCATTATCCTGGCCTGGAGGGCACAAAGAGTCAGACATAACTGAGTTTCACTTTACTTCACCGAGAATTCAAAGAATGTATAGCACAGTAGTATATAGACACTGTATGCATTTATCTTTAATGCCTGTGTATAATAATATTTTCTGTGAAATATGAACTGTTTTTATTTCTCACTATTAAATTTATGCTTGAAAAAATTTAAGAGGTATTAGAGATATATGTAAATACAATAATATACATAATTGACCAAACCTGTACTACCTATCTGTGCATTCTAATGTGGATTGATTTAATTTTTTAAATGAGGCCATGAATGCATTCCCTGAGAAATAGACATTCCTTTTTTGCTTGTCCACAAGCATGATATTGAGATTATTCTTCAAAGCAGAAACAAATTATTCATCTTCCCCTTGTAGGTCTTTTCTATAATCATGATGAAACCAACCCATGAGTCATAAATTAATCCTTCCTTCTTTCCTTTCTCTTTGTTTGTCTCCCACCTTCTCTTCTTTCCTCTCTCTTTACTTCCAAATAATTTGTCTAGCAAATATAACAAAGGCACAGTTATGTTATATGCTAAGTATATCATGCTGAGCACACGAATGTGATTCTTTGTGTCTTATACATTACAGTCTAGGGAATATATTTTTATTCAGTAAGTTACCATGAATTATAAGCAATACTAAATATATTCAAGATTAAAGAAATCATGTAGCAGGAGCAATTTAANCTAGGGAATATATTTTTATTCAGTAAGTTACCATGAATTATAAGCAATACTAAATATATTCAAGATTAAAGAAATCATGTAGCAGGATCAATTTAAACTAGTAGATGAAAAATATAACATTAACATAATACTTGAGGGAGTCTGCCAGGTGAATGATCAGGAATAGTGTAATGTGTGGTGATGGAAAAATGAAAATATTTCTCAAGCAGTCTGCATGTGTGAAGGCCCAATGTTAGAAGACAAGAAAAGTCTGAGAAAAGTTCCACTGATTAATTCTCTTATTTTCCTGACTCCACTATTAAGACCTCATCCTGGTTTGAAATTCAGGAGGATAGTAACTACCAAACTTCATATTCTTAATCAGTGTAGTATCAATGTACATTTTTAGTTAATAAGATCAATAATGGCTATATACTATTTTTCAGTGTATTTTCAAAATAGTTGGCTTTAAAACTGCTAGAGATTTTATTTTGAAATCAGATAAGTATATTTACATATATTCTTAGAGATCTGGGATTTTTTAAACAAAATTTATGTGTAATACCCATATGTATACAATAGATGAATGTATATATGTAATTATTATATATAATAAATCTGATGTAGGATTGCATTTATATATGGGCATGTAAATCAGATTTTATATGCAATAATTAATAGCCCCTTATTATTAAAGAAAGGCCACATTTGTATATTCCAGAGGCTAACTAAATATACTTGAACACTGTGCATGGCCTTATATATTTTCTCCACTGGAAATTTATGGAGACATTTTCAGCTGGGTTCCTTTTATTCCAGTAACAGGTATAAATCAGTTATCAAATTTTCCACCAGCTCAATATGTTTTTCAATTACTTAACCCTGTATAAAGGATGAATATCACTTTCTTTTATTTTTATTAAATACATTCTGCCAATTCCTTCTTCACCAGAGAAGTGGGCTCGGTTTTATTCACAGGAAGAGCTGCATTTGACAGATTTGCTGATGGTGTCAGCAGCGGTCGCAGGCTTGATGGACAGCACTAAACCTTGCTGTGGCCCAGCTCCTGTTAATTAGTTGTTTGAAGACACTCTGTGTGCCGCAGGCCTAGGCGTATCGGCCAGACATCTTTGCCATTCAGGATGGCAGCTGTGATGCAGCTGTTCATGGAGAGAATGAAGTGTACAAAGAGAGAGGGGAAGAGCCTTTCAACAAATGACAACCATAGTAGCTTTCCACTGAAGGGGCCTGAAGATATAACAAAACAACGAAAATGTACAATATAAAAGGTATAACTCAACATCTGTTGGATCAGACTGGGAATCACACATAAAATGACAATAAATGACATCAGACTGTGAGGATGAGAGAAAGATACAGCTGTCTTATAGTACATTTTAAATCAACTGAAGTTGGATGTTCTTGTGATTAATGCAGGTCACCATTTGCTTATAGGAGTAACAGGGATACCTGGAGTTGTCAGAAGGTTCTGCATATTTCTGGATACCTATGCCTGGTAGGCTGCAGTCCATGGGGTCGCTGAGAGTCGGACACGACCAAGCGACTTCACTTTCACTTTTCACTTTCATGCATTGGAGAAGGAAATGGCAACCCACTCCAGGGTTCTTGCCTGGAGAATCCCAGGGACGGGGGAGCCTGATGGGCTGCCATCTATGGGGCTGCACAGAGTCGGACACTACTGAAGCAACTTAGCAGCAGCAGCATGCCTGCCAGAAATCCCTGTATTTAACTTCTATAGAGTGAAAGTGAAGTCATTCAGTCATGTCCCACTCTTTGCAAACCCATGGACTGTAGTCCACCAGATTCCACCATCCATGGGATTTTCCAGGCAAGAATACTGGGGTGGGTTGCCATGTTAAGTATCTCAGGATATTAAAGACATATTGAGAGGTGTAACAGTAAAACAAACATATGATAGTGGAAAATATAAATGAAAATGATAAAAAATAAGTGATAGCTTCTTTTTAGAAAAGAGTACTTATATTGAATTAATAGTGAATAAAATTTATTGCATTCACTATTGATTGTGTATTGTGAAATCACTTTTCAACTAGTCTTGCAAGGATTTGGAAATCTAATAGTCAACATATCTATTTTTAGAAGTGCACATCAACTAATTACATAAATATTTTCCATAAAAGTATTTCATATTATATAAACCTCATTCATGTTGGAGAAGACTCTTGAGAGTCCCTTGGACTGAAAGGAGATCCAACTAGTCCATTCTAAAGGAGATCAGTCCTGGGTGTTAACTGGAAGGACTGATGCTGAAGTTGAAACTCCAATACTTTGGCCACCTCATGCGAAGAGTTGACTCATTGGAAAAGACTCTGATGCTGGGAAGGATTGGAGGCAGGAGGAGAAAGGAAAACAGAGGATGAGATGGCTAGATGGCATCACCGACTCGATGGACATGAGTTTGAGTGAATTCCGGGAGTTGGTGATGAACAGGGAGGCCTGGCATGCTGTGATTCATGGGGTCACAAAGAGTCGGACACGACTGAGTGACTGAACTGAAACCTCATTTTAATTTCCATACATCCACCAAGAATAATGATTTTTGTAAAAGACGGCTAATATTTTTTTAAAACAAGCTTAATTGTATGTATACATTATAGGATTTACAAATATGCTCTAAATCATGATGTAAGTTTAACAAGTTATGATAATAAAAGACATTTCAAACTCAAAATGAATTTTTTGATGTTTCCACTGGATTTATAAATTTATATTTTATAAATATTAATATTATACTCTAGGAAGTGAAACTATTAGTTGCAGAGTCATTTCCAACTCTTTGAGGGCCCATGGACTGTAGCTTGCCAGGCTCCTCTGTCCATGGGATTCTCCAGGCCAGAATACTGGAGTGTTTGTCATGCCCTCTCCAGGGGATCTTCTTGACCTAGAGATCAAACCCACATCTCTTATGTATCTTGCATGGGCAGACAGGTTCTTTACCACTAGTGCCATCTGGGAAGCCTAAAAGGCTGTGTTGTTCAGTTGCCAAGTTTTGTACCATGCTTTGTGAGTCCACACCATGCTTCCCTGTCCCTCACCATCTCCTGGAATTTGCCCAAGTTCATGTCCATTGAGTCAGTGATATCATCCAAACATCTCATCCTCTGTCACCCTCTTCTCCTTCTGCCTTCAATCTTCCCCAGACATAGCATCTTTACCAAGAATCAAGAATCTAGATCTATAGGTTGTTCTCTTAGCTACTGCTCTAATGCTTCTGACAAAGATTGGATATCTAGCCAATCCACATTTGAGGTCAGCACCCAGACTCATAGAATAACCCAACATTATTTCACCTCATCATCTGTGTCTCCCAAATCCCAATCTTAGGTCAGAATATATTGATGTGTGTCTGTTGGATCATTGTCCTATTAGATGTCCCTTGTAAAAAGAATTGGTAAGATGAATGAGTTTAAAAAGTTCCTCTCTCAATAACTCCTCTTTTAATTTATAGTAGGATTAATGCATAAATACACTTAGCCAAATTAAACTAAATGAATCTATTTATATTTATTTAACCTGTTCCCTGGTAAAATAATTTGACTATAAAATCATATGCAAAGAAAGCTATTAATATTATTTTTCATGTAACTCATTTTGATAGACATTGGCTTAAATCATAAATGATACTAGATGCTCAAATTGACTTTCTGATGTTAAAATCAAACTCTTGAAATTTAAGTGTTTCCATTTTTTTAAACAATATGCATATAAAACAAAAAATGTGATGTCAAAAGTGTGCCTGCATGTGTGTATAGTTTACACAGTTGTTATCAAAAATGTAAGAATGTTTTTTAGGAATTCTCCCTTGCTTTTTGGACAAAAATCTTTAATGAAATATGTCTAGAAAATTTTTCAAATGAATATCTATTCAAAAACAAAATCTTGAATGGTATTTTACTGAGGTTATTTTTTATTGTGTTTATAACTGTTGCTCATTCTAAGTGTCTTTGTTGTTGTTGTTGTTAAGGAGATGTTTGTGTCTTATCGGAAGTGTGATGTCTTTTTTTCCATTTCTTTTAATAATTTTTAAAAAATAAAAATAAAATTATGTCCTTAGTTTCTATTTTACAAATAAGTAAAGCCTCAACTCACCAATATGTTGAAATGATTAATTACTTTGTTCTCCTTGCAGTCCAAGGAACTCTCAAGAGTCTTCTCCAACACCACAGTTCAAAAGCATCAATTCTTTGGCACTCAGCTTTTTTTATAGTCCTGCTCTCACATCCATACATGACTATTGGAAAAACCATAGCTTTGACTAGATGGACCTTTGTCAGCAAAAGGATGTCTCTGTTTTTTAATATGCTTCCTAGGTTTGTCATATCTTTTCTTCCAAGGAGCAAGTGTCTTTTAATTTCATGACTGCATTCACCAACTGCAGTGATTTTGGAGCCCAAGAAAAAAAAAGTCTGTCACTGTTTCCATTGTTTCCCCAACTATTTGTCATGAATTGATGGGACCAGATGCCATGATCTTAGTTTTCTGAGTGTTGAGTTTTAAGCAAGTTTTTTTCACTCTCCTCTTTCACCTTCATCAAGAGTCTCTTTAGTTCCTCTTCGCTTTCTGTCATAAGTGTGGTGTCATATGCATATCGGAGGTTATTGATATTTCTCCCGGCAGCCTTGATTCCTGTTTGTGCTTCATTCAGTCTGGCATTTCTCATGATGTACTCAACATATACATTAAATAAGCAGGGTGACAATATATAGCCTTGACATACTCCTTTCCCAAATTGGGACCAGTCAATTCTAACTGTTGCTTCTTGACCTGCATACAGGTTTCACAGGAGGCAGGTAAGGTGGTCTGGTATTCCCATTTCTTGAAGAATTTTCCACAGTTTGTTTTGATCCACACAGTCAAAGGCTTTAGGATAGGCAATGAAACAGAGATAGATATTTTTCTGGAATTCTCTTGCTTTTTCTATGATCCAGTGGATATTGACGAGTCGATCTCTGGTTCTTCTGCCGTTTCTAAATTCAGTTTGAACATCTGGGGCTTCTAGGTTCATGTAAACCCTTGTCATACTCCTTTCTCAATTTTGAACCCATTAGGTGTTCCTTGTCCAGTTCAAACTTTTCCTTCTTGACTAGCATACAGATTTCTCAGGAGGCAGGTAAAATGGTCCGGTATTCCCATCTCTAAGAATTTTCCACAGTTTGTGTGATCCACACAGTCAAAGGCTTTAGCATAGTCAGTGAAGCAGAAGTAGATATTTTTATGGGATTCCCTTATTTTCTCTATGATCCAACAATTGTTGACAATTTGATCTCTAATTCCTCTGCCTTTTCAAAACATGCTCTGTTAAGTATATGATCTAGGCAAAGCGAGGTCAGGACATAGAGGTAGAAAGCAATCTGTCTAATATTTAGTTAAGCTGAGAGAAATGTAAGGGTATCCATGATTGTGTGTGTTTGTCCAAACTCATAGAGCTCTACTCCTAAAACGGCTCATTTCTTTATATGCAGATTGACTGTGTGCTCAATAAACCTGAAGTTAAAAAAATACAACAGTGGGAAATGTCATTGTTGATGTGGATTGAGAACAGTAAGATCATGATGCCATAGATAAAGGGAAAACAGATTATAACATCACAGGGAATGGATCTTTTTCTCTTTCATGTGTGGATCATCTAACATTTTTCATTAATTAAGTAATAATGAGTAAATTTATCATGGAGAAGGAAATGGCAACCAACTCCAGTATTCTTGCCTGGAAAATCTCATGGACAGAGAAGTGTGGCAGGTTACACTTCATGGGGTCATACGACTCAGACACAATTTAGCGACTAAATCAAACTTATTATATTCATGATATCAGGTCTTTGCTGAGAAACACAAACAGAGATAGCAAAACATACATACAAAGCATAGCAGCTATAGACAAAATGTTTGCTTGCATATCTTTCAGTTTCCTAATTTGTTAAGAAAAGCAAATAGCTGGCACCTAGAGGAATATACTTGAATAAAATCAATACACTGATCTATCCAGACGTTATTCCACACACATTATTTTCATAGAATTATCATAGAATTGAAGCAATTGTCCCATTCTTTCAACAACTGATGTACATAGTTATGGTTAAAATTATCTCAGGACTGAACTTTCTTTCTTTCTCAGAATGCAGAAGTATAGTATAAGAAAAATAAGAGAGTTTCTTCCATGCTGGATCCTGAAAGAAAACGATGACAAATCTAGATAACGTATTGGAAAGCAGAGACATCACTTGCCAACAAAAGTCCCTGGGGTCAAAGCTATGGTTTTTCCAGTAGTTATGTGCAGATATGATCAGTAAGTTCATCTCAGTCACTCAGTCGCATGACCCCCAGGGACTGGAGCACTCCAGGCCTCCCTATCCATCACCAACTTCTGGAGTTTACTCAAACTATTGTCCATTGAGTCGGTGATGCCATCCAACCATCTCATCCTCTGTCATCCCCTTCTCCTCCTGCCTTCAATCTTTCCCAGCATTAGGGTCTTTTCAAATGAGTCAGTTCTTCTCATCAGGTGGCCAGAGTACTGGAGTTTCAGCTTCAACATCAGTCCTTCAAATGAATATTCAGGACTGATTTCCTTTGGAATTGACTAGTTTGATCTCCTTGCAGTCCAAGGTACTCTCAAGAGTCTTCTCCATCACCACAGTTCAAAAGGATCAATTCTTCAGTGCTCAGCTTTCTTTATAGTCCAACTCTCACATCCATACATGCTTCTGCTGCTGCTGCTAAGTTGCTTCAGTCATATCCGACTCTGTGCAACCCCATAGATGTCAGCCCACCAGGCTCCCCCATCCCTGGGATTCTCCAGGCAAGAACACTGGAGTGGGTTGCCATTTCCTTCTCCAATGCATGAAAGGGAAAAGTGAAAATGAAGTTACTCAGTCCTGTTCGACTCTTAGCGACCCCCTGGACTGTAGCCTACCAGGGTTCACCATCCATGGGATTTTCCAAGCAAGAATACTGGAGTGGGTCGCCATTGCCTTCTCCAATCCATACATGACTACTGGAAAAACCATAGCCTTGATTAGACAGACCTTTGTTAGCAAAGTAATGTCTCTGCCTTTTAATATCCTGTCTAGGTTGGTCATAACTTTTCTTCCAAGGGGTAAGGATCTTTTAATACTTGGACCCTAAAGAAGGTTGAGCACCAAAGAATTGAAGCTTTCAAATTGTGGTGCTGGAGAAGACTCTTGAGAGTACCTTGGACTGCAAGGAGATCAAACTAGTCAATCTTAAAGGACATTAACCCTGAATATTCATTGGGAGGACTGATGCTGAAGCTGAAGCTCCAATACTTTGGCCACCTGATGCAAAGAACTGACTCACTGGAAAAGACCCTGATGCTGGGAAAGACTGAAGGCAAAAGAAGAAGCGGATGGCAGAGGATGAGACAATTGGTATCATTGCCTCAGTGGACATAAATTTGGGCAAACTCTGGGAGATAGTGGAAGACAGAGGAGCTTGGCATGTTGCAGTCCATGGGGTTGTAAAGAATCAAATATGACCTATTGACTAAACAACTATGACAACATCAAATGTTTCTGAATGCTTTAATTCCAGAATCAGAGGGTGTCTACTTTCCTTGTAGTGGTGTTTAGAGGGCAAAGTTCTCATTTTCATCAGGGTATAAAGAACAAGGGGCTGGGGATGCAGGGACCCAGAATCTCTAGGGAATAGCATGCCTTATGTATCTTGTTAACAGAATTCTCTAGTCCCTCTCCATTCGTTAGTTACTTCATTGAAAATACAAAAGACCCATTTAGCAGCACCAGTAGGCAAAGCATCACAATCAAAGCATCACAATCAATCAACACAAATATTTCCTTTATGAGGCTCCCTTGTGACACTGAGAAGTGTGACAAATGACTTAAAGGATGGGAGAGACAGAAGTTTCCTGATAAACCAAAAAATTGTGTTCTGCTACATGATGAAGAGAAATAAAATGGAGAGATCTAGATATACATTTAGTTTAAATAAGAGTTGTTAAATTCTGTAACTGCTTTGTGCAGCCTTGGCCCAGGATCAGAGGTACTCAGCCTACACAGTAATCAGGGACTTTCTCAATAAACCTTAGCCTGTTATGGTTCTTACCACATTTACTTTCTCAATACAATAGTACTTTACAGCTTTCAACTTGATTATGGCCAGAGTTCCTAGCAGTTATTGATAGCCATACTGCAGACTTTATATTTTCACCAGCACAGGCAGGATCAAGGCAATCAGCGAATTTCCTAACCTGGATCTATCCTCCTGAAACGTGAAGATGATGACTCAGTTCTGAAACTGAGCTTGTGATTTTCACTGTGGCAAAACTTCTTATGTAATTTTTTATTTTTAGCTCTTTGGCACAATTACAGAAAATTATTGTAGGAAAGTCACAGCTTTCATAAGGAGGAGCCCTGACTGCTTTTAAGAGGTTCTAAATGTTGGAAAAAAAACCTCATAAACACCATGCAAGTGCATTTCTTGGTAAGGAAACGGAGATAAAAATAAGTTTCCTAAAAGAATGAAGTAAGATTGCCAGACAGTTTCATTTTATCTTTCCCATTCTCTGCTTTCTCTCTCTGAACCCTACCTTGTGGTTCCTTTGTTGTGGCTGCTATCAAAAACCCATACTCTTCCAAGGCCTGTCTCTCTCTTCAAAAATCACCTGTGATTCAAATGTCCATTTCTGGTGTGTGCAGCAGAGCTGAATTAGGTGGACACACAGTTGATGAGAATGACAACCTTGAGTAGCTTTTCTTGCACCTCCCTCTCACAGAGATGCAAGTGAGTAAAATGAATTATTTTAACAGCCAGAAATGTTCCCAAACACTTCGGTAAAACCGTATCATTGTAATTTGACATGTCAGAGTGATTTCAATACCATAAAATATGGGGCTAAATTTCAGAGTACCTCCCTTATCATTTAATTTCACTTTAGGCTCGTCATGGTGGCTCAGACAGTAAAGCATTTGCCTGCAATGCGGGAGACCCGGGTTCCATCCCTGGGTTGGGAAGATCCCCTGGAGAAGGCAATGGCAATCCACTCCAGTACTCTTGCCTGGAAAATCCCATGGACGGAGGAGCTTGATAGGCTGCAGTCCATGAGGCTGTAAAGAGTCGGACACGACTGAGTGACTTCACTTTAGCCACTTTAGGTTTATAATCACTCCTTTATTTAAAAGCAGTTCAGTTCAGTTCAGTTAAAAGCAGTATTATTACTTTTAGGTCCACTATAATAAAAACTTGAGACATTCTTGTATTTAAAAAGAACTTTTTGATTTTACAATTAAGAATTTTAGTAGTTTTAGCAGTAAAAGTATCTTTTTACTTCTAAGTCGGTATCTACTTAAAATACCAGAGATGATGTGAAATAATGATTCAAATGCAAAATCTAGGTAATATTCCCTAATATCATTTTACATAATGGTCATTTCTGACAGTTTATTAGTAATTAGTATATTAATATTAATATAAGTAGTACCAAAGTATTACAGTAGCTAGTACTATTACTCAATGGTTATATATTATGATGAATGTATGTTAATTGTGAAGGCATTCTACAGTTTACAAATCAGTACATTCTGTATTTGAATGTTTCAAATGGTTTTATTAGCATCTCCTCATTATACAAATATTCTCATACTTCCTTTCTTACTTTATGCGTGTTAAAGTGTCTGCTGTAGAAAGTTCAGTTCAGTTCTGTCACTCAGTCCTCTCTAACTATTTATGACCCCATAGACTGCAGCACGCCAGGCTTCCCTATCCTTTACTAACTCCTGGAACCTACTGAAACTCATGCCCATTGCTTTGGTGATGCCATCCAACCATTTCATCCTCTGTTGTCCCCTTCTCCTCCCACCTTCAGTCTTCCCCATCGTCAGGGTCTTTTCCAATGAGTCATTTCTTCACATCAGGTGGCCAAAGTATTGGAGTTTCAGCTTCAGCATGAGTCCTTCCAATGAATATTCAGGACTGATTTCCTTTAGGATAGACTGGTTGGATCTCCTTGCTATAAAAATTAGAACAAAGCATTTTTTTTTCCTGTGGCAGAATGTGCTTCTCTGTTTTTAATGCATGAGGAAGCAGTTTGGTCCATTAAGCTTAGTGGCACTGATAGTAAACTAAAGAAGAATGAAAGAAAGAGGAACTGAAATACCATCATCCCACTAATGATGCTGAAGCTACTCAGCTTTACTGGATGTCTGCCCAGACATCCACTAATAGATAGCATGGTCCAAGTTGTGAATTTGGTGCTGGAGTTCCAAAACAACAATTTCAGAAAACAAAGTATTGTCTAGAAGAATTTCTGGAATAATTTAAGAAATTGTTCAGAATTATGGTGTGTATGTGTGTGCATGTGTGTGTGTGTGTTTGTGCATGCATTACTATATTTATTGGGTGAGTTAGAAAGAAAGAGGGAGATAGCACACAGGATAGAAGAAACAGTGGAAGCATAGGATATTCAATTACTTCAAGCTTACACTGAATAAAGATAGCAATACTATCACAGGCCTATATGTATCTCATGATGCATAAGCTGGAGAATATCCAGATACTTGGTGTCACTATAGAATTTAAAGATTGTAGCTCCTGAATGTTAAATAATTTCTAATAAATGTGTCTTTTCTTAACAAGAGGCCAGAATGCATGGCTCTTCAGATACCCATACACTTACATATTGCAGTGCTATTTAGGTATTTACAAACATTCATTTATAATAATTAACAATACGATTTATTTTATAAATGAATATTATTGTTTCTAGTTCACCCCTGCACATGAGGAAGTATAGAGAAATGTGCCCTTTGAAACAAGGGAAGTAAACTGATTCTCTGTTCAAACTGGGCATAAGCCCAATTTGAACAGAGACACACTCAGCTGGGGATGGCAGCTTTCATGGTCTCTCGCTAACACAGACCCCTCAATGGCTTTTCACAGCCACTTAGAATCAAGACCCCGGAGGTTCAGAGTAGAGGTTGCAGCTGTGGACACTGGGGAACATGTATGTGGTCCTGGATGCGTTCTCATAGACCTCTTTCTGATTTTCATTCCGCTTATGTTTTGTGCTGGAGGTTGGAGTGCACAAGTAGGGGAGGGGCTTTCCTCTTGTAGTTTTCCCGTCTTCCTTTGTAAACCCTCAGAGAGAGATAAAACTTTGGGACATTGCTCAAGTATGCTCTGAAAACCACAGATCAGAGATTGGGCTCAGTGACATCTTTGTACTTTAAAAAACACTGAACTGAACACACTAGTCCCTCTCTTAAGTTTAATGGTCCAGCAAAGACAAATGAATCAACAGAACAGAAATAGTAAGAAGGCCAGGTTTGATCTTATATTTAAGTTTGTGCTGAACATTTCGAAGTGATGTGAAAATCAGTCCATGTCCAAGTTTTCCCTGCTGAAGGACTTCACCAGGAAAAAAAATGGTGTGTGTTATAATACCAAGAGAATCCTGGAAGGGTAGGACATAGAACATATGGAAGAAATGGAAAAGTTCCAGCAGGATATCCTTACATAGAAATGAGCTCTTAGATAAAGAAGACTTATGAAAAAGAAATGTAAGCTATTTCTGGGTCCATCGTGTTCAAAGCCCAGCAGAAATCTCCATTTGCTATCACAAGCTATAACAGATTATGTTATTATCATTCCTTCATTTACTTCATTTTTTCCTATATGCTTCAAATTAATTGTAGAAGAGCAATTAAGTAATCTCACCAATGAGGGGACTAAAAGGCCTTGATATAACTAAAAGCATCTTAGGTTTCAGTAATATCAGCTAGTGAATTGGAATATTGACTGGTTTGGCAATATAAATGCATACTCTCTATTTTTAATTGAACTCTCTCTCCTTTCTTGCCAGTTTCTTTTCCATTAAATGTTGATCCCTGGAACTTCATACTTTAAAATGATATCCAATAAAAGAAACATCTTGGACCTTAATGAAAGTATATTCTTAGAAATATTATATAACATAAATTGCTGTTATAAAATGTCATGGCTCAAAAGTGAGAGAATGCACTTGCTTCAGAGAAGCCTAGTTCATTAAGCACATTTTTAAATGTTCAATTTAACATATGTCTGTTAGCATATTGCTTGCCTACAGTATGTAGATATTTTCCTAAGCACTTTGAGGACAGACATTTTAGCCAAGTTTTGTAGAAGTTGAGATATATCCTATACATATGTACTGCAACCTGGTTTGAACTCTCTGCTATGATGGGGAACATATAGTGGAAGATGGGTGGAGGGTGAGATAAACTGAGGCTGACATTTCAAAGAATGGCTTATGGGAGACGTGGGAGTTGAGGATAGCATCAGAAAATAGTAAAATATGCTGTCAGGAGACCAGAGTGCTAGTCAGGAAAAAATGTGGCAGGAGTGCAGTGTAGACAAATGAGATAGCAGAGTGAGGGGCAAAGGATGGAAAAACAGGGTACATTGTGGTACAGGGAGAGTACTATCAGAAGAGAGATATTTTCATACCTAATGCTAGCCAATAGGCTGAAAAGTGGTAGAAGAGATATGTTTAAGTCAGTTGTATTGCTGATATGAATTTGTAAACCAGAAATAATCTTTTGGCACTAAAGATTTATTGAGAGAGGCAGCAACAGAGTGCAAGAATATAAATGTTTTAAAAAATGTTTTTGAGAGAAACATCATGTAACCTGTCATTTTTAAAAAAATTCATAAAACTTATCATAAAATAACTTTGTTCCTTTCAGATAGTAATGTTTTGAGAGATGAAAAACAAGGGAATGGAGAAAGAGCAGTTTTATCAACTATATGAATGTGGCAGATCTTTATTTTTTCTCCCCTTCTTCAAAGGAATCCTTTCTATCAGGTGACCATAAAACATTATAAAACTCATCAGTCTACTAAAGTATCTAATTTGTACATGATCTGGGCAACTACCAATAGAATGTAACATAATAAAAATATTATAATAAGGGAAAGCTAGTTTAACTTTGGGGTACTTTCTTACACTCTATTTCCTTTTACCTTTTTCTCCTTCCAAATCAGCATAACTGCCACTAACCCTGGTGACTCAGATGGTAAAGAATGTATACTATCATGTAAGAAATGAATCGCCAGTCTATGTTCAATGCAGGATGCAGGATGCTTGGGGCTGGTCCATGGAGAGGACCCAGAGAGATGGTATGGGGTGGGAGGTGGGAGGGGATTCATGTTTGGGAACGCATGTACACTCGTGGTGAATTATGTCAATGTCTGGCAAAACCAATACAGTATTGTAAAGTAAACTAAAGTTAAAATAAAAATTTAAAGAAAAAAAAAAATGAATCTGCCTGCAGTGTGAAAACACTCAGTTTGAACCCTGGGTTGGGAAGATTCCCTGGGAGAAGGCATCGCAACACACTCCAGTATTATTGCCTGGAGAATCCCCATGGACAGAGGAGCCTGGGGGGCTAGAGTCCATGCAGTTGCAAAGAGCCGGACATTACTGAGCACATAAACACAACACATCGACTAACCTGTTCTCCCAATACACAGCCACAGAGTAACCCACAAGATTCTTTCAACATGGCAAACATTTGTGTGTGTGTGTGTGTGTGTGTGTGTGGTAACATTGTTTTATAATATGTTTCATGTGCACAACATTATATTTTATCTTCTGTTATAGGATACATCTCTCTCCCAACCAAATGTTTAGTTTTGTCTATCATTACATGTTTGATCCCCTTTACCCATTTTGTCTTCCCCCACCCTACTTCCCCTCTGGTAACCACTACTCTGTTCTCTGTATCTGTGTGTTTGCTTTGTTTTTTTAATTTTTATATTCCACATATGAGTGAAATCATACAATATTTGTCTTTCTTCATTTGACTTATTTAAATTAGCATGAAACACTGGAAAGCCCATCCATACTATCAGAAGTGGCAAGATTTCATTTTTGTTTTATGGCTAAATACAATTCCAGTATATAAATGCCTCATCTTCTTTGGGGCTTTCTTGGTGGCTCAGACAATAAAAACTCCATCAGCAATGTAGGAGACTCAGATTCATTCTCTAGGTCAGAAAGATCTCGTGGAGAAGGAAATGGCAACCCACTTCAGTATCTTGCCTGGAGAATTCCGTGGACAGAGGAGCCTGGAGGGCTATAGTCAAAGGGATCACAGAGTGTTGGACACAACTGAATGACTAACAATTTCTTTATCTTCTTTACTCTTCATCCATTGATGGGCACTTAGATGATGTCTCTATCATGGCTATTATAAATAATGCTGCAGTGAGCATAAGAGTACATATGTCTTTTCACATTATTGTTTTAATGTTATTTGGATAAATACCCAGAAGTGGAATTGCTGGATAATATCATAGTTCTAGTCTTAATGTTTTAAGTAATCTCTATATTGTTTTCCACGGGGGCTACACCAATTTACATTCTTACTAATAAGGTATAAAAGTTCTATTTTCTCCACATCCTCTCCAACACCTGTTATTCCTTGCCTTTTTGGTAATACCCATTCTAATGGATGTGAGATGATGTCTTATTGTGGTTTTGGTTAGCATTTCCCTAATAATTAATGACGTTTGACATCTTTTCATGTGCCTGTTGACCATCAGTATGCCTTCTGTATGTTCAGATCCTCTGCTTATGTATTAACTGGGTTGTTTGCCTTTCTGGTTTTTGGCTTATAATTGTTCTTTATACTTTATGGGTATTAATCCCTTATATATTTGATTTTAAAATGTTTTATATAATTTGGTAGGTTATCCTTTTTTTGGTTGATGGGATTCCTTTGCTATGGGCTTCCCTGATAGCTCAGTTAGTAAAGAATCCACCTGCAATGTGGAAGATCTGGGTTCAATCCGTGGGTTGGACCCCAGAGAAGAGAAAAGCTACCCATTCCAATATTCTGGGCTGGAGAGTTCCATGGATTGTATAGTCCATGGAGTCTCAAAGAGTTGGACACGATGGAGGGACTTTCATTTCACTTTGCTGTGCAAAAGCATTTTAGTGTGATGTAGTCCCATTTATTTTTACTTTCACTTCCCTTTCCTTAGGAGACATATCCAAAAAGATATTGCTAAGACATTTGCCAAAGAGCATATTGCCTATGTTTTCTTCTAGAATTTTTATGGCTTCAGGTCTTATATTTGAGTGTTTAATCCATTTGAATTGCTTTCTGTGTATATTGTAAAATAGTAGTCTACTTTCATTCTTTTGCATGTGGCTGCCCAATACTGCAAACAATTAAGTGCAGGATATTGCACTTACATAAATTAAGAAACAGGGAAAAGCACAAAATAGGTAGCAATCCTGTGATGTCTATTGTTTTGTAGGTTCTGTGAGAAGACAAAGGAAGCAATTACATTCTGATAGAGGCCAAATAAAAGAACCATTAGAGGGTGATATATTTAAGATCTATATTGACTGATGATTAGGAGTTCAGTAGGTGGTCAATTAGGAGCAAAACCCTTCAAGGTGGAGGGGCAGCAGTTTGGAAAGGGGATGGATTAAAGTATAAAGATGCAGTTGTACTACAGAGGGAGCTAGCCTTTTGCAGAAGATGGAAAATCACTTCCCAAACTAACCGCAGAGACATTCTAGAGAAAAGCATCAACAATAAAACAGGCAAATAAAACCATTGGTGTAATAAAGGCTTCTTTCCTGGAGAATTATGTTACCCCTTTAAAAGTTTCTTTCTTTCTTTACTCTCCCATATGACACTATCATTTTTTCAGGGGGCAACTGATAAGACTTTTCTTCCGAGGAGCAAGTGTCTTTTAATTTCATGGCTGCAGTCACATCTGCAGTGATTTTGGAGACCCAAAATATAACGTATATCACTGTTTCCATTGTTTCCCCATCTATTTGCCATGAAGTGATGGGACCAGATGCCATGATCTTAGTTTTCTGAATGTTGAGCTTTAAGCCAATTTTTTCACTCTCTTCTTTCAATTTCATCAAGAGGCTCTTTAGTTTTTCTTTGCTTTCTGCCATAAGGGTGGTATCATCTGCATATTTGAGGTTATTGATGTTTCTCTTGGAAATCTTGATTCCAGCTGTGTTTCATCCAGCCCTTCATTTCTCATGATGTACTCTGCATATAAGTTAAATAAGAAGGGTGACAATATACAGCCTTGAC
>SJYQ01001587.1:300621-310688 GCA_006410935.1 Redunca redunca | reverse complement strand
AGCAAATGAGTACACAAACCCTCATTAACACTGATTATACATCTTACAATATACCTGTGTCATCATAAGATGAGTAAAACACAGTGTAAGTCTGTAAGCAGCTGATTCTGTGTTCAACTTTTACAGGGGAATAAAGGATCATTTTCAGCTGTTGGAATAGCTGAACTCTCCTGTGGCAGGTAGCATCATATTGACCTCTTAGGGATGATGCAGATGTACATAAAGGGCTTTCATGGCAGAGAGAACAGCATCAACTGAAGTTCTGTCTAGAGCTTTTGGAGATAGTGAAGAGCCCTGCTCAACTGACTTTATGTATTATGCTTAGGAAAAAAAAAAAAGAAGAGGAAAGTGTGGAAAAGAGTTTAATATTACCCAGATACTGAAGAACACTGATATCATGATAAGGAGGTTGGAAATCAGTCTGTNAGAACACTGATATCATGATAAGGAGGCTGGAAATCAGTCTGTAGATAATCTGAGATTGTTGTGAGTTTGTAAACTGTGACATCATAAGAATGAAGAAACTTTGAGAACTTCATGTAGCCTATGTTAATTATCTTTAATTAGTATAGTATAAGCAGATAGAACATATTCTGTCAGACATTTTGATGAACACAATTTTGTTTTGTGACATTTATTTATTTTTGAATGATATCCTCCCATAACGGGATATCTTTTTCATTAGTTAGTATCATGGTGAAAGAGTAGTTGCCAATGGCTTGTATTTAAACAAGGTTCGTGGATGTTTTGAGGGAATACAAACTGGAACAAATATTTATCAAGTGCTAGTCTCATTGAAAAAATCTTACCTACTACATACATATCATTTCTAGGGAATTCATATGCCATATTATGTGGGATTAAAATGTAATAACAATAGTTTAGAGCACAGAAACAGACATGCATATCACTTCTCTTCAGTAGAGGAAAGCAGGGCCAGGCCTTGATGAATGTGGCAAATTTGGAAAGATAGAGAGGAGTCCTTGAGTTGATCTGGAAACTGCACTATCAAATTTTGTTGCACCATTTACCTGGTATTTGAGAACAGGTAAGTTTCTGACATGACAGAGTCATTTGGTTTGCAGAGAAGAAATACACTAGAAAATATAATGCTATCATGACAACCAAGATTTTCAAGTTAGAGAAAAGTAGACTATTTTTAGATTTCTTAAGATGTTAACTAAAGTTTCTTTCTGGCACATGAGATAAATGTTAGTTTCAGAAAAATTATATTGCCACCAAGAGAATATCTGAGAAGCCAACATTTCATAGAGACAGAAAACTATTTGTTTTTTAATTTGGCGACTTGGTTTTCGAGTCCAAATAAGTAATATGGCATTAAGTTATGTTTCAGAGAAGTATAAATTTGCTTTTAGAAGTAGATTGTGCTACATACAGGTTTCATAGATTTTAATAGATTATGGACAAGAACCGCATTAAGAACAGGCCATGAATTTTGAAAGCATATTTTAAGGTTATCTTAGCTAAACCTATAAAACTACTCAACTACCATGTTGGGTAGAGTTTTTACCCATCTCTAACACTGGCAGCATTTCCCTCCCCATATTTCACATACACAGTTTTTTCTTTCAACCCAACCGCAATTCTGTGGTTATGAATTTAAGAATATGCAAAATAAAAGTATTTATAGTAGGCATGGGAATAATCTTGAAGTGTTAGGGCTAGAATGCTTGAAAACATTTTCCAGTGCCTATACAAGAATCCATTTTTAGATATTTATTATTTTCTTTTGCAAAATATCTAAAAGTAACATGCTTTGAAATACATGTTATTATGTACTTCTTACTGGCATTTCAAATGTTTCCCTAATCACAAATAAAAATTGCAAATTAAAATATTCCCCTAATAGTTGTTAGTTGATTTAAATAGATATTACATAAATGACCTCACTACTGTTAGCTAACAAGTATTCATGTCAGGCATGTCTGAAGTACTTAGTAATTATTTCACTTAAAACCCCAAAATATTACAATCTCCCATTATTTTACAGAAGAGACTACTAAGGTGTAGAAAGATTTATTAATTTATCAAAGGTCACTGAATCAGGGTTACTTCTGGTATCTGAATTGTGGCTTCAGGACCTGTAATTTTCACCACAATATCAAACTCAATGTCATCAGGAATTCATAAGCAGTAAGCAATTCACTGAATCAATGTATTATGATATATTATTATGATATATTAAGGAAAATAACCACCTGTATCCCAAGATTCTATTTTCCAATAACTATTTTTTATATATTACGTAAATTAAATACATACTATGTCAGTAATTCTCATATTGTGGCTGGGGATTGTTTTTTCTTGTATGGCAAAGGCAGACAGACACTGAGATAATTTGAAATAATTATTCATATCAGGACTCTAAAATATTAAGTACAATAGAGTTTGGGACAGACACTTGAATAAAATTAGATATTTTCCTTTAAATTAAAGCTTATGTTGCATTCCTCTCAGTAATGTAATTATTTGCTTTTCTACTATTTTTTGTAATCCAATGAAGTTTCAAAACTTTTCTGCTTATGGTATCTAGTTTTCAGTTACTAAGAGTGGACCATCCCATTTGAAAGGCAAATGTCTCATACCTCATCAATTTATTTCTATTCTGGAGTTTTTGCTATCATAAGTAATGATGTCTGATGTTTGAATTTCGTAGAATGATTGTATCCAGGGGCTTTTTAGGCAGCCATGTTCGATGTCTCATGGACATTAAAAGGAATGGACTGTCTATAGCGTCCTAACAAATTAGTAGTCATATAGTAAGTACTATGAATCCAACCAGTGTTTTATCATTGTTCTACTTTCTTTGATTTGTAGTACTTTAATTGTACAATACAGCTAAGCTTTTGTTTATTCTATTAACTGCCACTATGCATTGGGTTGAGAGATTTTTTTCTTTCAGTATTAACATCTACTTCTATTTATCCTGTATCCTGNGAGCTTTTTTTTTTTTTTTTTTTTGTCTTTTGGCTCTAGGATTTGTTTACATTCATTTTTACTTAACTACATTTTTAAATTTTGTCTTTGAGCCAAGTCACTTAAGTTATCTGAATGTCAGTAAATTCTAAAGAATGTCTTATTTCATTTCCTATGATGCCTTTTAATTTTATGGTATTAGTAATTATGCAACCTATTGCAAATAAAATTTGAATAATTTTATTATTCAAATGTTTGATATGTTATCTCACAAATGCATTTTGGATTTCTTCTCATGTTTCCTTCTATCTGTATCTCTGGGCAAATGCGTAAAGCCATATTTTTGTCAAAGATACCTTTTATTAAGGTTATTTTTTAAATGAGTAAGGTGGAAAATGGACTTCTTACATATTCATGTTATGTACACTCAATTAATTTTAAATTTCCATTTTATATTTGCGGGTGTATTAGCTTATTTTCCAAATACCATCTGTAGGGGTGTGTGAGTGTGTATGTCTTAAAAGGAAGAAAAAAAAAAAACATAATTGGTAGCCAACCACTGGGTCCTAGCATGTTCCTTCTGCTGGGTTCTTTCATTTATAGGCATATTGATTTTTAGACATTTATTTTCAATATACACATTTATTTTAGAGTAAATGCTGGTCTATGACTGTAGCCAAAGCAATTATGTAGCCAGCTGTACAATTAGCTTAAGATTTGTACTTGTTTGTTTTTCCACCACCCTAGAGAATGCCTTCACTAGTGTTTTGAGATCCTACTATTCAAGGTAAAATTCAGAATAGGAGCAGTATAACCATTAATTGCACATTAGATTTTTTTTCTAAATTTAATTGGATAATAGTCAGTTTCCTCTACTCTTGAAATTAGATCACAGAAAATCTGCTTAAAATCTGTTTTCCAAGTGATTGTCTTTTCCATGGTAGAGGCAAAGCTTTTCACCAACAGTTTTACTTTTTTTGCCATGATGACCCCCCGCTGCTACACTAAATGGCAGTGTATTATAGCCTTAAGTCACCACACTCATACACACATGCCCTGGTTAATGGTCTTCTGTGCACATGATACTCTGTCTAATTTAAAACTGGACCTCCATTAAGGAAAAAAAAAAAAACAAACAAACAAACATAAAATCACTGAAGTCATCCTTCTGGGTTTCTTGCTTATTCTATACTCTGTTCTTCATCTTCTGATCTCTGTTTTATTATACTTTAAAAGCAACAAGATTCTCTCTAATTTTAAGTTTCCAATGATTCTCTTTGTAAATATCTCTGTTTACAAATAGATTTTCCTTCTTGATTTTATTTAAGTTGGAAAATGTACAGCTTGCCAACTATTCCCCATTTTAGTTTTATTGCTGTTGCTATTTTTCAGTCACTCAGTCCTTTCTGATGCTTTGTGACCCCATGGACTGCAACAAGCCAGGTTTCCCTGTCCTTCACCATCTCCTGGAGCTTGCTCAAACTCATGTCCATTAAACTGGTGATGCCATCCAACCATCTCTGTTGTCCCCTTCTCCTCCTGCCTTTAATCTTTCTCAACATCAGGGTCTTTTCCAATGAGCCGGCTCTTCACATGAGGTGGCCAAAATATCGGAGCTTCAGATTCAGCATCAGCCCTTCCAATGAATATTCAGGATTGATTTCCTTTAGTAATGACTAGTTTGATCTCCTTACAGTCCAGGGGACTCTCAAGAGTCTTCATCACCACAGTTCAAAAGCATCAATTATTTGGCTCTCAGCCTCCTTTATGGTCCAACTTTTACATCTTATACGGGTAATAATGCCATAGCTTTGACTATACAGACCTTTATTGGTAAAGTAATGTCTTTGCTTTTTAATATGTTCTCTAGTATGTCATAGCTTTTCTTCCAAGGAGCAAGTGTCTTTTAATTTCATGGCTGCAGTCACCATCTGCAGTGATTTTGGAATACAAGAAAATAAAGTCTGTCACTGTTTCCAATGTTTCCCCATTTATTTGCCATAAGTGATGGGACCAGATGCTGTGATCTTACTTTTTTGAGTGTTGAGTTTTAAGCCAGCTTTTTCATTCTCCTCTTTCAATTTCATCAAGAGGCTCTTTAGTTTCTCTTCACTTTCTGCCATAAGGGTGATGTCATCTGTATATTTGAGGTTATTGATATGTCTTCTAGCAATCTTAGGATCACCAATATGAAACTTTATTTATTTACTTTGCCTCTCCATATGGTACCCAACATCACACTTCATAAAATAAAATTAGCCTTTCAGAGTTCAAATATGAAAAGCTTTTTCTTTTCTTTTAATAGTACATTGCTCTTATGTTTATCCTCTTCATGAATTTATCACTCTTACTCATCTCCAGTTTGTACTCTCTGCATCTTCTTGTCTTCACTTTAGAACATAGTCCTTATCTTTGTATTTGTCATTATCTGTAAAGATATTTCTGAAGATATTTTAAAATCCTTTGGAATGAAGACTGATTTCAAATTACTAATCAAGGAAAAGAGAGTATTAGATTAAAAGTTTGTCCTAATGTTTGATCCTTCATTAGCAAGTTAGAAATTAATTTAAGCACCTATTAAGGTCCAAGGGCTTGTGGGAGTCATTGACATATAGAAGTGTTTTCTATTCTTGCCAAGTTTAGAATTCAGTCCCAGATAAGGTATTTGAATTCACAGGAGCTGCTCACCAGAAAGAAATTTAAAAATGTAGGTTCTAAAGGAGTTGAAAAAAATAGTCTTTTCTCCTCCATGAACATCAAATATCATGTACTAGAAAGGTGCAGCCCAATGAAGATGTTGTTCTGTGACTAAATTGTTGGTTTACATATAAAACTATGTGTAGGATGCCTTGAGGGAGAAACTGGAGTGAAAATGATATGAATACCTTCTAAAACTTGGAATGAGCAGAATGTAGGTAGTTTACCCAAAGGAAACCCCTAAAAACCTAGTAACTAAAGTTGATGACTCTAAGGCTTATAAGCTTATATCTGTAGTTCTTTGACCACTTCTGATTTTAAATTTTTCTTGGAGTTTAAAACCACTTTGGGAAACCTGCAGAATTTTAAGTGCAAGAGAAGGTAACCCAATAGTACTTAGACTAATATTTCTTTAAATTTTGCTTTGTATTCTAGTGCCACTATTTATAGAATACAGTGTTATTTTTTAATATAGAGATTTTTTTTTAATGTTCAAAAAGACATACTGCCTATCCTGTTTTTTCAGTTTTTAATTTGGTTAAGATTAACTGAACATTGAGTATTGTTAGGAGATTTCCTGAACATTGTCTTATTTAATTTTGTTATATTATTTTCATATTTAGAGCATAAAACCATTACTATATCTAAGAAGGATTCAGTATCAAGTAATAAGAACTGTCTGAATTGCAATACAGTGTCTCAAAGATATATAACTTTAAGAAAAATAAAAATATCATATTAATAAAAATAGAATATGTGAAACTGTCAAAGTTTTCTTTTACTTTAGAGTCATGTTTTGCCTGGTGACATTCAAAAACATTTTAATCTTTAGAAGTCTTTCTTATCCACCTATTTAAAAAATAATTTCTCTAACATTGTTAAAAATATCTATTATCCATTTTAGTTTAACTACTAATTAGCATATACACTCTGTAACTTAAAATGATCCCTGATGTCCAAGTCCATAAAACAAAAACAAAAATTAAGGCATATCAAATACTGAGGAAACTGAAATTTCTTCTAAGTCATTTCTTTACAAATTAAGTTCATTTGCTGACAGACTGAAGAACAGAGCAGTGCATTTGAATTTAGAGATAAGAAACCATATTTGAATTAGTAATATAAAATTTGATGTTTCGTGATTTTTTTTTCTTCAGTCTTTCTTAGACAAAGATTTTATGCTGTGCTTTCTTTCTTAATCAGCAGTAACTGAATCTGATCTTCTGTAGTCATGCTCTTATTTTACACTGAGAGACAGATGCACAATAATTGAGTAATATATTTTTTATTTCCTTCCTCTCTGTTTCTTGATGCATAGCCTTCACTGTAATTCACAGTGCAGTCTAATCAGTTCTAGTCATTGGTTTAAGTAAGTCCTGGCAATATTTTAGTGAATAACTTTATCAACTACTGAACACTGTGATAATTCCCCCAAGGCATTAATCAATTCATTATCATTCATAATGATGATGAGACAGGGAGGCAGAATTTACAGTGATATTTAATGCCTTGATGAATTGTTTTAGTGGTCAACAATATTTAAATTTAAAATCCAAACTGATTTCTTTATAACAAATGGAACTGGCTATTTTTCAAATGACAGGTAAGACTTTAGAACCTGGAACTCTGCCTTACACATAAAATGTGTTTCCAGTATTTAAGGGTAAAATTTGTGTTCCGTATCCCACAAACTGTTTCACTAACTGTAATAATCCATACATTCCAGTGTAAACAATATGAAAAGGCCCATTGGTCCCTTGGAATTACTAAATATAGCTGTAAGTTGTTAACAATAAATTATAAATATATCAGGGACAAGAGTAGTTTTTAGGATGTAGCTAATAAATCTATGGTGTTCTATAGATAAGACAGGTTAAATGTGATTCTTATGGTAAGTGGAAACATTTCATTGGTTGACATTCTAAAATACATATTGAAATTCTTTTGACTGAAGTAGACACGGGATGGAAAATGCCCACACTTTCTAGTATAGAAAAGTAGGAAAATGTTTTCAACAGCCCTTCCCCCCTTGCTTTGTATGCTCTGTGTATCTGGCATCATGTGCACTCTGTGAGAATCCAAACGTGTTGATGTTTACTAAGCAGCAGGGTGCACAATTTCCTACTGCCATGCATAGGAGGAAAAACAGAACATACGCTTGAATATTCTAAATAATTTGTTAGAAGATGCATGTGGATCTATATCTAATATGAAATTAATTTTTCACACACACTCAGAGCCCTGTAACCAGATTTTTACACAGTGGGTTGTGATACTGTAATCCCTCATTCATGAGCCATGTGTTTGAATTATACTACTCAAATTATCAAAGTCATCTTGCTGTTTGAATGCCGCTGGCATCATATTCGAGAACATTTTATAATCAAGTCTAGCTCCTTTAGGGGAGATGTTGGTACTGCCCCTGTAGGTGGTACAATAGATGTTAGCTAGTGGCTTGAAGCTAATTTTTTGATTTCATGAGTTTTCGAAGCATTGTTTCTCCAAAAGAAATCAGAGTTATGCTGTCCTGATAGATATTCCCCACCCCTCTCTTACTCCTCTTCTCAACCACACATACACAAACATCTGTACACTTTTGCACATATAATATATTATCTTCCTCATCTGAACTCTTATTAAAAAACCAATGAACTTTTACGTTTGAAATATTTCAACAATTTCCTATGGATCTGCTATTTAGATAAGTCTTCAAACCTCCAGATGCCCAATTAAATGAATCACTAGATAGTGAAATGAGTCTTATTTAGTGTTTTAGCCCCAAAAGAGTCATACCAAGTATATTTTACTGAATTCCTATTCTAAATCAAATATTTCCTTAGTCATCCTCATTTATCTCATTTATTCCTGACAGCTGTACAATATTATGGTGATCTCAATGTGATAGCTCTTTAAGCTGGAGTTCTATATATTGTTATATACATTTGCATAATATATGATTTATATATTGTGACAAAATGCTGTTTGGGATCCTATTCTACTCTAGCCTGACTTTATTAACAACACTGATAGAGAACCAGAAAGTATGTTTATCTTATCTGCATGTTATATGAAGTAAAATCTACAAAGTAGATGACAGAATCAGGATAAAGAAAATCTCTAAAGGACTTGAACAACAAAGACAAATCTAACAGCTTTATTTATGATCTGTGTTAGAAGTACACATGTGTCAGAATTAAAGAGAAATATGATTAGAAAATGTGTTTTACCTACCTTTGCAGTGAATCAAATTATAAGCTTTGGAGTGTAAAATTGATCATGATTCATTTAACCTAGGAGATTTAGATTTTTACTTTAAAGAATAATATTTTTAAGCCAGATTAAAACAGATGGATCTATATTAATGAATTTAATGATTTGACTTTAGCATGTTCATGCAACCCAATGGACTATGTCCCACCAGACTTCTCTGTCCATGGAATTTACAGGCAAGGAATACTAGAGTGGTTTGACACTTCTTTCTCCAGGGCGTCTTCCCTACTGAGGGATCAAACCCACATCTCTTGTGTCTCCTTCATCAGTAGGCGGATTCTTGGCCACTTACACTGCCTAGGAAGCCCTTGACTTTATGTTGGGCTGGTCAAACCATATCTAGATTTTATAACCGATTCTGAGTAGCAAACTTTTCAGAATGTGTTGCTAGAGAGTAGTGTATACAAAGGAGGTAGGCTTTGATTGCCAGATGGTGGCAATCTGGACATCATCTCTTTGTCAATCAGTAATTGATATATTTGGAAAATGAGAAGAATTGGGAAGCTGGGGGAGGAGATGGGGAAGGGAACTGTGCATGTTCTAGATATCTTTAATTTTATGTTATATCTACTAATTCCAAACTTCTAATTTATCCCTACTCTCCATTATCTTTAAATATTAAAGAGACTATTTGGGAGGAAATGGACTGAAACAAATCTATGGCATTCAATAGGACCAATGCATGGAGATTGGGAGAAAAGCCTCCCACATTAAAATGAAAATTATAGCAAGGAAAATGTCCTACAGTAGAACAGATTGTAATGAACTTCTTGTCTCCGGAAATGCATTTCTTATATCAATTATATAATTAAACTGTTTGGTAGTCACTAATCCTTCCATTTTAAATGCTTGAGACTTTGTATTTGAACTGTAAAATGATTTAGTGAAAGAAAAAAATACTTATGTATATTTTAAATATATAAAAAATGGAATTCCTCCTACTTTTGCAAATGTTTTATGAATGCTATGGTGACATTTCACAGTAGGCCACAATAATGTAACATACGTATATTAACTCATAAAGTGGTTTACAAAATTATCCTATCAGACACCAGTTAGGTTTACTTCATCTCTTTCTTAAGACATGAAGATCAAAGTAATGTTTTTTCAGAAATAATGAAGAAAAAGGAAATGCTTTATATTATTGCATATATTTGATGGTA
>SJYQ01001587.1:278531-300538 GCA_006410935.1 Redunca redunca | reverse complement strand
TGATCTATCTCTTACTTAATTTTAAAATTTGTCAGTTGTCTTCATCTTTTCACCTACTTCACAGGGTTTAACATATTGTTGCAAAAAATACTTCTGACATCATAAGAGCACATTCATTAAGCAAGTTGTAACTAGAAAGAAAAGAAAAGAATAGAACATATCTATTTAATTTCAAAGACTTTCAAGTTGACTCCCAGAGAATTTGACTCAGATAACTCTGTGTTTCAGATAACAGATAACTGTGTCAGATATCATATTGGCTGTCACATGCACATTCATTGGCCTCACTGAAGAATATGAGATGTAAGGAAAATAAGAAATAATATTATCAGAAAATGAATATAGAAGATGTGTGTTTTAGAAAGACTTATTTTGTTTTTGTAAACTCTCTTTCATGTTGTTTATGGTTTTTCAGTTTGGCATGACCATTTTTTCCCCTAAGAATATGTGATTAAAGAAAAATTAATTTGGCTGTGTTGATCTTAGTTGTGGCATGCAGGATTTTTTATTTTCATTGTGGCAAGTGAACTCTTAGTTATGGCATGTAGCATTGAGGAGTCTTATCCACCAGGGACATCCCTGGATTATGTGATTTTGTGAAGAATTACCATATCAAGTTTTCCAAATATTACAGCTACACTAGATATTTACATGGGTACAGATATGGTAAAAAATTATTTCAGCTTTATTCATAAAAACTAGAATTGGAAAGGGCAGGTGAACATTATAAAGAAAAAAAGAAATAGAATCTTATGTTTCTGTCTAATTTAATTGATTCACTAAAGAAATGAACAAATTAACTGTATTTATGGTTGTGTAGATCTGGTACAGAAATAGCTGTAACACATAACAAAAAGCATATTTTACTCACTTGAAATCAAAGATTTGCAACAGATCAGCAGCATCATCAATTTTGACACTTTTCTCAGATTTGACTTATATTTTTGTCCTATATCCTTTACTGAGAATCCTCGGTATCTGGCACTAAGACAGTTCTACAAAAATTTGAAGTCTAGTAGTAGTAGACTATTTTAACAAGTAGACTTGTTAAAATAATCAAAATAGTTTTAAGAATATATTGGAGGTATGTATGGAAAAAAGAATGTCACTCATTCTGATTGGAGGGTTTGAGGAAGCCATTAAATGGAGGTAAATTTAGACTTGTGTCTGGAATTTGCAAAGATGAGAAGTCTGCCATGAAGTGAAGGTAAAGCAGCATATTTCAGACAAAGATAATAGAACTTAGGGAAAAAAGAGAGAGAGATGAAATAACATTGACTTTAAAAAAGTTTGATTTTGTGTGAGTGCCAGGAAGTAGGTCTCAAAAGTTATGGAAGATCAAGATATAATCAAGATAAATAATAAGAACTTTACAATCAGAGTGACATGGGCATACAGGTATGGTAAAAGACAACGTTGGCAGCAGAATGGGCAGATGAATTAAAGCCCTTCCCTTCACTAGGGGATCTGCCCAACCCAGGGCCCAGGGATCAAACTCAGGTCTTCCATGTTGCAAGCAGATTCTCTCCAGCTGAGCCACAAGGGGAGCCTGAATTAAAGCGTATCTTATCCTTATTCAAAAAGATGAATTAGAAGACTATCATAAAAATCTAGTTCCAAAGCAGTAAAGACCAGAGTGACAAAGCAGCGAAGACCAGGGTGACAAATGAAGCTAAACCAGCATGATCATTTTATTATTCTTATCACAGAGAAATCAGAAAGAATTATATTTTAGCTGGAGTTCAGTTCCTCCTTCAACCTTCCTTTCTCTTCTTTTCTTTTCATCCTTGCAAATATTTTTGAATCTGGAGTCTATCTCCAGTCTCTTAAGTACTAAAGAAAAAGTAGCAAAGTAAAAAAAGAATGACACAATTGTGGGTAAGTTTGCCTGTATGTGTTTTTGGTATGCATGCTTAACAAGGTTTCACAAATTCAGGTGAAATGAACAAATATTGACCAATAAAAAAGTCAATCAAAAATATAGCAGGTCTTATATAAAAGTGCAATTGAAGGGGGTGCAGAAAAAAATCTTGTTTTCTGTGACAGTATTCAGTGAAGTTGCTCAGTTGTATCCGACTCTTTGCGATCCCATGGACCATAGCCCACCAGGCTCCTCCGTCAATGGAATTTTCCAGGCAAGAGTAATGGAGTGGGTTGCCATTTCCTTCTCCAGGGGATCTTCCCGATCCAGGGATCAAACCCAGGTCTCCCACATTGCAGGCAGACGCTTTGCCATCTGAGCTACCAGGGAATCACTATTCAAATATTTCTATTAGAACACAGCATAGGAGGAAGAAAGATAGATGGGAAGGTAGACAGAATGAAAATAGAAAATTCTAACCTCTACAGTCCAGGAAATTTGTGTTCAAATCCCATCTGTATTGCTTTCTATCAGTAAAACTTCAGGTAATTTGACCTCTCCACACTTCAGGGCTATTTTATTTTTAACTTGAAAGATTGCAAAAATAAAACAAATAATTTATTCCGCATCTGGCCAGTTGTAAGCATTCAGCAAATGTTAGTCATGACAATGATGATTATTAAGACTCAGCTAAGACAAGAACACTATAAAAACTTCTCATTTTGTTGCTACATTTAGTTATTAAATTCAGCATTAATTTGTCATATTAAAATCACCTCTTCAAATATTACATCTTCAATAACAGAGTTGAAAATATGATGAATGACATCTAATTACAGACAGCCTTGGACCATGACTGTCAATTGTAGGTCAGACCTGGAAAAGGCACAGAATATATGGTTACTTTCAAGTAAACTCATGCATGAAAATGTGTAGTTTGATTGAATCAAAATTTTACTGTGTAGTTAGTTGAGCCAGGCCTATTTCATCACACATTTTATTCTCACAGAATAACATTGTTGTGTGAATCTATAGGCATGAATGTATGTATATATACATATAACTTTAGTAAAAACTTTAATGTATCTTTATAATTCTAGCATATAAGTTCTTAAAAGAGAATCAGATTTTTCTTATGCTTTTAAATGCTATAATCCTTGACATGGTTCCTGGCATATCAGAGGCATCTAATAAATTTATTGTCACTGTTATTTAGTTGCTAAGTTATGTCTGACATTTTTGGTGACCCCATGGATTGTAGCCCACTAGGCTCCTCTCTCCATGGAAATTTCCAGGCAAGAATACTGGAGTGGATTGCCATTTCCTTCCTCAGCGTATCTTCCCAACTCAGGAATCAAACCTGCATCTCATACATTACAAGCAGATTATTTACCAGTGAGCCATTATCTAATAAATACCTGTTCACTTAATCATATATAAGCTTTATTTTTCCCAACCTCTCCTTGAAGTGAACTTAGTTTATCACCTAGAGTCAATCAACTCCTGCTATACTCTTGTACCATATGTCCCCTAATCATTGCACATAAGAGCAAGTTCATTTCAGAAGCAGATTTCAAATGTCCACTATAAATTTTGGTCCTTATTCACTCTAGTCATAGCAAAAACCCTCTTCCAAGAACACAAGAGAAGACTCTACACATGAACATCACCAGATGGTCAACACCGAAATCAGATTGATTATATTCTTTAGCAAAAGATGGAGAAGCTCTATACAGTGAGCAAAAACAAAATCAGGACCTGACTGTGGCTCAGATCATTAACTCTTTATTGCCAAATTCAGACTTAAATTGAAGAAAGTGGGGAAAACCACTAGAATTCAGGTGTGACCTAAGTGAAATCCCTTATGATTATGCAGTGAAACTGAGAAATAGTTTTAAGGGACTAGATCTGATAGAGTGCCTGATGAACTATGGAGAGAGGTTCGTGACATCGTACAGGAGACAGGGATCAAGACCATCCCCAAGAAAAAGAAATGCAAAAAAGCAAAATGGCTGTCTGAGGAGACCTTACCAATAGCTGTGTAAAGAAGAGAAGAGAAAAGCAAGGGAGAAAAGGAAATATATACCCATTTGAATGCAGAGTTCCAAAGAATAGCAAGGAGAGATAAGAAAGCCTTCCTCAGCAATCAATTCAAAGAAAGAGATGAAAACAATATAAAAGGAAAGACTAGATCTCTTCAAGAAAATTAAAGATACCAAGGGAATATTTCATGCGAAGATAGGCTCTATAAAGGACAGAAATGGTATGGACCTAATAGAAGCAGAAGCTATTAAGAAGAGGTGGCAAGAATACAGAGAAGAACTATACAATAAAGATCTTCACGACTTAGATAATCACAATGGTGTGATCACTCACCTAGAGCCAGACATCCTGGAATGTGAAGTGAAGTGAGCCTTAGGAAGTATCACTACAAACAAAGCTAGTGGAGATGATGGAATTCCAGTTGAGCTATTTCAAATCCTGAAAGATGATTCTGTGAAAGTGATGCACTCAATATGTAAGCAAATTCGGAAAACTCAGCAGTGGCCACAAGACTGTAAAAGATCAGTTTTCATTTGATTCCCAAAGAAAAGCAATGACAAAGAATGCTCAAACTAATGCACAATTGCACTCATCTTACACGCTAGTAAAGTAATGCTCAAAATTCTCCAAGCCTGGCTTCAGCAAACATGAACCGTGAACTTCCAGATGTTCAAGCTGGTTTTAGAAAAGGTAGAGGAACTAGAAATCAAATTGCCAACATTCGCTTGATCAGTTTGAAAAAAGCAAGAGAGTTCCAGGAAAACATCTATTTCTGCTTTATTGACTATGCCAAAGCCTTTGATTGTATGGATCACAATAAACTGTGGAAAATTCTGAAAGCGATGGGAATACCGGACCACCTGACCTGCCTCTTGAGATACCTGTATGCAGGTCAGGAAGCAACAGCTAGAACTGGACATGGAACAACAGAGGGGTTCCAAATAGGAAAAGGAGGATGTCAAGGCTGTATATTGTCCTCCTGCTTATTTAACTTCTATGCAGAGTACATCATGAGAAAATCTGGGCTGGAAGAAACACAAGCTGGAATCAAGATTGTCGGGAGAAATATCAATAACCTCAGATATGCAGATGACAGAACCCTTATGGCAGAAACTGAAGAAGATCTAAAGGGCATCTTGTTGAAAGTGAAAGAGTGAAAAAATTGGGTTAAAGCTCAACATGCAGAAAACTAAGATGATGGCATCTGGTCCCATTACTTCATGGCAAATAGACAGAGAAACAGTGGAAACAGTGGCAGACTTTATTTTGAGGGGCTCCAAAATCTCTGCAGATGGTGACTGCAGCCATGAAATTAAAAGACACTTACTGCTTGGAAGGAAAGTTATGACTAACCTAGATAGCATAGTGAAAAGCAGAGACATTACTTTGCCAACAAAGGTCCATCTAGTCAAGGCTATGGTTTTCCAGTGGTCATGTATGGATGTGAGAGGTGGACTATAAAGAAAGCTGAGCACAGAAGAATTGACGCTTTTGAACTGTGGTGTTAGGGATGACTCTTGAAAGTCCCTTGGACTGCAAGGAGATTCAACCATTCCAGTTTAAAGGAAATCAGTCCTGGATGTTCATTGGAAGGACTAATGTTGAAGCTGAAACTCCAATATTTTGGCCACCTGATGTGAAGAGCTGACTCATTTGAAAGGACCCTGATATTAGGAAAGATAGAAGGCAGGAGAAGGGGACGACAGAGGATGAGATTGTTAGATGGCATCACCGACTCGGAGGACATGAATTTGGGTAATTTCTGTGAGTTGTTGATGGACAGAGAGGCCTGGTGCGATGCGGTTCATGGGGTCACAAAGAGTCAAACACAACTGAGCAACTGAACTGAACTCAGCTGATTCACTCTGGATTCATGTATGTGATATTCTTTCCTTACACCATGATGGAAAATCACTCTATAGTTCTAAATTATGTTTTTCTTTCAGATGGTTGGCATTCCTGACATATGTTTTAAAATATATAAAAGGAAGGTAAACTGGTATATTTGGATTTTTTTTTTCTGTAAGACAATATGAAAACCACAGCCAATAATTTAAATGATTATAGCATTACATATAATTGTATGTTATCTTCTATAAAAATTTAATGATGACTTGAAAATGAGTTAGTATTATCGAAATTCACCATGTAAATAAATGTCATTATAAAACTAATTATAGTATTTTGTCATGGTAAAATTACCTAATTTGCCTAGTTGTACTGTTATCTTCATAGACTAATATTGAGTTTAGCCATGCTAAATTTGTACTGCATATTACATTTTAGCAGCACTTTCAGGAACCCATTATTAACTGTCAGATGTCATAATGTATCACTGAAATTTGAATCACTCATTACATTTTGGCATTTGTATTATGACAGTAAATTAGCCTAGGAAAGCTATTTTGAGAGTGATATTAACTTTAGCTAATCTATTATTTAAATAACATCATGTGTTTTAGCAACCTACCAATTGTGTTTTTGTGAATACATACTATAAACTTTATAAATCAAAATCAAATTAATTGAAATCCACATTATTTATTCAGAAAATTACAAAAGTAACTGCAAACTTTAAATACTTGATTTGAAAAGTAAAAATGCAAAATATAAAAGCTAATATTTGTTTTCTTTTTTAATGATAATACTTGGTAGAGTCAGAAAATGTTTATCTCAATGTTCTTTACTTGACCCCTCCAGATTTATTTTTATAAATGATTTTGAAAGGCTTATGTTTTGGCAATAACAAAATTCAAGTAATCAAATAAAGACAATAGTTTTATATACTTTCCATGCTAATATATTTTGGTTCTATTTTTGAATGGCATGGCTTAACAAATTATTTTTCCTTCCTAACTTTCAGTTATTCTACATATTGCATGTTTCTCGGCTTTTTACATTTTTGTAGATCTCATAGCAACTCCATACCTCTGCATTGTCTTTTACATTTTATGATTCATACAAAAATATCAAATCATATGCTGTTCAGTAACTTAGCATTGTACTCTGCAGTCTCCTCAAAGGGGAGAAAATATTATTTAGAGATAAGCAATTAGCTATTTTAGATATTTAGATACCCAAATATCATTCTACAGTCTTACTTTCTCTTACTGAGACAAATTGTTCCCTAGTTCTGCATCCATAAACAGCACCAGGAAGAACATTAATAATCATTAGGTATTGCCTCAATAGAAATTGGGAAATAGTTTAGTGGGGTTTTAACTTGCCTGAAGTTCAACTGTTAGTAACACTTTTATTTCACAATGGATCCTCAGGGTCTGAGAGAGAACTACTAATACAAAAATGATCACTTATCTTCTGATATGCTCTTTTTTCCGGGGTGAATTCAAGAATAAAAGGCTCAGAAAGCAAAACTGATGTAGCAGTCCAGCCTTATTTAATATAGAATACAAAATGATGCAACACAAGAGCTCTGATTTGTTCATTACCATAAACATGTTAGGAACCATGCGGATCCAGTTTGGGGAATTTTATACTAATATCCATTTGTTTTAGAATATTTTTTTGCCTTAGACTTTTTAGATTTCAAAATGTCAAAAATTTAGTGTAAGTCTACTGTGAAATGATGGTATCCACCAACATGTGAGGAAGTTCCCCTCCCTCCCAAATTATATCTCTTCCTAAGAGTGTTAGTTGTAGAGCAAACAATTAAACAGAAACACATTCTCATTTAACAACATTCCTTTTCTTTTCTTCCTTCAATACTCTTCTCTTTCCTCCTTTTGTAGTAAAGTGATCTACTCAACATAGCCTATCTTTGGTGTTTTTTAACTTGGTAATGGAAAGGTCATGGCGTCTTGTCCCATCACTTCATGGGAAATAGATGGGGAAACAGTGAAAACAGTGTCAGACTTTATTTTCTGGGGCTCCAAAATCACTGCAGATGGTGACTGCAGCCATGAAATAAGAAGACGCTTACTCCTTGGAAGGAAAGTTATGACCAAACTAGACAGCATATTAAAAAACAGAGACATTACTTTGCCAACAAAGGTCCCTCTAGTCAACGCTATGGTTTTTCCAGTGGCCATGTATGGATGTGAGAGTTGGACTGTGAAGAAGGCTGAGCACCAAAGACTTGGTGCTTTTGGACGTGGTGTTGGAGAAGACTGCTGAGAGTCCCTTGGACTCCAAGGAGATCCAACCAGTCCATTCTGAAGGAGATCAGCCCTGGGTGTTCTTTGGAGGGAATGATGCTAAAGCTGAAGCTCCAGTCTTTGGCCACCTCATGTGAAGAGTTGACTCATTGGAAAAGACTCTGATGCTGGGAGGAATTGGGGGCAGGAGGAGAAGGGGAAGACAGAGGATGAGATGGCTTGATGGCATCACCGACTCTATGGACGTGGATTTGAGTGAACTCCGGGAGTCTGTGATGGACAGGGAGGCCTGGTGTGCTGTGATTCGTGGTGTCACAAAGAGTTGGACACAACTGAGCGACTGAATTGAACTGAATTGAACTGAATGGAAAGGTATAATTAAAGTCCCACTTTTAATGAAGATTTGTATTAAGTTAATGAACTTGAAAAAAATTAGGGATAGTCTTTAATTCTGCATAGACTGCATACATTTCTGATTTAAAATCACTGTTTGAAAACAGACCAGGGTTACATTTCATAGAGCACATTTTAAAAGCCCAACCACTGCATATCAGTTCTGGATCAACTGCCATAATTTAAAGTTTATAAGTAACTTGAGAAATAAATGGGCACTCTCAACACAGACCACATCTTTTTCTGCAGTGTTCTTTGGTTATCCCTAAGCAATAGGGAAGATACTTTGTGATGTGTCCTGTCACAGACCCACTGAAAATTATTTAGTCTGTATAGACTGGTGCTTCTGGCCTAGGAAAAAGTCAAAAAATTAAAATTGCCCCTATTGTTTAGTTTTGTTATTTTCATTGCTCTAGGAGGTGGATCAAAAAAGATACTGCTGTGATTTGCCTATGTTTTCCTTGAAGAGCTTTATCATGTTCAGCCTTACATTTAGGTCTTTGATCCATTTTTGCTTTTATTTTTTGTGCATGGTATTAGAGAATGTTCTAATTTTATTGTTATACTTCCAGCCATCCATAAATGCAGCAATATATTTTTTTGATTCACCTCCTAGAGTAATGAAAATAAAAACAAAAATAAACAAATGGGGCTTACTTAAAAGTGTCTACACAGAAAAGAAAACCATAAACAAAAGACAACCCACAGAATGGGAGAAAATATTTGCAAGGGAAGAGATCCATAAGGTATTAATCTCCAAAATATACAAATAGTTCATGCAGCTTTATATATACACACATATAAAGGAAATAACCCAATCAGAAAATGAGTGAAGATCTAAATAGACCTTCCTCCAAAGAAGTCATACAGATGATCAAAACCCACAAGTAAATATGTTCAACATCAGTAATTTTCAGAGAAATTCAAATCAAAGCTACAATGTGTTATCACCTCACACCAGACAGAATGACCATCATCAAAATGTCTACAAAGAATACATGCTAGAGAAGGTGTGGAGAAAAGGGAACCATCCTACCCTGATGGTGAGAATGTAAATTGGCTCAGCCACTATGGGGAACAGTATGGAGGCTCCTTAGAAAACTAAAAATAGAACTACCATATGATCTAGAAATCCCACTTCTGGGCTTATATCTGGAGAAAACCATGATCTAAAAAATTACATGCACCCCAAAGTTCTTTGCAGCATTGTTTACAATAGCCAATATGGAAGCTACATAATTTCCATAGACAGAGGAATTGATAAAGATGTAGTGCATACATACAATAGAATAGTATTGAACCATAAAAAAGAATGAAATAATGCCATTTGCTGCAACATGGGTGGATGTAGAGATTAGTATACTAAGTAAAGTAAGTCAGACAGAGAAAGATAAATATCATATGATATCACTCATATGTGGAATCATTTTTTTTTTTTTAAGATACAAATGGGGATTTCCCTGGTGGTCCAGTGGTTGAGACCTCCCCTTCCAATGCAGGAAATGTGGGTTTGATCCTTGGTCGGGGAGCTAATATCCCACACAGCTCACAGCCACAAAACCAGAACATAAATAAACAACACAAGCAATATGGTAACAAATTCAATAAAGACTTTAAAAATGGTCCACATCAAATAAATAAATAAGACACAAATGAGTTTATTTATAAAACAAGTAGACTTACAGAAATCAAAAACAAACTTATAGTTACCAAAGGAAAAATATGGGGGAAGTATAAGTCAAAATCTTGCGATGAACACACATACACTACTATGTATGTAAGATATATAACCAACAAGTACCTACTGTATAGTACGTGAAATTGTACTCACTATTCTGTGATAATCTATAATGGAAAAGAATCTAAAAGAGAATGAATATATGTATATGTATAACTGAATCACTTTACTGTACACCTGAAGCTAACATAATGTTGTAAATTAGCTATACAACAATCAAAATATGTGCAAAACTGCCCCTTTAGAAGAAAAGCTAATAAGAATCAGACAACATCACTTTTTTTCCAGTGACTTCTAATTAATCAAAATTACTGAGTCATTTTGTGAGCAAAATCATTGCAACCTGGAATAACAGCATGCAAAGAAAGATTCATTTAAAATTGTAAAAAAAAATTTGACTACATATGGAATAATAAAGTAATACATCATTCTAGGATTGAATGATTGATTAATATAGTATTACTATTCTTTTGTGAGGCAAAAGCACCCATATACCTGAAGTCCCCATTAACGTGTATATTTTGCCTATAGCATACTTATTTTAACCATATTGTAAAATTAACTTTAAAGTCCTTTGTCATTTTCTGAAGCTATTTAGGCAATATTTTTTAGGAAAATAAAACAATATATGAAGTCTGCTTTAGAGATACATTTAGTTTTTAAAGTATCTGCAAAACTCAATCAGAATGATTTTTTTTTTTAAAGATCTTGGCTCGTTCCTTCCCCTTGCATTTGTTTTTGTTCTGTAACTCTTGTCTTTCCTCCAACTATCTACCATGACAAAGTGATTGAGAATATGTGCTGGGTTTTCTTCCTTAGCAGTTTTGTTTAGTAACTGTTCATTTTTGGTATATTTTAGGCAATCGATTCACTTTTCACTTTCATGCATTGGATAAAGAAATGGCAACCCACTCCAGTTTTCTTGCCTGGAGAAACCCAGGGACGGGGGAGCCTGGGGGGCTGCCATCTATGGGGTCGCACAGAGTCGGACACGACTGAAGCGGCTTAGCAGCAGCAGCAGGCAATGGGTCAGCTTTCAAGTTTATTAGCATTTTTAAGATGGCACATAAAATAAAAGCACTTTCAAATATGATTAATAGTCACAGTTTAACTTATGAAACAGAAGCAAACACTGCAGTTTAGTCCCATGCAAAATGCTAAAGAAGCCTCCTGACTATTAGGAAAGAGCAATGCCTGAGAAAGTTATGGGCAGGCAAACATGAGCTTTGCCTACTTTGAAAAAGTTTGCTCACATTTTCGATGGGGTTAAATATAAACGAATAAATATATTAAATGTCCAAATACATCTTAAATGTACTTTGGTAGTGATATGTTGAGATACTTAAAGTGAGTCATCTGTAATCACTTTCTAAATTAAATGGCTTCAATTATGAGAACAATGAAAAAGAAAATTACATAGATATTAGAATAAAGTTGTAAAGTTGTTCTTGTTTCAAAACACTTAATGTCTGCTTTCTGTCTCTCCACTCCCCCTTTTTGAGGGGAAGGAGGGGCATGGAGCCAGCTTTAGAATCTAAATGGCTCAATGACCAAAGAACCTTGAAAATGTTCCCTTTGTTACCAAGAGAATGAGAGATACTGTACAGAACATTTGCACTATCATCTCCTATAATACTATAAAGTCCTTTTTTAAAAAATATTATAACCTCCTAAAATATTCTATAGTGCTAATTTTCCTGGAAATTTTGCATGTCAAGTAATTCATATGTTGACATTATTATTATTATTAGCATTAGATATTAGATATTATCCCGATACTAGTAGAATAATAATATAGATTAGAATAATAATTCTATTTCAGAATGTGCTTAACCATAATTTTATTTTGGAAAACCTAAAATCAATGAGTTAATTTCCTGGGATTTGTCTCAATGATCATTTATTATTTATTAGGCAGTACACTAAGTGTTTTTCCCAGCATTATCTCAGTTAATCTTCAAAATCCAATTCAATGGTGGCTATTATTTTTACCACTCTTTTACAGATGAGCAAACCAAAACCTAGAATCATTAAATAACTTTCCAGAGGTTACACGATCAGAGAGGACAGGGACATAATAAACCCTAAGCAGTCTCTTTTAGATCCTGCTTTTTATTTGTTTTTCTCAACCTTACTCTAGCCTTTGGAGACAACTAAATTAACCTCTCATTAGGAGTATTTGCATATTTGAATGATACCAACCACTTTTATAGAAATAGGATATTGTGATTTTGAAAATGTGGCTTTCAATAGCTTACTATTAAGATAGAAGAATTATTATGCAGAAAAGTGTTTCTTGTGTTGGGCTACTAAAAGCAAAAGTGAAAGTGCTAGTCTGTCAGTCATATCTGACTCTGCAATCCCACGGACTATAGACTATCAGGCTCTTCTGTCCTGGAATTCTTCAGGCAAGAATACTGAAGTGAGTTGCCGTTTCCTACTCTAGAGGATCTTCCCAACCCAGGGATGGATTCCTGGTCTCTCACACTGCAGGCAGATTCTTAGTCTGAGCCACCAGGGAAGCTCCCACTAAAAAGTAATTTTTACTCCAATATCTAAAAATAAATAATTCACTTTCTCAATGTCCAGTTTTTCTTTTGTAATTATTTCTCAAGATGTTTTTGCATGCCATCACTAAGGTATGCAGGAAGATGAAAAAATAGTGTATCAAATATGTATTAATTGAAAACATTGGCTACAGCAATGAAGTAAGTCATATGGAGATTCTTTCCTGATGGAGTTGGGCTCACTACATGAATCTAGATTGTTCATGTCACACGGTATGGTAACAATTTCTGTTTGCAAATTGTTTCATCTTTTACATTAAAAATTACTGACTTTAAAGGACTTACAAAGTAATTGGGAAGAAAAATTATGGGAAGATCATTATAATACAGAGTGACAAATGCAATGAAAGCTATAGGCAGGGAAAATACTCTGCATGCAAATGAATCAACCCAGTCTGTAGCATCCTCAGAGATATTTTGAGAAGGGAAGCCCTCAGATTTAATGAGCCAGGGAAACAAAAAATGGACTTAATTTCCTTAACAGTTTACATTTCAGATAATTTAAAGCCAATAATAAAAAAGAATAAACAATTTTATTCTTAGTACTAAATAAAAATTAGCAAGACACATCTCAATATTAACTTTCAAGGACAGAGCTATATTTACTAAGCTTTTGGATACAGGTTCTCCAAAAAGAGGAAGAATATAGAAGTTTCAAAATAGACAATAATGTAGGGAAAGTAAGTTTTTTGTTTGTCTATAATAGGAAGAGTTAGAAAGATTTTTTTACTCTCAAAATCATTATACTTAGTATGCTTTCCAATCCTACATCTTTTCATCATAAACACATGTAACTGAATAAACTCTTTCCTAGCTCAAGTTTTTCAGTGTAATTCTTTTTAAATACACTCCCCTTTGAGCTAATAGACTTACAAGATATGAAAGAAATGCTTAGGCATTCACTATCTCTTTCTCTGAAGATTAGGGTATTAGTAATTGAGGTTTAAGAACATATTCTTTAAATGGCTGCAAAGCTAATATAAAGGCAATAAAGTAACGCTGTTAATATTGTTTAGAGTAATACTATTGCCACTAATGATGGCATAGTGCTGTAAGGCTGAATACAAAATGAACTGCATGGACATGTTACAGTTCATGATAAGTCATAGAATTCTCTTTTTGTTTTCACTTTTGCACCCCACCTAGAATAAGATGAGAAATCATAGGTGTTAAAGAAAAAACTTCAATGACATTTGTTAAAGATATTAATGTAGGCATTATTCAGGCCCATAGTAAAGGTATAGAGACCAGAGCAATGGGATTTTACAGTGAGGATGAGAGACTGCGCTGAACTCCACATACTGCATGGGCAAATGGGCATTTTTGTCTAGAATCAAGGTCAGTAAATGGAATATTACTCAAGAGAAGATGTCTTTTTACTAGGAGTAGGAAGTGTTCTGGCTAGACCATCCTAACAGGATTCTTGCTGAAGACAAGCCAGGGCATTTAGGCATCAGGTGATAAGGGGGGTGGTGGAGGAGGAGTAAGCTGATCAGATAACCAGGGTGATCACATATGGATAGTGAGGGATTGTTGTTAAAGTGACTTAGCAGATAAGAAAGTGCACAGATGAGTCTAGGAAAAAGTTTAGAAAACTGTATAAAGTTGATCAAGGAAAGAATCTCTGTTACCAGAGAGAAAGGAAATAATATAAAAGATTACAATGATTTTTAAAAAATTTTCCACTAAATACTTTAAATATTGCAAATCCCATATAGATTTGAATTTTGTTCCCTGTTCTGTGATTTTGTTAATGATAGTGCATAAAGTATAATGTCAGCACTATTTCATTTATTTAAAAGCAATGCCACCTTATTTATAGATAAGAAAAGCTCTGGAAATATTAAACTATTTTTCTAAAAGTTGAAAATAATGGGTGAATTGTATGTAATGGAAACAACATGTCTCACTGGAGGCATTCCATGTCCAGAGTGGAATAGCCTTGGACTGATTAAGTGGCAGACTTTATTGACTACATTATTAAATAAGAAATCTATTAAACTTAAGTACAACCTTTCTCCCCTTCAAATGTTAACATTAGTGCCAGTGAGAGAGTGGAACTCATGACATTTAGAAAGGAGAGAGAATCAGATGAGATTTATCAGAAATAGTGTATATAAATAATTGAATAGGAATGTCTGTAGCAATGCAGCGTTTTTAGATAATGCGTGACAAAATATTTCTCTGTTTTCTGATTGGAAAAGTTTCTAATAGAAGGCTCAAAAATTGTTCTTTAGACACTGCAATCAGGGTAATTTTGGAGGCTTCCTTCCAAGTTCTGATTTATCAGTATCCCAAGTATCCCAAGGGCCCTCTTTGTATTGCCTTGATACTGATATTTATGCTAGAGGAACTCAAAGTGCTGCACTTAACTGGATATTATCCTTCTTTAGGTCACAAGAGTACTATCTTTCAAGTACATCTGGGTAATTTTCACACCACCCCATATCTCACCAGCATTGGAGATATCTCTTCTTTGAAGCTTAGGAGGAGTCTGAGAGAACTGTAAATATAATTCAGCCAGTTTCAGTAAACATTTCTTTTCCCAGCTAAGATGCCGGTTCAAAGAAGAGGAACGTCAATGCACTAAAGTGGGATAAATTAGTGTATTGGTTCCTAAAACCACCTTCACAGCTGTGTCATGATTTCCTTTAGGGGTCCAGGAAAATGTAGCTTTTTATGCCTGATATTATTTCTATTATTGTTACCTAGCATCTTCAGAAGTATAGAGAAATGACCTTTTCCCTGGAAACACCAAACTGCTTCTTTTAGAGGGACTGCTGTTGCTTCTAAAGAGACAGCCCTCTGTTGCACTCTTTTGAAAAGTGTGTCATTGCAATCATAGGTAAAATGCTTAGCAGGAAGAAGGCAGTGCCAGGAGTCCCCAAGGTAGGCTTTCTGTCACTGAGGGACAGGAGGTTTGCCACTGCCTTGCCTGTTCAAGCTGCCATAGTGCTGCTTGCATGCTGATATCTTTAGATAGTGAGATCTTCTCTGTCCTTGTTTACATTCTTAAAGTGAGGCTTTTCTTTCTGTTGAAAGTTTGCAAGCTGACAGCTTTAGAATGTGAATTTTTCCAAGTTTTTTCAGATCAAGTTTTTCAGTAACACTGACAAGAGCTTTCCACATTGCTTCATGTTAGTTTTCAGGAAAACTTGGTTTAGAAGCCAGAATCAACCCCGCTCATCAGCTAGCTGAACTGTGATCCAAAGGCAGCAGCCTTTCCCAGTCCAATGGCCACAGAAGTGGCATTGCACCAGGGGCCACTGTCCATGCCTGTATGCGTTTTGATATAGTGAGCTCTTATGGACAGTAGGTTCATGAATGTAGCTGCAGGTTAGCTGTGAAAAGTTTCTATATTTTGATCTCTTGCCAAAGATAGGTACCACTTGGGACTTACAGTGTTAGATTGGTTTAGAACTTGACATTGTTGGGAAATGGAAATTCTTTACTTTGGGAACCTCAACACTATCTTTTTCTGTCATTTGCATAATATTAAATGACTGGGCAACTCTTGATTTCCATATACACTTCTCTGTAATTCAATCTACTTTTTACAGAAATAGACTGAAGACCTAAAATGCACTGGGTCATAATAAAACTAGGCTATAGATGTTTGTATTTTAAAATTTGAATATCCAATATATTAAAATGAGCTTGTGCATCTTTAAGTTATAATAAAGCAACATGTTTTGTTAGTAAGATTGTATTTCCTTAAAGCCAAAGGGCTACAAAGCAATCAGCAATTATCTGACAATAACACCAGAATGTATTACTCTAAGTACTTTATTCTTGGATTATAGAGTTATTCTTATACCTTATTTTCTCACAATAATTTTGAAATTGTGTTTAGTAATGCCTTCACAATCAGGTTAGCAATTAACACAAGAATAAATTACTTTATTTGACTGCTTTATATTATTTCACCAGAAATTGTATAATATACCAGTTTAACTATCAAATGTCTGCTCTAAACTAACACTTAAATGATCTTTGTGCCTGAAAACATGCACAGACTTTCTCTTCCTGAGAACATTTAAAGACTGACTATAAAACTTTGAGATTGTTGGAAACAACCTAAGTGTTCATTGACGGATGGATGGATAAAGAAGATGTGATAGATATTCATGGTGGTTCACTACTCAGCCATAAAAAGAAGGAAATTTTGCCATTTGTGACAATATGTTTGGGGCTTGTGGGCATTATGCTAAGTGAAAAAGTCAAAGAAAGAAAGACAAATACATTATGACTTCATCTATATGTGGAGTCTAAAAACAAAATAAACAGCAAACAAAACATAAACTCATAGATATAGGGAACAAATTAGTGGTTACTAGGAAAGAGAATATTTGAGAGGAGTGTGATATGGGGATAAATTGTATGGTGATGGATGATAACTAAAATTATTTTGGTGATCACTTCGTAGTATGTACAGATACCCAATTATAATGTTTACATTGAAATGTATATAATCTTATACCAATTTTACCTCAATTAAAAAAATACCAGGATGATATTTATGAGCTATTACCTAAAACTAACTAATCTACTTAATCTAAATTCTATCCATAAATTTTGTTCTGAGCCGTCTAGGGAAGACATCTAGGGAACCATCTGAGCCACTAGGGAAGCCCAAATTTTGTTCTAGGCTATATGTAATGCTAGTTAAGTGTTGGCACTTTAAAATCTCTTCTTGTTTAAATACAGACATTGAGAGAAATTAGTATGAAGAAATGCCTAGTAAAAAAATGATCAGAGTTCCTATTTACTACACCTGAAAGGAAATGCTAACAGCAGTGGGATAAAAATGAGTGCCTGGCTCTGATAAATGAAATATAACTAGAGTATGGATATCTAATTAGTATCTAATTAATAATTTGAATAAGAAAAGTTTTATTTGTATTTTCTATTTTCAAATGCATCAACTAGCAAAGCAGCCCTTTGTTGTTCTTCATAAATATCATGGTTTATGAAGCTCACACATTCAGAAGGGTGATATTGATAGTCATAAACTAATGTTTTTCTTCTGAAAAAAATTTTCAAGTATCTGATATTCACGGCACTGAGTAGACTCCCCAAAACTCATTTCCACTAGTAGTTACAAATACTAAATAAACTATACAGTGATTATGTAGACAAAATTTATACTGGAGAGAGAAGGAAAGAAATTGGGAAAGGTCTAACTGGGCATTGTGTTCATTCTGAGCCAGACATTCTCTTAAGCTCTGGGTCACAGACATCAGTGGAGTCAATAAGGTTGTTACCTAATCAAGGAGTCAGGTTAAAAAAAAACAACAACAACAACTAATAACTACAACATAAGAGAATTCTGAGAAGAGACGATATCACAGAGATCTGGGTACATGTAGAGAGACTTGGAAAGCCCTGCCTTGAGGAGACTGGTAACCTAAAGGTGGCAGGGCAGAGAAGTAGTTCAAAAGTGTGTTGAAATTTGAGATGATGCTTAAAATACAGTAGAAGAAGTAAAAATAAAAATTAAAAAAAATAAAATAAAATATAGTAGAAGAGTCAGAAAAAAAAAGAAGAAGAGAATTCCAGAACAGAGGGAAAATTATGTGCCAGCACCTTAATACAAATATAGACAAGTCAGTGTGGCTGGACCCAGTAGTGTCAGGGTAAACAATGCAAAAGATGGATTTGTAAGTATGAGAAAACAGGTCACAAGCAAACTTTATGTCACATTAATGAATTTGGACATTTTACCTGTAACCAAAAAGGCAATGAAGTATTTTAAGCACACTTTATATGGATTAATTTTGATTTCTAGGAAAAAATATCACTTTAGCAAATGTTTGAAAATAACTATTATTTGTTCAGGTACATGGAGCTGGTTAATTAAGGGCATACAGTCTCAAATACAATCTCCTTCCTCTAAGGACCAAAAGAGAAAACAAAGAAAGTGAAAAAACAGATAAACTTACCTAGTTTAAATTTTGCAAAAAAAAAAAAAGCAGAGGTGACTTACTAACATAATGGTGCTATTCATCCCAATAAGGATAACTGAAAGGAGAATTGACTAATTGTACTGAAAGAAAGATTACATACATTCTAATCATCCTAAGATTTTGATGGTAAGGAGTTTATTGGGTTATTATGTATGAGATAAGTGATAAGCAGCTCTTTAATTGAGGGCCTGGTTTTCTTTTTTGTCACTCAATTTGAGGTTCTGGGGCTACAGCTGTGGGTAAGGCAATATTTCCAGTCTGTATCTGAGTTTGGAAAGGAGTGTGTGCAAATCATATTTCCAAAGATATAACCACAAAAAAAAAAGATCTATGAAGCTTTAATGTTTACAGTATTTATTTTTGTATTCAAAAAATATGTCCTTGGAGAAGGAAATGGCAACCCACTCTGTATTCCTGCTTGGGAAGTTCCATGGATAGAGGAGCCTGGTGGGCTATAGTCCATGGGGTCACAAAAGAGTCAGACATCACTTAGTGACTAAACCAAAAGAATCTGAAATCACTTAGCAAGTGATTGATGGTTATAATTAAGCAAAGAAAGAGGAGGAAGACAAGGAAAAATAAACATACAGATTAAAGTGGAGAAGGTATATATCTAAACTCCTGATTCATGATCTATATATTAGGGTATAAGTAATGTGGAAAATTCTGAAAGAGACGGGAATACCAGACCACCTGACCTGCCTCTTGAGAAATCTGTATGCAGGTTAGGAAGCAACAGTTAGAACTGGACATGGAACAACAGACTGGTTCCAAATAGGAAGAGGAGTACGTCAAGGCTGTATATTGTTACCCTGTTTATTTAACTTATATGCAGAGTACATCATGAGAAACACTGGACTGGAAGAAACACAAGCTGGAATCAAGATTGCCGGGAGAAATATCAGTCACCTCAGATATGCAGATGACACCACCCTTATGGCAGAAAGTGAAGAGGAGCTAAAAAGCCTCTTGATGAAAGTGAAAGTGGAGAGTGAAAAGTTGGCTTAAGGCTCAACATTCAGACAATGAAGATCATGGCATCCAGACCATCACTTCATGAGAAATAGATGGGGAAACAGTGGAAACAGTCAGACTTTATTTTTGGGGGGCTCCAAAATCACTACAGATGGTGACTNAACTCCAGTACTTTGGCCACCTCATGAGAAGAGTTGAGTCATTGGAAAAGACTCTGATGCTGGGAGGGATTGGGGGCAGGAGGAGAAGGGGATGACAGAGGATGAGATGGCTGGATGGCATCACTGACTCGATGGACGTGAGTCTGAGTGAACTCTTGGAGTTGATGATGGACAGGGAGGCCTGGCATGCTGTGATTCATGGGGTCGCAAAGAGTCGGACACGACTGAGTGACTGAACTGAACTGACACCAATATAAATAAAGGTCTATATTTGTTGGTGACTCAGATGGTAAGGAATCCTCCTGTACTTCAGGAGGCCCAGGTTCAATCCCTGGATGAGGAAGATCCTCTGGAGAAGGGAATGGCAACCCCACCCCAGTATTCTTGCCTGGAAAATTCCATGGACAGAGGAGCCTCATGGGGTACAGTCCATGAGGTTGCAAAGAATTGAACATGACTGAGCAGATATGACTGACTTACCTCCACAAGTTGCTACTTTGATCAGAAAAAAATTCTTTGCACTGTACAAGTAAGGCAACTGCTATTACACAGACTACTTTCTCATTACTTAACATCCTTTTTATCTCTTCCATTCTTAACTCCNATTCTTTGCACTGTACAAGTAAGGCAACTGCTATTACACAGACTACTTTCTCATTACTTAACATCCTCTTTATCTCTTCCATTCTTAACTCCTTTCAAATCTATTGCTAATTGATAAAACAGAAAAAAAATCATGACTGTTCATTTATTTTTCTAAGAGATTTCAGTAAATCAAATTTGCCAGTGGAATAATACTTATTTGTTCCAAGGAGAAGGAGTCATTTGAACTTCAGAAGTCAAACACATTGTGAATTTAGCATAAGGTACAAATCTCTTAATAACCTCTAACTTCTTTTCTATAAAATATAATCATCAATCTGAGATCTCAGAATTTAAGATGTAGAGAATTTAGTATTTGTGCTAGAAGAACTTAATTGCTATGATCAAATTCTTGAAAAAATAGAGGTTTAAAGTAAAAAACAATTTTGTAAGACTAAAATATGCTGTGCTCAGTCGCTCAGTCAATGTCCTATTATTTGCGACCCCATAGACTGTAGCCTTCCAGACTCTTCTGTCCATGGGATTCTGCAGGCAATGACTGGAGAAAGTGGCCATTTCCTCCTCCAGGGGATCTTCCCAAGCCAGGAATTGAGCCTTTGTCTCCTGCATCTCCTGTGTCTCCTGCATTGTTACCTGCACCACCTGGGAAACTCCAAGACTAAAATACTATAGAATTACTTTAAAGTGAAAAGGCTGAAAACTGAAGAGGTTAAATGTTTACATAGGGACTACTAAATTTCTTATATTCAATTATGTGAAGTTTTTTAAAAGTTTTATTACTTTTAAATGAAAAAAGAAATCTTCAAGGTTATGTACTCCTTCATCCCAGGATAATTCCCTCCTCTTCAAGGTAATTGAATCTGGCTTTTAAGTGAAGATGTGATTGTAGAAATACCTTTTGAGTGGGAAAACAAAACTTTAGAGGAGAGCAAGTGATGAATATCATACCTGTGACATAAATATTGCTGATATGTATGTCAAGATATTCACTAAATATCCATGTTTAAAATGGGCATTCCATTCCCCTAACCCCATCTCCAGTTTATATCACCTACTAATTTGGATGCCTGTGGCAATGGTGCAGAATCAAAGGAATGGGATGATAGCCCTCTTATTAAATATTTAAGGGAGATTTATGGTATTCCAGAGAAAGATCAATGTGAGAATGTGCATATTATCCTACCTCTAAAGAAACACATGGAAACATTGTTATCCTATCTTTACTGCTATGGGTTTCAGAAAATACTTTCCAGTCACAGAACTAATATTTTCAAAAGCTGTTTATTGTGGTTGATAACCTATTTTCAGGTGATCAGAGAAACTAATTACCACACTGTTTCATATTTATTCTCTAAAACTAGATGTCTTAAATGTGTTTGAGCTCCCATGGCTTTCATGTTAAAAAGAGATTACCTCCAACTTTTGTCCATTTCTTCTGATGTGATGTGCAGCATATTTTATTCTTCTTTACAGTCTCTAAAATGGTGATAAAACATTTAATTTAAACTAATCTATTATCTGTCAAACCTGTTTCAGTTTGTTAAAAGTTACCAAAACTGTATTACTCTTTTTATGATCCTATCTA
>SJYQ01001587.1:230974-251927 GCA_006410935.1 Redunca redunca | reverse complement strand
TTTTTTTTGTCTTTAAACATCTTCTTTAATATGAATTAGATGAATTGAGGAGAGGAAGGTAATCAAATTAACTATAATCCTCCCTTTCAAATTTACAATATATAGCTGTTTTCTACTCTTTCTGGTGTGAAAGAAATAAAGTTCATTTATTTTAAATTCATTATGCAGATGCTTATGAGTATTCTAAGGTAAATATTATGTATATACACACACATTTGTTGTGGTGGTCTGGAGGTTAGGGGGAAAACAGGGTTTGTAGCTTCATAACAAACCTCCAAAGAAAAGTTAACCCAGCATATTACACAGATTCAGTGGGAGGAAGAGAACTGCGAATACTCCATCACTTCTGTGTCATGACCTCTGTTGAATTCACTAGCGAATTCTGTATTATTGAATCACAGTGACAGATCCAAATACAAATGTCACGACTTTACTGTGTTCCCTGGGTCTTGCTGCATCACCATAACCATTTTATATTCTCTTCCTGGGGACACTTCGGAAGATTTAGAGGCTTTCAACCTAATCTGACTGGCTCCACACAAACAGCTGGAGCTTTGCCAAGAGCCGAGCCAGATTATGTCAACAAGATGCTGTGTCCACAGGGGAGCCCCAGCTGGGTGGTCAGAGAAGCTCTGGGAATGAATTAGCTTTATATGCTCCAACAGGCAATTTCCTATAAAAACAAACTTCAAAAGCTGCCAGAGGAAATTGTTTCCCATTGGAATCAGGCTTAGCAGGCTACTGTCTTTAGCAACTATGTCACTTGGTAGTCAGTCCTCAGGACTTACAATGCTCAGCCCCTGGACTTGAGTTTCAAGACAGAACCAGAGTCCAATTAACACCACACATGTCAAAACACTTTTGTAATAATTATAGAGCTGTCCTTCTGCACCCAATTTTTTGTTATTCTTTCTCAGTTTAAAGTAAAATATCTAAACAGTTATGTTCTGACCTGAACTTAAAGAGTGTTTTCCCCTTAACTTCAAAGAGCTCATCCTATTACACATAGCATCCAGATTAAGAAGAGAGGCAGAAAACACTCCACAGTTCATTAGCCTCTTGCTGGAGTGTTAAATGGAACAGTAGGAAGCTTCACTTACAGGTGTATTTAAATATTAGTGGCATTTAAATAAGGGTTACACATTTTGTCTACCTCTTTATTATATTTCTTTCCAAAGAACATTCTAGCCAAAAGACCATCAGGAAGGTTAGCTCTTAGATTCTGCAACATGCATGGCATCTATCGCAACTAGTTACGTGACAATAGTTACATATATGAGCAACACCACATCATGATGTTTTGTACTTACTATAAAGCAAACACCTACAGAGTTTGAGAGAATTTACTGCTCTTTTGAGAGAATTTACTGCTCTTCTTGGCTTCTACAAAATTTAGAAGCATTTACTGAAATTTGAGAGCTATATAAGATGTATGGATCTAAAAGTATGTAAGCACTTAGAAAGATGATTAAACATATGGAAATTATTTTTAAGACATGTTTGGGAATGCAGGTACACCCGTGGTGGATTCATGTCAATGTATGGCAAAACCAATACAGTATTGTAAAATAAACTAAAGTTAAAAAAAAATAAAAAAATAAATAAAACCTCAAAAAAAAAGACATGAATTAGAAAACATGTTGAGGAGACACAAGAGTACAAAGACCATGTTTATATAAGGAATGCAATATGATTGCAAAGGAATAAATTTACAAGTTGTGGTTTTTCACTCTACCAATTTTTCTTCCATAGAAACAGATACTGTGGCAGCAGTTTTATTGAACTTAAGTATTTGCATGCTAATTGCCAGCAATACAAGGAACACAAACTGAATAAGTCATTTCTATCACTTCTATCCACATTCTACAGAAACCAAAGAACTTATTTAAATTTAAAATTTGTGAAAATGGCTTCATCTCTGTGTAGTTTTAATTTGAAAACTGATTTGTTGCTTTTGTTCACTCACTAAGTTGTGTCTGACTCTTGGCAACCCATGGGCTGCAGCATGCCAGTCTCTTCTGTCCTCCACTATTTCCTAGAGTTTGCTAAAATTCATCTCCACTGAGTTGGTGACGCTATCTAACTATCTCATCCTCTGCCACCCCTTTCTCCATTTACCTTTAATCTTTCCCAGCATGAGAGTCTTTTCCTGAAAAGATCTTTTCTTGAAAGCCAATAGTGGTATGCTTATAATAGCCAACTCTACAAACAGTATTTATATTATTTCACTCACAAAATTGTGACCTCTTTTCTATAAGAAATTGCAGACTTAAATTCAAAACTAAAAGTAAAAATAGGAGAATGTGTAACCATCACAAACTATTCAATTATTCACCTATTAAAACTAATTAATCATATGACCTAGTTAAAATAATCTTTCAAGAATTTTGAGAAATACAAAGATAAGAAATAGTCCCTACCTAGTATTTAAGTTAAATTTCCTAAACTGGAAGAACAGGTACACAGTGGTAAAGAAAAAACATGACTTAATGCTGGCCAAAAAGATGAACAGAATAAGTGATAAAGATGAGATTTCAATCCCCCGACTTGAGCAGAGAGAGGATCAGTGAAGACCTTTTATGAAGGAGGTTGTATTTCAGATGATACCAAGAAGCTGAATCTACACCAATAGAAATATAAGCAAAGGAAGGAGAAAGGCAAAATAATTAGTATCAACAAAACAAGACCTGGCTCCAGTGGAAAGTTGCAGTTGAATTTTGTTAGAAAGAAGGAAAAAAAGATATAAGGTAGGACATATTCTCTAAACAAGTAAAGATGGTAGAGCGAAGGAGAGAGCATCAGAGTTTTTTTTTGGGTATGTTTGGTTGGTGTTGATGTATAAGATTGTAGGTGTTGACTTAAAAAATATTCATAACCTAAAAGTAGAGAGTTATGTTTTATGTTGTGGGAGTTTTTAGGACTTCAAGCCTAGGAAGCAGCATCTCCAGTGACTGAGAGAGAACTGCTCAAAGGAGACGCGGGGAGGAGCCAGATCATATGAAGTTTTGCAACAAAGGGCAGGTAGTCTTCACATCAAAAGATTATTGTTAATTAAAGAAAACCAGATATCCTAAGTTAAGGAATTTAGCACTTTTCTATGTATAGGAAGATGCAAGAGTCTGGGCTCACTGAAATCAGTCTCGTCATATTAATCTTAGTTATCTTGGGTCAGTATCCTGTGTTTTTCATATCCTGTGCTCCCTTGGGCTCACCGTGTGTGTGTGTGTGTGTGTGTGTGTAGTCTGATGGCTGTTAGATTCCAGGTATTCTTCTTCCTGAGTGCCCTTACGGCTCACCAGATCATATTGGAGAGCTGCAATCACTGATGACTACGGCATCCTTGTTTATTGATACAGCAGGAAATATTTTACTTCTCAATGGGAAGTGGAAAGACTGATTGGCTGGGAGCATGCATGCATGCTAAATCACTTTCTTGTCCAAATATTTGTGACCCTATGGACTGAAGCCCACCAGTTATCTCTGTCCATGGGATTCTCCAGGCAAGAATACTGGAGTGGGTTGCCATGGCCTTGTTCAGGGAGATCTTTCCCACCCAGGGATCGAACCTGCATCTCCTGCATTGGCAGGCAACTTCTTTACCACTAGTGACACTTGGGGGAGACTACATTCTAAAAAGTTTGATTTTAAAAAGGAACAATGAGAATGAAAAGAAAGGAATACTTTGAGATACAAAAAGACTTATTAACTAAACCTTTTATGGTGTGAAGAAGCAGGGTGTTAAGATTCTAAGCCAGAATATCTTGGAGCATGTTGGTTCCATCCACAGTATAGAGAGCAGAGGAAGGATGGTAGTGGCCTTAGAAATAAATTCAGTGTTCTGAATGATTAGTATAATATTGATATATCATCACAGTGGCTTAAAGACTTTGGGAAAGGGGCCAGGAATAAAAAAATCATTTAGTAATCTTTTGAGTTCAGCTAATGATCGAATGTTTCTGAGTTGATATTTACAGCTATTTTATAAGACTTCATCCATGGAAACACACAATTTTATTTGATTTGATTGAACATTTGGAAAAGACAGGCATTATAATCTAAACTTGACTAAATGGGATCATCCCATGCTTAGAAAAATAGGGAAATATTGAGAAATGGAAAGTTATTACTCATATCTATAGATATTCATTCATATATGTGCACTCTCAATATATACACATAAAATATATGTGAAAAATATTTCTATAAAATATACAGATTTTCTATAAATTTGATTTTGCATAAATGTCTATAAAAGATTAGCATTTATAATTTGTTACTGCTACATAAAACTTAGAAAAAATATGGTATTATACTGAATTAAAGTGTTAAAATTTCAGCAAGATGATTTAGATAGTTCACTGAATCCAGCAACCTTCTAATTTGATTTCAGTTATTAATCACCTTTAAATTAACTCAACTCTATTTAGAATTGTGTATAAGTTTATCATAAATTCTAGTTCTGTTGAATGTAATCAGACAATGCAATTTTTGTTTATAATCTTAAAAGAAAATATTTTTATATCTTGGATTGGATTGTGTCCTTAGCCAGTTGTGCTCATATATACTTTGTGTACTGTTTTTATGTCAAAGAAAATTTTCTTTTGGAGGAAGCTAATCAGTTACTATCATCCTTTCAGTTCAGTTCAGTTCAGTTCAGTCGCTCAGTCGTGTCCGACTCTTTGCAACCCCATGAATCGCAGCACGCTAGGCCTCCCTGTTGATCACCAACTCCTGGAGTTCACTCAGACTCATGACCATAGAGTCAGTGATGCCATCCAGCCATCTCATCCTTTGTCATCCCCTTCTCCTCCTGCTTCCAATCCCTCCCAGCATCAGAGTCTTTTCTAATGAGTCAACTCTTTGCATGAGGTGGCCAAAGTACTGGAGTTTCAGCTTTAGCATCATTCCTTCCAAAGAACACCCAGGACTGATCTTCAGAATTGACTGATTGGATCTCCTTGCAGTCCAAGGGACTCCCAAGAGTCTTCTCCAACACCACAGTTTAAAAGCATCAGTTCTTCGGTGCTCAGCCTTCTTCACAGTCCAACTCTCACATCCATACATGACCACTGGAAAAACCATGGCCTTGACTAGATGGACCTTTGTTGGTAAAGTAATGTCTCTGCCTTTGAATACGCTATCTAGGTTGGTCATAACTTTTCTTCCAATGAGTAAGGGTCTTTTAATTTCATGGTTGCAATCACCATCTGCACTGATTTTGGAGCCCCTCCAAAATAAAGTCTGACACTGTTTCCACTGTTTCTCCATCTATTTCCTATGAAGTGATGGGACTGGATGCCATGATCCTCGTTTTCTGAATGTTGAGCTTTAAGCCAACTTTTTCCCTCTCCACTGTCACTTTCATAAAGAGGCTTTTTAGTTTCTCTTCACTTTCTGCCATAAGGCTGGTGTCATCTGCATATCTGAGGTTGTTGATATTTCTCCTGGCAATCTTGATTCCAGCTTGTGCTTCATCCAGCCCAGCGTTTCTCATGATGTACTGTGCATATAAGTTAAATAAGCAGGGTGACAATATACAGCCTTGACGTACTCCTTTTCCTATTTGGAACCAGTCTGTTGTTCCATGTCCAGTTCTAACTGTTGGTTCCTGACCTGCATACAGATTTCTCATCCTTTAACTCTGTGAAAATTGTAGTGGCCTCCTTTATTTTGGCCCGAATCCAATAACACATTAAAGCAACTGTATGAGAAGAAAATGGATGTATTTGAAATATGTTCCCATAATTTTGTACCTTAAAGAAAGGAGACATACAATGAATTATGTGGACTCTTTTTCAAGCTTTTGCTTTATCCATTGAAGTTTTTATTTTACTATTCAGTTGCCAGGCATCTAATTCTCTTAGCAATATTGTCCAGGTGCTGAGAGTCAGTTTCTTATGTGAGGGTAAAATCCATGCGTAAATTTCACCCACCACTGTAACCTCAGTACTAATAAAGTGACTTGCACACATCAGAGGCTGAAAGCCAGTCACTCATCCCAGCAACAATTAATTTGGACACATCTTAATATACAGGCCCATTTCTCAGTCTCAGATTTAATTTGATGCTTCAGATGGAATCCTATTTGTGAAAATCAAATAGAGGTTAACTGAAGATTAGGCTGTCCTGCTGTTTAAATGTCCTCAGCTTTGATATGACGCCGATGTGACATCTAGGTTTTATTTCTGATCCCATATCAGTTCTATCTCCCTGCCTCAGAGATCATTTCATCATGTCAGTTAACAAACATGAGTAGTGCAAAGGAATTAGTATGCTTGTCACAGCTGGTATCATTTCGGAATCCTCTTGTAACACCCTGGAATATAAAAGACAGGGAAAACGATGCTTGCTTAGTGCAGCTCAATGTCTATGAAAGATTGGTGTCCTGAAGCAATACATCATACCTTATACTGTCAGTTTTAAAAAGCCCTTTCATTTGAAACAAAAAGAGCTTGTAGCTGTATTTTTAAAATGCAGAATGCTGTACAATACTCGATATAAATAATAATACACATTTTGGGTCAACAATTTGTATGCACCAAAGGTTGTATAACAGAAAGAGACATTATTAGTCAAGAATGTATACGTTTGTTTGTAGAGTGAGTTTATTTGTAGAGATCTGGATCCTCTATAACCTGTATTCCTCTTTAGCATAGTAGTATGTGTTTGTAACAGCCTTATAGAAGCTGATGTCTTTGTATATCGACCGACCTACCCTTAAGGGACCTTACTTTTTCAACAGCTGCAGCTGTTTCTGTTTTATGTGTTTTCTATAAACATTTTTATTTTGGTACTTTGCCCCAGGCACTACTTGTGAAACAGACAATTGGAAAACTTGAAATTTAATAAAACATATTATCTAGCTCTAATGTATATATATGCTAATTACCTTTAATTCATTTTCTCTCCTCTTCCTAGAAAAACAATTTTAAAAATTATGCAACTGTGAAAAACAATTCATTTTTAAAGCATCCTGTGTTGATTTATGCATTTATTGGCCATATATAAATTGAAATATCTAAAATACATGCATCTTAAATTTCATATAAATGATATAATAATTTTACTGTATTGACACATACACCTAGAATATAAGGCCTTAATTTAAATATTCAGTGGCTCATAACTCATCATCTCTTGGTCTTTTTCATGATACAATTATAAACAATACCATCAATTTATATACCATATATATTTATGAATATACATGTATTAATATTTTGCATTTAGTTCTTGCTGCATTTAATTGAAGTATATTTAGCACTTAACTTTAAAGATTATGAGATGATGTTCTTGGAAATATATTTAGTGTAACCTGCTTGTTTTTGGACAACGTGTGGTAAAGACACTGAATAAAGCAGACAGATTGTCTAAAATAAAGTAGCCTCTAGCCTTTTAAAAATGAAGTCAAATTTTGGTCAATCTATAAAGTCTCTTGTTTGAGCAACCAGTGTTCATTTCCCTTTATATCTGTAGTCATATATTCTTTTTTAAAAATTGTATCTTATGTATATGGTACTATTCACTAAGAAGCAAAGTTAATCTTGCATATTTTGCTCTTATATTAAGATATGCTGTTTGTTTACATTAAAGTTTTATTGATATCCTTGTAATATCGAAAACTTGGCTTAGCCAGTTTGTTGTTGCTGTTATTTTTCATTCTCCTCTCAATAAACCCAAAACCAAAGGTAATAAAACATTGAAACAAATTCTTCTATGTAATTTTTATATGTTTTAGCCTTAAGGTTGAATGCAAGTGAANTTTACTTATTATAATCTATGTAAAACTAATGAGATATTTTGAAGAAATTTTTTTATACATAATACTTTATACTTTCTATAAAATATGTGCATATACATATTTACTGCTTCTTCATTTTTAGTGGGGTATGACTCAATATGCCACCTTTATCAGATATATGAAAATACTGTGATCATCAAAATGACTTAATTTTTATACTTTATTATTTAAGGAAAACTAAAAACATATAAATATATATTTCAAGTATAATTACTTTTTTTCTGCTTAACATAGAAATTGTAAAGAATCTGGCTGATAATGCAGAAGATGTGGGTTCAATCCCTGGGTCAAGAAGATCCCCTAGGATAGGGAAATGGCAACCCACTTCAGTATTCTTGCCTGGAAAAATCATGGGCAGAGGAGCCTTGCAAGTTATAGTCCATGGGGTCACAAAGAGTCAGACACAACTGAGCACTCATGCACAACAGTGCATATAAAAATAATCTCAAATTCCTTAATGTGTGTAATTTTTAGTACTGTTAAATTTACCATCTAGTGGAGAATATGAGATAAAAATCAGGTCTATTTCTCAACAAAATTACATATTTTTTCATATTTTATATTTGCTTTACTAAATGTACAGATAGTCATGTATTATAATCTCTAACAACATAAGCTATTTGGAATTCATGTTGAAATTTCACGATACAGTTTTATGCACAAATATGTTAGCAATATCTATGTGGTACATCTTTGGTAGCACATATTCATTCAGAATTAAGGAAATTCAATTGTCTTTAATACATGTCCTTTTAGAGCAATAATGAGAACAAATAGTGAGTATTAAGCAATTTAAAACATCTAGAGTATTGTATAATACTATAATCCAGACTAATCTCAGAAGCTTGTCAAGAAGTTGAAAGTAGGATATGCCTGTTGGGATGCAGGTTCTAAACCTTTGAGTAATGGTAATCCATGAACCTGTGCATTTTAATTTCTAACTATTAATAATTTAGTCAAAGATGCCCATTCTCTAACAATCATGGATAAATGTGATTATTAAGCATGCTAAATACTCAAGACCATCATGCCAAGATAAGACTAAATCCATGAAATTAGTGAATTTTATGAATAAGTATGTGTGTGTAAATAGAAAATCTTAATGCTTTGGTGTGTGTGTGTGTGTGTGTGTGTGTGTGTGTGTGTTTAGCCAATTTCTTATATAGCTAGTATCTGAAGGGCAATATGGTAAGCAAAATAAGCCAGAAAAAGGAAGACAAATACTATGTGGTATTATCATTTACATGTGGAATCTAAAAAAAAAAGGCTAATTTCATATAGACAGATTCCCCAACTTGTTAGCTCTTCCTCTTTAGGGCTCTGCTTCACACAGATATTTTTCAAAGAATTTAAAAAGTACCAAATGGAATAAATACCTAGTGAATTAAAAAGCATAAATACATTGTAAAAAAATAAAAATAGAAACAGAATAAAATAGTGGTGATGCGGAAGACATGGGTTCGATCCCTGGGTTGGGAAGATTCTCCTGGAGAAGGAAAAGGCTACCCACTCCAGTATTCTGGCCTGGAGAATTCCATGGACTGTGGGTAGCAAAGAGTCAGACATGACTGAGCGAATATCACTTCATTTCACTCAAGAACTAGAGAGAGGGAAAACAGGGTGATGTAACTCAAAGGGTACAAATTTTAGCTGTAAGAAGTGTAAGTTCTGAGGAGCTAATGTGACTCTAGTTAATAAAACAGTCTTGTAAAGCTGAAAATTGCTGAAAGTAGATCTTACCACACACAAACGAATTACCTATGTCTACTACATGAGTTGACCGGTGTGTAATTATCTTGATCTTGGTAATCATATTACATTGTGTATATAAAATCATCACACTGTACACTTTAAACATATACAATTATACTTGTTAATTATTCTTCAATAAAGTTTAAAAAAGAAGAATGAGAAAACAAGGGACTATTGAGTTGAACCACACTGCTTTACACTGATATCTTAAAATACTGATATAGGTTGAAGCACAAAATTCAATAATAAAGGAAATAACTTTCAACATTTTGTAAAATCAGAGTTCATACATACTTTAATTTTACAAGTCATCAGTTGACATAAAATCATAGACAAATCAATAAGAAATCTACAAAAACAAATGTGCAGGAGAAAAAAAAACAAAAAAAAACAAAAAAACCCCCTCTCTCTCCCAAATTAATATGTTTCCCAGCTAAGTCTGCCAACCTGTTCCTAATTATTTCCAGTTTTGGTATTAAGGCAAATTGGGAATTGAATGCACCACAACAGTCCTCACATAAGGATAACAATTTCATACAGAAACAATTAACAGATGTTTTAAGTTGGGGATTCTGGTCACAGAGTTTGTAGAACTGCTATGAAATTAGGATGACTTAATAAAAATACCCCTGTATCATTTACCACTCTAAACTTATTTCTTCCAGAAAATAGATGTTCTGGCTTACTTTCTTAAGGATGCATTTAAAATACTGCCTTTTTCTATGAAAACTGACTAAGTACTTGGTAGAAGATATGTTGCGCTACTGTTACTGAAGTATGACTCTTATGAGTGTGGCTTATAGAAAGTCTCAGAAGGATATAAAATAGTCCATTTAGCTTATGTTTATATAAACCCCATTACTCTGTAAGGTTCAAAAAGGAATAGCTGCTATATTTCTGTGATTCAGTTTTCTTCTTTTTGCTTATTTCTTTCTGATAACCTGAAGTATCTTCAGGTTTTTTTTTTTTTTCCCTTGGTCCAGAGGTCTAAGAGAGATCTGAATGGTAAAACATGATTGTACTTATTAACCTACTGGAAAATATTGCTTTCAGCTGTACATAAGAATGGGCGTGAAAATTTTCACCTTTAACTTGTAGTCGCACAACAGAGAAGTCAGGATCACTAGAAATATAAAAGGCTTGCAAAATATAAATAAATAAAAACATACCATTCAAAGTGAACTTATAATCAAAATGTGATTTTGATAGTTTATGAATACATTAGTTATATCAGAGAAGGAATCCTTTTGATAATCAATGAGTTGAACAGAGGCTAGAAAGCTAGGAATATCGATAAAAAATTCTACAAAAAGTAAAATGAATAATAAATTAAATATGTTAAAGATAGATTAAAAGAGACAATTTAAGGGATCCAAACAAATTCCAACAGCACAAGAAAGACTCTATACATGGACATCACCAGATGGCCAACTTTGAAATCAGACTGATTATATTCTTTGCAGCCAAAGATGGAGAAGCTCTATACAAGCAGCAAAAACAAGACCGGGAACTGACTATGGCTCAGATTGTGAACTCCTTATTGCTAAATTCAGATTTAAATTGAAGAAAGTAGGGAAAACCACTAGATCATTCAGGTATGACTTAAGTGAAATCCCTTCCACTTACAGTGGAAGTGAGAAATAGATTTAACAGACTAAATCTGATAGACAGAGTGCTTGATGAACTATGGACAGAGGTTCATGACATTGTACAGGAGACAGGTACCAAGACCATCCCCAAGAAAAAGAAATACAAAAAGGCAAAGTGGCTGTCTGAAGAGGCCTTACAAATAGCTGTGAAAAGAAGAGAAGCTAAAGGCAAAGGAAAAAAGAAAAGATATACCCATTTGAATGCAGAGTTCCAAAGAAGAGCAAGGAGAGATAAGAATGCCTTCCTCAGTGACCAGTGCAAAAAAGTAGAGGAAAACAATAGAATGAGGAAAATTAGAGATCTTTTCAAGAAAATTAGAGATTTTCCCAGAGGTTCTTTGAGATTTTCTTAGAGGTTCTGCTTTTTCAACCAAGGGAACATTTTATGCAAAGATGGGCTCAATAAAGGACAGAAATGGTATGGACCTAACAGAAACAGAAGATATTAAGAAGAGATGGCAAGAAAACACAGAAGAACTGTACAAAAAATATCTTCATGACCAAGATAAACATGATGGCGTGATCACTCACCTAGAGCCAGATATCCTGGAATGCGAAGTCAAGTGGGCTGTAGGAAGCATCACTGTGAAAAAAGCTAGTGGAAGTGATGGAATTCCAGTTGAGCTATTTCAAATCCTAAAAGATGATCCTGTGAAAGTGCTGCACTCAATATGCCAGCAAATTTGGAAAACTCAGCAGTGGCCACAGGACTGGAAAAGGTCAGTTTTCATTGCAATCCCAAAGAAAGGGAATGCCAAAGAATGCTCAAACTACCGCACAATTGAACTCATCTCACATGATAGTAAAGTAATGCTCAAAATTCTCCAAGCCAGGCTTCAGCATTACGTGAACCATGAACTTCCAGATGTTCGAGCTGGTTTTAGATAAAACAGAGGAACCAAAGATCAAAACGCCAACATCCTCTGCATCATTGAAAAAGCAAGAGAGTTCCAGAAAAACCTCTATTTCTGCTTTATTGACTATGCCAAAGCCTTTGACAGTGTGGATCAAAAGAAACTGTGGAAAATTCTGAAAGAGATGGGAATACCAGACCATCTGACCTGCCTCTTGAGAAATCTGTATGCAGGTTGTGAAGCAACAGTTAGAACTGGACATGAAACAACAGACTGGTTCCAAATAGGGAAAGGAGTACATCAAGGCTATATATTGTCACCCTGCTTACTTAACATATATGCAGAGTACATCATGAGAAACGCTGGGCTGAAAGAAGCACAAGCTGGAATCAAAATTGCCTGGAGAAATATCAATCACCTCAGATATGCATATGACACCACCCTTATGGCAGAAAGTGAAGAGGAACTAAAGAGCCTCTTGATGAAAGTGAAAGAGGAGAGTGAAAAAGTTGGCTTAAAGCTCAACATTCAGAACACGAAGATCATGGCATCTGGTTCCATCACTTAACGAGACATAGATGGGAAACAGTGACAGACTATTTTGGGGGGCTCCAAAATCACTGTAGATGGTGATTGCAGCTATGAAATTAAAAGACGCTTACTCATTGGAAGAAAAGTTATGACCAACCTAGACAGCATATTCAAAAGCAGAGACATTACTTTGCCAACAAAGGTCCATTTAGTCAAGGCTATGTTTTTTCCAGTGGTCCTGTATGGGTGTGAGAGTTGGACTATAACAAAAGCTGAGCACCAAAGAATTGATGCTTTTGAACTGTAGTGCTGGAGAAGACTCTTGAGAGTCCCCCGGACTGCAAGGAGATCCAGCCAGTCCATCCTAAAGGAAATCAGTCCTGCGTGTTCATTGGAAGGACTGATGTTGAAGCTGAAACTCTCATACTTTGGCCACCTGTTGTGAAGAGATGAGATGACTCTTTGAAAAGACCCTGATGCTGGGAAAGATTGAAAGCAGGAGGAGCTCGGGACGACAGTGGATGAGATGGTTGGTTGGTTTACCGACTCAATGGACATGAATTTGGGTAAACTCCATGAGTTGGTGATATACAGGGAGGCCAGACATGTTGTGGTTTATGGGGTCACAAAGAGTCGGACATAACAGAGCAGCTAAACTGAACTGAACTGAATTGAAACAAATTTGATTAGCGAGTAGTCACATTTCAGAGCATTGCAAAATGGTATGGATGCCAGAAAGTTTTTATAGGATAAGAATAAAGAAAAATGGAAAATATCTGATTCAATGCAGCCACATAGTCAATCTGGTTTGGGTGGAAAAGCCCAAAGTTGCTTGGTGTTTGGGAAATCTTTAACTAGATAGAGCACATTTCCTGTAAGACAAGGGAAACATTTACAGGAACAAAAAAGTTATCTAGGTTTCCTTGGCTTACCTAGTACCCTAGGTACAACACATAATGTGGATGATGTTTTTTGTTTCATTTTTATGACTACATTTATTGTCATTCGGTTCAGTTCAATTCAGTCGCTCAGTCGTGTCCGACTCTTTGCGACCCCATAAATCGCAGCACACAGGCCTCCCTGTCCTTCATCAACCCCCGGAGTTCACTCAGACTCACGTCCATCGAGTCAGTGATGCCATTCAGCCATTTCATCTTCTGTCGTCCCCTTCTCCTCCTGCCCCCAATCCCTCCCAGCATCAGAGTCTTTTCCAATGAGTCAACTCTTTGCATGAGGTGGCCAAAGTACTGGAGTTTCAGCTTCAGCATCATTCCCTCCAAAGAAATCCCAGGGTTGATCTCTTTCAGAATGGACTGGTTGGATCTCCTTGCAGTCCAGGGGACTCTCAAGAGTCTTCTCCAAAACTACAGTTCAAAAGCATCAATTCTTCAGCTCTCAGCTTTCTTCCTAGTCCAACTCTCATATCCATATGTGACTTCTGAAAAAACCATAGCCTTGACTAGACAGACCTTTGTTGGCAAAGTAATGTCTCTGCTTTTCAATATGCTATCTAGGTTGGTCATAACTTTTCTTCCAAGGAGTAAGCGTCTTTTAAAGCCATAACAATTTTAACTTAAATGTTTACAAAATACCTCTTGGATTAAAATGAACTTTATAATTTTCTGATTATTCATAATATTCCTACTTATCCTAAAAATTGTTTAGTCACTAAGTCATGTCTGACTCTTTTGTGACCCCATGGAATGTATCCACCAGGCTCCTGTGTCCATGAGATTCTTCAGTCAAGAATACTGGAATGGATTGCCATTTTCTTCTCCAAATACAAAAAAATTACTTACTTTAAATTATTATATATGGAGAGTAACATATAACCATCATTTTTTGTTTATTTGAAAGAACCATAGCTCTCTTTTCTTTTGAAACTTGTGTTTTCTCTTTTTAATGAATTAAAATGAAAAGACATTGCAAAGCAAATTTTTTAAAGATCCAACAGTTATTCTCTCTAACATATTTCTGGAGATTTAGTGAAAGTCTAACTAGAGTGTTATCCTTCAATCAAATAGGTTCCAATAATAAATAAACTCCATATTTATTTTTTATAGTAAAAGTCATTAACCTTAAAATCATTTTGAACTACAGATTGGGTACATACTTAGATTCAGAGCTTTTCCCCCTTCAGTCCCTTCAACATTATTTGTTTTAATAAAGAAAGAGTCAAGCTTTAAAACATCTTCTGAAAGTTTGTTTTTTTCCTCCTCATCAACTACTTTCAGAGGAAAAAAATGGAAAGATTTATGAAGGGGAAAGAAAGAAAGGAAAGAAAGGAAAGAAGGAAGGATGGAAGGAAGAAATAAAGAAAAAGAAAAAAAAAATTGGCAGCAAGAGGTTCAGGTAGTATTCTCTTGTATTTATTTAAGATATGGGTGCCACAGCCAAACACTTTATCTTTCTTATGCTCAACTAGAAGAAGTGATGAGCTGTAACACATCTGTTCGTTTTGGCTGCCCTAACAAACCCCTTCTTTGTAGGGTACTTTGTTGTAATCATAGATATTGACATCCATTTTAAACTTTATTTAAATAGTTTGGCTTTGCATCTGAAATAAATCATCACATTTTCTTGATAGGTAATACTGATTCTCATGCTTTCTGCTTATGGTTCTGGCTTTGTATTTGCAACATTGAAGAAAAGTACCATGAATTATTAATTAGACCATTGATTTGATATATTCTTCCTTTTTTTTACTTGAAGTATACTTGATTTAGAATGTTGTGTTTCACATATACCGCATAGTGATATACATATACGTATATATGTATATACGGATATACATCAGTTCAGTTCAGTTTAGTCACTCAGTTGTGTCTGACTCTTTGCCACCCCATGAATCACAGCACGCCAGGCCTTCCTGTTCATCACCAACTCCCAGAGTTCATTCAAACTCATGTCCATCGAGTCAGTGATGCCATCCAGCCATCTCGTCCTCTGTCGTCCCCTTCTCCTCTTGCCCCCAATCCCTCCCAGCATCAGAGTCTTTTCCAATGAGTCAACTCTTCACATGAGGTGGCAAAAGTACTGGAGTTTCAGCTTTAGCATCATTCCTTCCAATGAACACCCAGGACTGATTTCCTTTAGGATGGACTGGTTGGACCTCCTTGCAGTCCCAGGGACTCTCAAGAGTCTTCTCTAACACCACAGTTCAAATGCATCAATTCTTCAGCACTCAGGTTTCTTCACAATCCAACTTTCACATCCATACATGACCACTGGAAAAACCATATCCTTGACTAGATGGACCTTAGTCAGCAAAGTAATGTCTCTGCTTTTGAATATGCTATCTAGGTTGGTCATAACTTTCCTTCCAAGGAGTAAGCGTCTTTTAATTTCATGGCTATAAATCACCATCTTCAGTGATTTTGGAGCCCCCCAAAATAAAGTCTGACACTGTTTCCACTGTTTACCCCTCTATTTCACATGAAGTGATGGGACCACATATATATAGGGATAATATTTTTTCAGATTATTTTCTCTTGTAGATTATTAGAAAATATTGAATATATTGAGCATAGTTCTATGAGTTCCCTGACTTACACAGTAGGTCCTTGATTTGGTAGGTCCTATATTCTAAGCTCAGTTTTTTGTTTATTTGGCACATTTTCATTAAAATATGTGTTTTGTTATTTGCCTAGCTAGTGAATCTATATGTGTTTTGTTATTTGCCTAGCTAGTGAATCTGTCCATCAATGGGAAAAAAGGGCATAGTCATATGCCTGAATTTATGAAGACTGTTCCATCTCAGCAGTATACTGAAACCAGTCATTATTTCAAAACTCCCTAATGGATATCTAGTCTCATATTGAAATGTTACCAATGAATTAAAACAAAATTGAGACTCTGTCCTTTAGAAAATAAAGGTCTGTGTATTTTATATTCAGCATCAGTGATTTATTTGGATATATTTATTTTGGTCCCCAGTGAAACAGTTCTCCAGAATGTTGAGAAGGGATTTTTGGAGTCTATTATTTATTTATTTAATTTGGGAAAAAATACTAAATGCATAATTTCACTTGTATAAAATTAAGTAATTTCTCTCAAAAATGTCAACACTACTACAATATTACAATGGTTATTTATTAAAATGAGAACTAAACTAGAAAAAGCTAATTAAATGTATTTAATATGCACTTAGGTTCTATTCATTGTGGATTCTTGCAAATGGTTCAGTGGTTGGATTATGTTCAGCAATATGCATCAAGCAGATAGACAGATGTGAAAGAGACATGGAGACAGATGTGCAAGGGAGAACTATATTTTATACAAATTAAAATTATTAAGCAAAACAATTCCTTTAGAGTATTTCTTTTCTGCAGACTGTCTTTTCCTAAAGCAAATTTAGGAAAAAAGAGGAGGTATATGCAACATTCATATTTAAGGAGTTAATAAACCTCTAAAATTCTGTGATCTCAACACGTTAACAATGCAAATGGTAATTACTATACAGTCAACTGAGTTTATACTCGAATAATACAATACACGAACGCACCAAAATTCACAAAACTAAAGCTTGTTTCACAAAATAATGTATGTTTCTTTACCTACCAAGTTGAAAACATTTATAAAAATACACCAAACATTTTGGATATCTACAGAGAAATTTCACCTCCTACTATCTTCAGGCTGTACAGAAACAGGAAAGAAACATAATGCTAACTTAAGTTAGATAAAGAAAAGGGAGTCAATTTAAAATACTGTGATTGTGAGTGCGTGCGTGTGTGTGTGTGTGTGTGTGTGTGTATTTGGGAGACAAGAGAGAAATTGTGTGCACGTCCCTGACTTGGGTTCTAATTCTGGTTATATTATCACTTGATTATAGTCCTACTGATCTAGGACCAGCTTAATTTTGATTTGTTGGCTTTGTAGACACCATTGCCATCTTACCTAGGACCAGAGCCTGATGGCTAAAAGAGTGTGCATTCTGTCCTTAGACATACATTCTCTATTGTGCACACCTAAGAATTACATGAATTTGGAGTGGTTACAGAATCTTTACATCTTAATTTTCCAGTTTGTGAGAAAGAATTACAATCCCTAATTTACAGACTTGCTTTGGGAATATATGATACATGGAAATCACCTATCATAATGAATAGCAATATTCAATAAACTTTTTCCCAAACTTTGAAATGATATCATGGAAAATAATTGCATTCATCTTAGAATCATGTTAAGGCATGAGGATACAATCTCAATATAATATTTGTTTTTAGTTTAATTAATAGAATCAGGGCATTTGAAACTGGTTATTTCATTGGGAGTCCATTAAGGGATATACGGATATTTGTAAGCAGACTTTTTTTTTTTTTCTGGGCATCAAATAAGTCTTGTTTCAGGCATGGGTAACTAAAAAGGCTTACACTATTACCTAATATGCTATTTATTTTTATACAAATATAATCCTATAAAATAATAGCACAGACATTTAATGCTGCATTTAATGAATATCTAAGGAGATTGAAATTAGAAGTTGTGCACCTTATAATAATCATTGGCTAATAACAGCTCAATAAATTACTGTTACAGAAAATTATGAATGGAAAAGTAAAAAGCTAAAATGGAGTCACACTTGTTTGGCTTAAATGTGGTGATTGTTTACCACATTTTAATTCTAAGTTATTAAATAAATTCTGAATAGACCTATTTGAAGTGTACTACTTTTATCATTTTGCAGCATATTTTATTAACTAAAAGGTGCCTTATTCCTCCATAATACCCTGTGTGTTGACTCTTTAGAAAGTAATAGCTGCAATGTCTATATTTTCCTGTGATCCATGGATAAGCTGAATATTCCTGGTAGCATCTGTATGCTTTACTTCAGTGCTACACTTACACATTAATATGACTATGTTTTACCAGTTAGAATTAGGCTGCTCGTAGCTTGCTTGTCACTTGTTTCCTTCTTCCTACTGGTATTTTAAAAGCCTATATTCTGGTAGTAGCAAACCTTTTCTATTTTTTACCTTTGCCTCTGATTTTTTATTTAAGACATTGCTTTAAAGAGAATAGGATATTGGGGGTTCTGAATTTCACTGTGCTGTGTTGTGCTTATTTGCTCTGTTGTGTCCAACTCTTTGCCATCCCATGGACTTTAACCCACCAGGGTCCTCTGTGCATGAGATTCTCCAGGCAAGAGTACTGTAGTGGGTTGCCATTTCCTTCTCCAGGGGATTTTCCTGACCCACTGATTAAACCCATGTCCCCTACAGTGGCATAGTGTTCTTTTCCACTAAGCCACCAGGGAAGCCGGATAGGTAAATCTTATTTATTTTGATATTTATCTTTTCCCTCCTTCCTTTCCTTCCTTAGTTCTCCATTTATTTACACATTCAACAAATATTTATTGAGTATCAACTATGCACCAAGAGTTGTTTGGCTAAAGTTTCTTTTTTTTTTTTTTTCCACATTATGGTTAAACAATAGAATAAATCTATATTACTTAATACATGCCTCCTTTGATTATGGTCAAATTAGATACTGTTTTCATTGCTTTAGGAATTGCCTTAGGAGTTCTGAAAGTCAGAATGCCTGAGGCAGTCATCTGTTCTATTGATACCGCATGCGTCAGCCATGCTAGCGATCTTCTCATTTTTCCCCAAGTGAAAAAGTTGGTGCTTATAAAAAAGTCAGTCTTCAAGACCATTGCTGACTCCATTCATCAAGCTGCTGGTAGAAAAGGGGAAAGTGAACAGCTCCACGTAAACAAATTGTATTTACTGGGTGTGAGAGATTACTTGATTGCCTGGTGGTTACCTATCCTCATTTAGGCTGAAGCAACAGGCAAGTGTGAACATAATTAACTGGGGATTTGGGATAGTATAGGAACAAGCTGACCTCTGTGATGGTTGCAATTGGAACTATAAGTACCACTTTGCCTTTATGGGAGACTATGAGGAGATTTTATCCAAAGGAGAAATGATGGAGGTGATAAATCTGCTCTTAATTATTTTTGCATATATTATTTTCAATTCTGTCCCTTTTAAATTGTTAGTGCTCATGGAAATAACAATCCACAGTGAGACATAGTGCTCTGTGCTATTCTGTTGTATGGTGTTCCCTTGCTCTCTTTCTTCCTTTCACATACTACTTTAAACCACCCCCCCCCAACACCTCCAGGCTCCATCAGTGCCTTAGGCTGTGAAATCTGAATAGGAAATGAGTTGCTCCTAGACAGATCAGATTCATTTTATATGCAAGTAATTTCTTCCAGGGTATCATGAAAGTACACTAATCTGAGTGTTTGACATAGTGATTTATCAGTGTCTTTAATATGTCACTTAAACATTAGAGTCCCCTGACCCAACAGGATTTGGTTGGAGTGGTGGCTAAACCTTCTGTGTTCTTTTTCTGTTTTTGTTTGTTTTTAAGATGCCTAGTTTAGCACAGCCAATTCTTATAACATTCATTGTATAGTTGTCTTGGGATTTGGGATTTGTCCCCACATTTTATATTTCATCACCTTATACATTTTTCATCTCTTTCCTCCAGTTTTTGTCTAATCCTTACAGGATTATGTTTATCCTGAAAGTTCTACCCCTAGAAAATATTGAAAGAAGTGGCTCAGTCCATAAGCCATCTTATTAAAACATTCTTTACATTTTATGGTTTTCTCTAAGTAATATTCTCTAAATATTACAGAAATATTTTGGACTATAAACTTTGTAACAAAGAAAAAGAAAGAATGAAAGTGAGGGAGTCATCTGAATAATACTGGAGTTGACTGCTAGTGAGCAAAAATATTTTGAAGCTATTAATTTGATGAAATATTTTAAGCATAGGAAAAAATTATCAGGGAAGCTGAATGTGAGCATTCCTTAAAATAGCTTTATTAGTTACTCCCCTCATGATTACAAAATCTTTGACAATCACACACCTGGTACACAGGAAGGTGCTTAATTCAGGACCATAGGGGCCTCATTAGCAGATTCTTCAATACAACTGTTTTGGTCCCTGTGTCAATTAGAATTTCTTTGTAAAATAGCAAGAATACATCTTTCCACTGTTTTCCTCTCTGGTGGACAAAAGGCCCAAGAGACTAAAAATTAATAATTGAAATCAGCATTCATAATATCTAGAAGTTAACTGCTTTAATTTTTTTTATTTAATTAACTAAAATAAAATTTTATTTGTACACAGATTTGGGACAAAATTTGTAGTAGACATGACTTCTTTTTAACCCCAAAATGCCTGTTCTAAAATAATGTTCAATGTAATTACAATTAATTCCCAAAAGGTGCTTTTAGAAGGAGCTTTATTTCATTATCACTGTTAGTTGCAATGATAACCAATGATAAGTAGGATGAGATAAAAATATACTGGAGTGGGGTGCCATTGCCTTCTCCAATACTTGG
>SJYQ01001587.1:206404-222255 GCA_006410935.1 Redunca redunca | reverse complement strand
CTCTTAAAAGAATAATTCTCATTATGTAACAATAGTTTTTTAAAAATAGTAATAGAGCGAATGTGGTTTTCTATTTATTAATAAATTATATTAATATGCTTGTTCATTAATACTACTTCCCCTTCAACTCTGATGGTAAGAGGTAAAAGACAACTGGAAACTGTCCTGTGATGCTTATGAAACCATTACACCTTTGGGTACCATTTACACTCTTCAGCTCCACGCTAACCAAGAAATTTTGAAAAATAATTCAAATTTTATCTTAAAAAGTTAAGCAATTTAGGAGTCATGGAAAATGTCATGAAACTTACCTATTCATTTTGTTTATGCTAAGTACCTATCTCTTCTGCTCTTGACATTGCATGGTGGCTATGGGACTATATTCTTAGGATTAAATATTTATGAATTTTTAGTATAGTGAAGCACTGAAGGAGCTCTTAGTCCAGAGCTGAATTATTCTAGCGTGTTTGTCCAAAATACTACAAGGTAGTAAACCGTGACATCTTAGGAGGGGAGGGAGATTTAGATGCATAACTTTAAGTTAGATAGTAAGGCTCCTGATTGGTAGAGTTAGATTCTCAGACACTGCTCTTGCAACAGGATTTCACTGATATTAACCAAGAAAATATCTGCCTGTATCAAAATCATGTTGTGGTGACTCAGCAGTCTCTGTCAAGCTCAAGGCTGAATTACTCAAATAGCCCCTGGCACCCAGTGAATCAGAGACAACTGGTTGCTACATGAGGCTAATCATACAGACCACTTAACAGCATACCTATCTCAGTTGAAAGGCACCTTCACATTTTGTGGATTATTGCATAAGCCAGCACAGTAATAATGCCCCACGTTTCCAGATACTGCCGGGGTCCAGCCCCAGTGGATCCAGGGAATTCGAAGGGTGGATGGAGTTGGCGATGAGAGATTTATTTAATTAGAAATATAAGATTTGATTAGGAAAGAATAGTGTAGTAGGAAAAATAGTAGAGAAAAGAGACTGAATAACTTGGTTTATGTGGAGAACTAATAAAACCTTCGAGACAAGAGGTTTGCAACATCTACGTCAGGCCACTGGCGCCCGTTTGAATAGCGGAGGGTGCCCTGCCTTGGGCTCCCTCTTGCGTGGGTCTTAGAAGCCAGGGCAAGAAAGTAGACACGGCGAGCCTCCATGCCCCAGATGGGAATTCAGCCAGAAAATAGAGTAAAGAAGACATGGGATGACCAAGCTGCTTTGGTGAGCGAGGCCCAATAACTTTATTTTTTAAAAGGACTTTTATACCTTTCCCACAAATGATGTGTACATTATCTTCTGGCCTTGGAGGCCTGTGAAACATTTTAAGACCCTCTTTTGATAAAAGCTGTTCAACCAGAAAAGTTATTTTCCCTTGAAGTGTTTTTTCTTTATATTTCTAATCTATGTCAGCTTCAGAAAGTATCAAACAAAGTTACATTTTCATGAAGCAAAGGTGCAGTAAGTTACAACGAAGAAAGAACCAATTAGCTCAAAAGTCTGATGTGGTTAGTTTCAAGGCTACATTTGTTTTTTCTTACATTCTAACTATGTTAACAAATGTGCTCTCAGGTGTACAGTGGATAAGAAATATGGGAACTTAGCAACAAGCATTGGCCCAATAATTAAATCCTACACCAGCACTACTCTAATAACTTTTAACTCTTTGAAAGGCTTTATGTTTTAGGCTTCCCATGCCTCTCACAGTTGGGGGGCTGTAAACAATCACATGCGTAGTTGTAAAAGTCCAGGTAAGGCAAGTTAGAGAGCCATCAGAGGGGTCTGAGCTGAAACACTTCTTTCATATGCAGGAGACCAGTTGGAGCTCTAAGTTAACTTTTTCCAGAGAAAGGTGGTGGTGTGTGGAAAGCACAGTACAATAAGGCAGGCAGACTCTGGTTTTTGGGAGTAGATGTTCAGGAAAACCCAGGGGGAACCCCTGAAGCCAGATCACGCCTTTGGTATGTCAGGCTTCCTTCCTCATGACCTTTGCCATGGGCGGGATTCCTCACACTGGCTCCCGGCAAGATAGTGTTTAAACTACTTAAATAAGCAGAGAAATGTAGCTGGCAGTTCTTATGGATCAAGTTATCGGTAACATTATCCACCCATATTCACACTGAGTAATCTCTAAATCTGTTTGCTATATGCATATGAACTGAATCATTATTATGATGAAATTAGAAACACCCTAGAATAAAGGAGAGGCAAGGGAAAATAAAGTAAGAACCTGCTGAGCTAATCTTGAAGACAGTCAAAAGAAGGGGCTTGCTTGCATGGACCTGTGGTTTTGTGCTTTCAGAGATGCTGCAGGAGATCTGGTGCTGATGGGAGGCTCTGTAGCAGGTGGGAGGTCTCTCCTGGATACTCATTGGGTTCACTTGCTCCAGTTGTGTCCTAACTCTTTGGGACCCTATGGACTGTAGCCTGCCAGGCTCTTCTGTTCATGGCATTTTCCAGGCAAGAATACTGGAGTGGGTTGCCATTTCCTTCTTCACGGTATCTTCCCAATCCAGGGATTGGATTGGATTAATATCTTAATAACGAATAATATCATTTCATATTAATATTGGATTAATATCTTCTGTGTCTCCTGCATTGCAGTCAATTCTTTAATGCTGAGCCACCAGGGACTCAATAATAGAGGTTAAATGTGCAGTGGGGGTCATTGAGGTTTTGTGTCAAGAATGTTATGAAATCACTGCATTTGAAATTAGTGGTAGTCAAAAGTTGGCACCTGTTTCATTTAACTCTTAAATGTTACCTTTTGACCTTTTCATTACTGCACAGGTTTTCTCAGCAGCAATGCATTTTTCAGCCGTGAATTTGATAGCTTTTTATTCTGGCTGTTTATTGCATTGGAAATTGCACGTTCATAGAAAGCAAAGAAGAGAAAAGAGAATGCTTGTTTTTATGGCACAGGGCTGAAAACAACACACATTAGTCTTGTACCTCTAGGGACAGGATGCTCCCTCTGGAGAGAGTGACATCATAATTAATTATACCATTGTTTCATGGTATTGAAATTCGATCTTGACTCTAGTGTGTACTCAGAGTTGATCCCATTTGCAAAACCACATGTCCATACCTCGAACTCTAGAAGTGTATCATTAAACTAGTAACATCTTCTGCACTTTATGACTTGGCTACTAAATAAAAGACAACTCAGAGTCCCTCAATACTGGGTTGAATTTGGAAGGAAAGATAATCTCTTAGTACCATTAGAGTGCTGATGATCCCTGGTCACTCGGTTTAATTAGAAAATCTCTCCTTACTTTGCAATAATTGAAAAATAATTACATGAAAGGAGGATGGTAAAAAATGGTTATATAAGATGTTTTGTCTAAGTTGTTTTGAGATGCTACAGAAACAAATTATTTTGTAAATCATATATTAATAAGTTTTATCATTTGGATAAGATTTTTCAAGTTTAATGACTTGTGTGAAGGGAAAAAGTTAGTTTTAAACAAGAAATGGACATTCTTTATAACAGATTGAATAACCAATGAAACGGATAGCCATATATTTTTTCAGTTGAGTGAGGTTCTCCATTGCTTTCAAGAAGTAAAAGGTACACAATATTTTGTTTTAATGACACATATTACAAAATTGATCTCATAATCTTCCTAAGGCAAATTTTGTGAATAATCTGAAATTTTATTAAGAAGAAAATTATACTACTGTTTATTAATAAAGATTTCATTCTTTTAATATCTTACATGAATATAGCCTACTGTATGCCAGATTCTGTTCATAGTATATTTACATTGCAGGGGAAGTATGGTAAAAAGAACTCACCATTTTGAGAACTGTTGTCTTGACAAAGATTCTTTACTTGACAAAAGTTTAGCAGGTTCCTAAACCTTCTCCTGGACTCCTCTCTGCACTTACTTTAAAAACCTAGTTTTAACAAAAATCATGCTAAGTCAATTTACCCAAAATCCCTCATTCTCCATATCTGATCACCCTGGTATCTGCTCAGGTTCTTCCACCTCCACCATCCCCCAGAAGATGCCTGATCACCCTGGCCTCTCTTCACCAAGAAGCCTTTGAGATGGATTTTATCAGAACTCTCAATTATTCCTAATGTTTTCTCTAATTTGATATTTCACCCACTGACCTACCTACTCTGCTTCTTGGCTAAAACTTCCCATTTGTCCAGGCTGTATTCAGAGTTGACCCCAATCCCTATCCCCACTGGGAAATTCCCATTGCAGTGGTCCCTCTTTCTATTCCTGCAATGCTAGAGACCAGGGTTCTATCCCTATTTCAGGAATATCTCCTGGTGAAGGAAATGGCAACCCACTCCAGTATTCTTGCCTGGAGAACCCCATGGACAGAGAAACCTGGAAGGCTACAGTCCATGGTGTCACAAAGAGTTGGAAACAAAATAATGACTAACAACCACAACTCTTTCTATGCAGATCATCCTGAATAAAGTCTACCTTAATATCTTTAACAGGAGTCAGTGAGACTTTTTTCCCTTAACAATCAGTCATCTTTGAAGACTTAAATCAGTTAATAAAACTTTATTTTTGAGGTTTTTATAAATATTAACTAGAATTAATTTTTTAAGAGCAGACTGAAACAAATAGTAATTAATTTCAAGGGAAAAATAACTGTTAATCAAGTCTGTGCATGCTTGACATGCTTGACTTGATTAGGAGTATTATTGCCATTTTGTTAAATTTTCTCCCAGAAAGTTGTAAAAATTAGCTTGACCCCATTTTATGAAAATTAAAGATTCAATAGATATAAATGAATATATATATTTTAAAACAATTTTTTGGGTTCTGGTGAATTCTTTGGAAATATGTTTCCTGATGGCTCAGAAGGTAAGAATCCACCTGCAAAGCAGGACACCTGGGTTCAATCCTTGGGTTGGGAAGATCTCCTGGAGGAGGGCATGACAACCCACTCCAGTAGTCTTGCTTGGAGAATCCCTATAGACAGAAGAACCTGGTGGACTACAGTCCATGGGGTCACAAAGAGTCAGACACGACTGAATGACTAAGCACATACTCTGTTTAAGTAAACTGTTTTCTAAAGTTAACATAGTAACAGATTAAATAATTTGTAAAGAAGTAGGCTATATGAACTTTATTTTTTTAATTTTCCAAAGAATTTTAAAAATCCCCAGGGCCATTCTCTATTTGCTTAACAATATATCTTAAACTTTCTGCAATTTGAATAAAATATGCATTGAGTTAATATTTAAAAAAAATAACCAAAAATGGTTATGGCAATTCTGAACATTTAGGAATTATATAACATATTCTTGCTCTAATTCATATATTAGTTTGTATCTGCTTGATTTTTAGAAGCATACTTTCCCTTAATCCTCAACCAAACAAAATGATGAATTCTGACACCCTGGTAATTTGCATAACGGCTACAAAAAGTAATTTATTAATATTCAATGAAGTTCTAATTTGCACAATGCCTGCAGCAATATGTAAACTTCATTTTGCTTTAAGATGGAAATTTGTTACAGTGCAAATATCAGTAAGTATAATTTTATTAATCAGTCCCAATGAGCATTTGATTCTGTGACCTTGACAATGTCTATACTTTTGTCCTAGGACACACATGAAAAAAGAAATTGAGGTCATTGCATTTTTTTTCCCCTTGTTGCTACTCAGCTACTCACAGTTCTAGATATTTGAATATACTATTGTGCAAAGAGCTCAGCTTATTTTTAATCATATTCATTAATGTAGCCATGTCTCCTGTTTTTCAGGCAAATTGTGAGCTATGGGGGAAATGTTCAGACATGTTTCTGTCTTCAGGAGCTTTGAGACTACATATTTTGAGTTTAGAAGGATCTATTTGCTGTGAAATAAGAATTGAAATGCTGCAAATGTAATTTGGTTTCAATTAATAATAATAGTAATAATAAGAGGTAACAGATGGTAAAGCATCTGCCTGCAATGCAGGAGACCCGGGTTCGATCCCTGGGTTGGGATGATCCCCTGGAGAAGGAAATGGCAACCCACTCCAGTACTCTTGCCTAGAAAATTCCATGGATGGAGGAGACTGGTGGGCTACAGTCCATGGGGTCACAAAGAGTTGGACACGACTGAGTGACTTCACAACTTCACAACATATATTGAGTGCTTTTGATATGCCAGGCACTATTCTAAGTATTAGCTCATTTAACTTTTACAACCACCCTAGGAAGTAGGTATCATTACTTTCCCCGTTTTAAGTTTGGAAAATGAGGAATAGTGACGTTGGTTAATACAAAGAGCAGTTTGACCTATATTGCAAAGTTTAATTTTTACTAAGATTTTCTCCTTTGTTTTGAATGTGCCAAGATATTAACCAAAATGTATATACAGTTAATGTATCTTACTGACTTAAACTTATTCTCAAAAGTTTGAGATTATCAAGGTATTGTATTATCATTTATTCATTCGACATACATGTATGTGAAGGAGTATCTACAACTTGTTCCATCCGAGCACTGAAAATTCATTGGTGAGTGAGACAAACAAAGGCTTGTAGTTTTAGTTCTGATGCAATAGTGTTGGAGGCTAATGCCAAACAAGTAAATAAATACATGCATACAATATTTTTAGGTAGCATTAAGAAAAAAAGAACAGTGAAAAGCAGTTGACTGTGGAGAAGGGAAGAGTTACGTTGTAGTTTGAGTGGTTAGAAACTACTTGGTTAAATGAAGACATGAATGAAATGTGATGGTATTCTCTTAGCTTTATTTATGAAGTAAAGTACTCCAAGGAAGAAGGAATAGACTCCTGGGGGAAAATGAGATTGGAATTATGGAGGGAAAAAGAAAGGTAGGGTTGAGTGTAGTGAGATCAAAGAGAGATTCCAACAGCTGGACGATATTCTGAACTTCAGCGACCAAGGAACATAGTATGGATTTTATTAAAATATGATGAGAAATCAATGGAGAATTTAAGGTATGATGTCAAATGCTATGGATTATTATTTTAAAAGGTAATTCTGGCTTCTGTACAGAAAACAGATTTAGATACCTAGAAGGGAAGCAACAAAACAAGTTAGACATTCCTGTTTCAATTTGGTTGCTTAGGGCCAAAATGGTGCAGAAGTGATGGAACATGATCAGACTCAGTGTAGATTTACATGGCTGTGCTAACAAAATGTTCTAACAAAATGTTCTAATGGGCTGCATTTTTAAAGCCATCACCCGTATTGCTAAATGTCTACATTGTAAGCAGACTCAAAAAATGTTTCATTTTTGACTTGGTTTCTGATACTTTGAATTGACATTTGAAAGAAGGTGGAGTTTTAATGAAAGTTAGGAGAGATAGTTTAAAATCACTGATTGTTTTTTACATACCAATGGTTGTGCGTGCCTGTGTGCGTGTGGGCAAAGTCACTTCAGTCATGTCCGATTCTGTGCAACCCTATGAACTATAGCTCGCCAGGCTCCTCTGTCCATAGGATTCTCCAGGCAAGAATACTGGAGTGATTGCCATACTCTCCTCCAGGAGATCTTCCTGACTCAGGGATAGAATCTGTGTATCCTGCAGCTCCTGCATTGCAGGTGGATTCTTTACCACGGAGCCACCAGGGAAGCCTTATGGATGGTTGTATTGAAGGTCAAGTAGACATAGACAATGTATAGGATTTCTTATTCCCTGAGATTAAATTATATGTGAAATAAATACTGGCATTTATATATCATAGCAGATACTTATTGCATATTGCTATCTATTGGTGAAAACTAATTTTATTATATATTGAATGCCTTGCTAGTAAATTCAACACATGCTTGTAGGTGACCCATAGCAGTGATGTTAGTGATGATATTCCTTCATATCCCCCCAAGATTTATTGAGGTATAATTAACAAATAATTATAATAGACTTAAAGTGTGCAATGTGATTATTTGATATACATATACATTGTTTAATGATTCCACAATGAAGTTAATTAACACATTCATAACCTCACATAGTTACGTCTTTTTTTAAACGAGAACACCTAAGATCTACTCTCTTAGTAGATTTAAATTATACATACAGTCTGATCAACTATAGTCACCATACTCTAGGTAGACTGGAGAAGGACATGGCAACCCACTCCAGGGTTCTTGCCTGGAGAACCCTCTGCCGTCTATGGGGTTGCACAGAGTCGGACACGACTGAAGCGACTTAGCAGCAGCTAGTGTTCTTGCCTGGGAATCCCCACGGAGAGAGGAGCCTGCTGGCTACAGTGCACAGGGTCGCAAAGAGTTGGACAGGACTGTGCAACTAACACTTTCACTTTCATTTGTATAGGCAGGTATAGTTAGATCATTAGAACTTACCCATCTTATAACTAAAAGTGTATATCATGTTACAAACCTCTCCTCATTTCCCATACCTTCTAGACTCTAACAACCATCAATCTTCTCTCTGATTCTATGATTTCAATTTTTTTTATATATTCCACATAAGTGAGATCATACAACATTGAATTTTCTCAGCGTAATTTATTCTACTTAGTAAAATGCCTTTCAGGTCCATCCATGTTGTTGCAGATGGAAAGTTTTTCCTCTTTCTTAGGCTGAATAATATCTTATCATACATATGGAAATAGATATGTGTGTATACATGTTAATCCATATGATATACATGCCACATTTTCTTTATCCATTCATAAATCGATGGATATTTAGGCTGTTTCCATACCTTGGCTATTGTAAATAATGCTGCAACGAACATGTTGGTGCAGATATCTCTTTTAGATTATGATTTTAATTCCTTTAATATACCCTGAGTGAAATTGCTAGATCATATGGTAGTTCTAGTTTTCATTTTTGAAGAAACTCCATACTGTTTTCCATAATGGCTACACCAAGGTACTTCTTAACAACAATTTGAAAGGAGTCCACTTGTTATTTCTAGTCCATTTGTTATTTCTAGGTCTTTTAGATAAAGCCATCCTAACAGGTATGAGATAGTATCTCACTGTGGATTTGGTTTGAAATGCAACAAGAGTTTTTTTTAAGTGACTTCAATAGTGTATAATCTCCCCTTTGACAACCATCTATACTTGGCATGGTATATGGGATGATAGTTTTCACAACTGTCTGTCTGCCTCTCCTTATTCAGTCAATGTGAGTCCCTCCTTAATCATTGATTATATAAACTATCTTTCATACTTTCCAACTAAGATAACAACTGTGCATGCTGAGTTACTTCAGTCGTGTCCAACTCTCTGCGACCTTATGAACCATAGCCTGCCAGGCTCCTCTGTCCATAGAATTCTCCAGGCATGAATACTGGAGTGGATTGCTGTCCCTCCTCCAGGGGATCTTCCCAACCCAGGGATTTAATCTGTTACATCTCCTGCATTGGCTGGAGGGTTCTTTACCACTCGAGTCACCATGGGTTTAAGAAAACAATGGTATAAGAGTGTAAATTCAGAGAGTGAAGATAAGAAAGGATTTTAATGTAAAATATGGCTGTGAAATGTGTAAGACAAAATATGGTAAAATACCCACCTGGGAAAAATAGGAATAAAGATTATATAGCCAAATAATTCAATAAATTATTATAAATACAATAAATATATAAATAATTTATAAATTATTATAAATATCAATATAGTCTTCAATAAAGACTATATAGCCAAATAATTCAAATCATTTAGAGTCATTTTTTGCAACTTCATATCTCATGCTATACCAGTAATTTCTGATTATAATCACTTTCTTTGGGAAGAAAATATTAATGTATTTGCTCTTGGAAAGGTGTTGAAGAGAATAAATGATGCAGCTCTGAAGTCTGGGGTTTGTGCTCAGCATTCCCCCTGGGTAAGATTCAGTTAGACAAATACCTCCTTCAAGATCACCGCCAAGAGGTCATTTCAAATATGTTCACTTTTACACAAACCCAGAGAGAACCATCCTTACTCTATGTAATTGTGATGGAAGAACTGGACTCTCTCTTCTGTGACATGAGTCTTTTGGACACTTATGCCTGCTAACAGAAATGCTTATACTCCAGAGAAAAAGAAAGATGAACTGAAGAGAAGATAGTTCTAGAGAATTGCTAGCCATGAAAAGAGATTTTAACTTGTAAATCAATCTCTCAGTATATTTAGCATTAAAAAATTAGTAGAATATGGTTAAGTTCTATTTAGAACTGATATATTGAAGAGATGGCTATTCATTTCACAGGATTATATCTGTGGTAGTACAGAATTTAGTGGGAAATATATTTATTTTTGAAGGTATTAACTTTTATTTATTTTTTACTTTTATTTGTATCGGGGTATAGCCGATTAGCAAACAATGTGACAGTTTCAGGTGAACAGCATAGGGACCCAGACATACATACCCATGTATTCATGTTTCTTCCAATTCCCCTCCCATTCAGGGCACCACACATAATACATTTGGAAAACAAGAAAAAAATAAAAAAACATTCTGTTTGAACTCCCAAGAATGACTTCCTTATCTCCTTCTCTTCCTTTTCTTTTTCTCTGGTCTTTTCATCCTCTTCTCCCTCCCCTTCTCTCATTTTCCCCTCAATTTTCCCTTTCTCTTCCCCTCCTTCCCTTTATTCCATTAAAAAAAATTTGCTCTCTATGTGCATGTAATTATAAGACCATATTATGATGAGGTGAAAGCAACAGATGAGGCTGGAAAGAAAAGTTTCAGCTAAACTGGGAAAGGATACTCAAACATCACAGACCTCTGTTCTACTCTGTGTACAAATCAGTTCAGTTCAGTTCAATTTAGTCACTAAATCATGTCCAAATCTTTGCAACTCCATGCACTGCAGCATCCCAGGCTTCCCTGTCCATCACCAACTCCCAGAGTTTGCTCAAACTCATGTCCATCAAGTTGGTGATGCCATCCAACCATCTGTGTACAATCGTACTATGTAGTATGTACAATGGTGCCCCTTATTTTAAGAAATCCAGTTTTTGTATTTATTTTAATGTGCTTGCTCTTAATTATATTGTGGGGAAATTTGTTATATACAAAAGAAAGATATGTCCTGTAGTTCAGGTTCAATGTTATTTATAAGAAATAATCATAGCTGTTTGATCAACATGTGCAGTGATGTGGTAATGTCTTCATTTACTATTGACATAAAACTGTTGTGAAGATTAAGATTTAAATAGGTGATTTACTTAGAAAGTTTTTTACTAGAGGATTAATACTTTATACTCTGCAATAAACTTATTCTCCAATAAGTTTTAAGCAGCCAAAGATTAACATTTATAATTCAGAGAGCCATATCACTGTGGCAGGGAGCTGAAGTCTAATTTGAAACTTATGTACATTGGGATTATGGGGTAAAATTAATATTAAATAAATATACATCATTATCATTTTGCATTTTTAATTGCTTCTTCCTTCTACTTTCCCACAAGGGTTGATTAAATAATCTTTAAACCAATACAAGGCTTAGAGTACTAGAAAAAATAAAACTGCTTATTTTGAAAGCTAACTCCCAATCAACAGATCTCTGTCTTCTATGAGATGGAATCTTATTATTTTACATGGCATAGAACTATCCCCTGGATCATCTCTTTCTTTACATCCCTGGCTTTGTCTCTATCTGAATATATGAATTACCTATACTTCTTGCAATTCCTTTAGTAAGTCATATTATTCCATTTGTTTATACATTTACACCTCTTCTATTCTTTGAATACAATTTTCCCCACTTCCCACCTTTTAAAATCTTCCTATGCTATACAAATTAAACTTTCCTTCCTTGTTATCACTTTACCCAGTATGCCCCCATTTCTCCCTTCTTATTTTTTCCTTCTTGAATCATTAATACACTCCCAATGCTTTTTAGTATAACAATAATACAAATATAGTATAATTATGTCTTTACATATCTGTTTCCCTAGACTTTGTGCTTCTTGAAGGCAAGAACTGTTCTATTCATCATTTTTACAGTGTGTGGTAGAAGTTCAATAAATACTTGTTGAATGAATTAGTTCCCTAGAGCAAAATTGTATTCTGAATAATACTATAAGTCTTGATGTTTGTTCAGTTCATTATTTATGTATATTTCCTATGGGGGCACTGAATTATGATTCTCTTTCCTCAGTATCATCCAGAAATGAAAAATGATTATAAATACTTAATTTTTCAAACCAGAGAAGCAGAGTTGTTTGAGGAAGCTGCACTATCTGTGGTAGACTAGTAAACTATTTAAGTGACTGTTACTAATTGAAGAAAAGAGACTAATGGTTACAAGCAATACTACTGCAATAATGTGAACCTTATACTGGTGTTATCATGTTTCATCATGGCTGCATGTGTTTTACAGACAAGGGACTGCAACATCATTTTTCTCTAGCTTCTGTGCACATTGCAAAAGTACCATCATGCTATATAAAAGCGGAGCTGGCTGAGGAAATAAATATCCTTCACACATATGCAAATAGATCAGGAGTGGTCATTACACACAAGTGCCAGCCAACTGCAGAGAAAAACCAGAAGTGTCTCATAAGCCAAAGGCTAGTAGTAACTGGTAGAAAATTCCCCCCATAGGACCAAGCCAACTCATCATGCCAATATCATATTACAGTGAAAGCCTAAACTATTTGTTTTGTTGAATAAATCACTGATTAAGCTAACATCTCCTGTAAAATGGAGGAGAGAGCATGTAGACTGCCATCCTAGAACATTCCTGGACTACAGTTACTGCTTCCCAGAGGAGAGCAGAGATGAATCCTTCCAAAAGCATTGAACAAACAAATCAGTGGGGACAGCAAGAGGATAGAGCAGAATTCACTGTTTGCAGTAACAAAGGGATGCTGTTTTATAGCCACAGTAAAAGTTCAGTGTAGAACAAGATGAGCACAAACGTTCCTTCTTGTAATGAGCTGCTTTCAATTGACAGCATTATCATGTTTTACCATCTTGCAAAACATTTTTATTAGCTTGATTGGCAATGAATAAACAGAGCCCACTTCCTTTTTCCTATCATTTGAATGTGTAAGAATGCCTTATATAGAAATAATGACAGCCATAAAAATCCAGGGGGCATAAAAATACTACTCCTAATCTGGAAATAACTGCATATCACCAGTAAAGAAATAGAGTACATGAAGAAAGAATTTGTGACATTTTGCTATAGCTATATATTGACTATTTGGTATTTATAAATCATTTATCAGGTGATGTCTTTCATGAAAATGTTAGCAATAAGCATTTGTTAATCAGATTAAAATAAATATATCTATATGCAATATTGTTTATTTTAGATTAAATAGGAAAAATAATTCATGTTGTATTAAATAAGCTCTTAATAAACTTGCGTATCTTGGATTGGCCAGCTTTAATATAATACTGTCATTTTTCCTCTTATTTCAATTTGTATGTGTGTGGAGGGGGGTGGGAGTCAGTTCCATTTGTGAAGCTATCTGATTAGTGACCCTAGAAGTGAAATCTAATTAGGATTCATTCATTTAAATTTGTGTATTAAAAATATTATAGCTATAGCCTTGAGTGTTTTAGTGAACTGGAAGCAGAAAAAAATGACCAAAAATGCTAATAAAAGTGAGAAGAATTTCACATGGTTTCATTACTTAATCAAGAAAGGTACAGGGTAATACAGGATGAAAAAGCCAGTTAACGGGCTGCAATGTAGTATTGACAGCAGGAAAGTTAAGGTCAAGCAAAGTTGAATGGCAATATTACTGCAAGCCATTTTTCCTTGTAGATCTGAACTTTAATCCACAGAGATTGTTAAAGCCTCAGGTGGAGGTTGGTTGATAATGGTGGCTGTTATCCTAAGGAACAGATGGTAGAGTGAGTGACACCTATAAATGTGCAGGCTGTGTTGCTTCCGTGACAAGATGCTAAACCCTTCTGGCACTGAAGTAAAAAGACAGGTGTCTTGACACAAAAAAGAAGTATTGAAACTATGCCTCTAGCCATGTATAAGAATGGAGCCAATTCTTCAAGCCCAAGTAACTGAAAAACTAAATTGGTACATATTAATATGGAAGATTGCTCTTGAATCTTTCCTATCAGTATTCCTTCTCTCCCTTACCCTCTTCCTTCTTTCCTTGCTGCCGTCCCCCCTCCTTCCTTCTCTCCTTCCTAATGAATCTCGTTGCCTTCATCTAATAGCAAATTAGTAATCATTGCAGTCTAAATTTCTGATTTTAATGGGTTCATGCATTTATGAAAAACTCTCAATTTTTTACATGTAAGACAAATAAATTAGCAAAACCAGATTTTATTTGCTAGAATGATACATGACAGTGGAGTTCTTCAATTACCTTTATGTCTGCTTTAAGTGTAGTGTGAAGTTAATCACATATACATATACCATTTATTATAATTAGCAATGTCAGGTATGGAGATTCATGTGGCCAATAGGGAAACCACAGTCGTGTAAAAACCAATTTAATGAATGTACTTACTTTAAATTCCATTATCACTTCAACTGATTACTTGTTTTAAAAGGTCTTAAAGCTAATAACATTTAATCTACTAGCTTGAAAGTTAATAGCATTTTTGGAAGCCAATGAAAATAAAGCTTCAATAATCAAGTACAACAGATGCTAAAGTTTTTAGCACAATTCTTTCTGAAAGAAATTAGGTCCAAATAGCCAACTCCTCATACCACTTTTTTCTTATTTTGGATTTTGAATGATATAATCGTATATTTCTCTACAAAGATACATAAATGTGATAGAACAATAAATTATTACATAATACTCCAACTAAGTGTCTTGGCACAAGTGATTAATAAATAAAAACATTACAAATGTTGAAAGATGATGTGAGGGTTGTTCAAATATATTATAGGACAGTAGTGATGCAAGTGAATGGTACCACTGAAGTTGATGTAGTAGTAGCATTTAGACTGAATTACACCTTGAATCCTACTTTTCCTCAACTGTAAAATCAATGACTCATCTGAGTAACACTAAATTATTTTCTATCTTTATTTTACTAGACTGTATTTTCTTAAAAGAAATCATCTCTTTCCATCTATCTTCAGCAGATGCATTGACTACCCATTCTTCAGCTTCCCAAGTGGTGCCAGTGGTAAAGAATCCTCCTGCCAATTCAAGAGACAGAAGAGACATGGGTTCAGTCACTGGGTTGGGAAGATCCCCTGGAGGAGGGCATGGCAACCCACTCCAGTATTCTTGCATGGAGAATCCCACAGACAGAGGAGCCTTGCAGGTTAAGGTTCTTAGGGTAGCAAAGAGTTGGACAAGATTGAAGTGACTTAGCACATATACACTCTTGGAATAAGTCTTGTATTTGGTGAAAGATCATAGGTAATGTATACCAAGATAGGGTTGAGGCATGCATACAAACAGGGTTAATGAAAAGAAAAATCAACAGAGTCCAGGTTCTCTGAAAATGAGTGCCTGGTTCCTGGCAGATAACCTAATTGTAGTCCTAGGTTCCATGTTTTGACTGTCATATAACTACATTATAAGGTACTATGCTTTGACTGTGTGGATCACAATAAACTGTGGACAATTCTGAAAGAGATGGGAATACCAGACCACCTGACCTGCTTCTTGAGAAATCTGTAAGCAGGTCAGGAAGCAACAGTTAGAACTGGACATGGAACAACAGACTGGTTCCAAATAGGAAAAGGAGTACGTCAACGCTGTATATTGTCACCCTGCTTATTTAACTTCTATGCAGAGTACATCATGAGAAATGCTGGACTGGAAGAAACACAAGCTGGAATCAAGATTTCTGAGAGAAATATCAATAACCTCAGATATGGAGATGACACCACCCTTATGGCAGAAAGTGAAGAGGAGCTAAAAAGCCTCTTGATAAAAGTGAAAGAGGAGAGTGAAAAAGTTGGCTTAAACCTCAACATTCAGAAAACGAAGATCATAGCATCCGGTC
>SJYQ01001587.1:181040-197754 GCA_006410935.1 Redunca redunca | reverse complement strand
GGAAACACTAAGGTAGAATTTCAAAAATAAGAGAAAGGGGAAAGATAATTTACAGCAGACAAATTTGAAGTTTAGAAAAATTAAGAAAGATATTTATTACTTTAGAAGTTACATATAGTTTATGAAAGTGTAGGTATTATAATTATGATTTTCCTCTTAGAAATAATAAAATGTATGAATTTCAGGAATATGTTTTAAATGATCATTTTATATACAGACACTATTCTCAGTCTAAATGTTTTGTATTGATAAAGTAAATATTCAGCTGAATGCAACATTTCTAAATGTATACTTATGGATATACTAATATAAGTGAAGTGAAAGTGAAAGTCTCTCAGTAGTGGCGGACTCTTTGTGACCCCATGTACTATCTAATCCATGGAATTCTCCAGGCCAGAATACTGGAGTGGGTAGCCTTTCCCTTCTCCAGGGGATCTTCCCAACCCAGAGACTGAACCCAGGTCTTCTGCCTTTTGGGCTGATTCTTTACCAGCTGAGCCACAAGGGAAACCCACCAGAGTTCTGTGTTTTCAAGTCTTGGTAGAAATGGCTGTGTAAGTTAAAATAAGAACATGACTTTAAAGTTTGTGATACTCCACCAGTAAGGATTCGATTCAGCTGAATATAATAAAAAAACCCAAACTGAGAGTCACTTAAAATATATGGTTTTATTTATCTGAACATAAATTAGGCCTGGAGATGAGTGATTCAGTATGTCTGGATCACTTCACGGTGTGCTCAGAGACCTGCCACAGCATCTTGGCAAATAAATTCTGTTCTCCAACTCACCCTAGGTCCTAGAAGGTCATTAAAAGTCTAGACTGCATTCCTTCATTCCAATAGTCAGAAGCACAAAGGAAGGAAAATGGGTGAGCCTAATCCTTTTTACAAATGTCCCTCATATGTACAATATTTCTGCTGAAACCTATTGGCTCAAATGTGAGCACTTGGTAATTCCTAGATGCAGGGGGTACTGGCTGGTCTAATCTTCCATGCATGGTGTCAATATGCTAGCTAAACACTACAGTACTATTACTAAGGTGGAAGAGAAGAATGGCCATAAAGACAAGCGATCATCAGCTTTTTCTTCATGATTAAATATCTGCTACACATGCTGCTGATACCACTATCCTTCTGTTAATGAAATTTCTGTTTAATCTAAACTGTTTATGAAGTTATTCTCAATTACATAATCCATCTTACTATTTTGAAATTGGAGATTTATTCTATTTCAGTGCTTAGATGAAATTAAATCATATTCAATTATATAGCAATCATGAGAAATGAAATTAAGAGGAATAAATATGCAATCTTGCATACAATTTGATAATACTGAGGTATTTTAGTAATATTGTGTTATACCTCACACAAGTCAGAAAGTATATGGGGATCGTAGGAGTGGTTATTTTTAGGGGAAAGACTGTGCAATGTCACATGGAGACTTTGTTCTCTGCTAAGGGTGTAGCAAATCTTCATTTGACTTCTTTATTCAGTAATATGTGTATTTTTGTTCTGTTTGTCTTTTAAATAGTTTTCAATGAGATAAAATCATACAAAATCAAAACCATTAAAGTTTCTGCATGCTCTTGGTTAGTGTCAAATTTTCTGATGTTTACAGAAGGAGGTATTCAATACTTTTAATTAGGTTTATTTCATTTCTTCCGTTGTGCATGACATTGTTTGTGATACACCTGCCCTAGCATGGCACTTTTGAAAGGAACTATCCTGCTCACATTCTGGGCAGAGGTATAATCTGATTTCTTTGATTTTTTTGCCAGATGACCTGGTCCCCTGATGGTTGCAGCACACAGAGGATAGTCAGTCACCTCTGAACTATGGCAAAGCATGACAAGATATTCGATCAGAACAAGGCAATCTGATTCCTTCTCTAGGGAATGAGAACTATGAAATAAAGAGGGCATTGACTGAGAACACTGGGGATCAAAGTAAAAAAAAAAAAAATCACATGCTGAGAAAGACTGGAGGACAACCCTCTGGGTCCATGTAATGGCCAAAGTTGAGAGAACCAAGAAATAAAACAGAGAGGGAGTCAGAAAAACAGGGGTTAGAGGAAAAAGCCAGAGGCTGCATGTAGGATGAAATAGAAACCCATTCAGTGATTCAAACCATGTGTGTGATCCCTTCAGAGTAAAATGGCCTGTGGGTGCTGTTTGAATTCTGGTCCTGGACCAGCCCTGATGCTATATTAAAAGTTTGTATTCTTGCAATGGGAAGGACAAAACTGAAACATTTAAATGTGAAATTATTTAGATTAATTTATATTAAATGAGCCATAGTTGTATAGTAGATCATTAATTTAGAAATGTTAATAATATCCATTACTATTTGACAGAAAAGGAAGCTTACTTCTCTGACTCAAGTTAAGTGCCATTACCTCTTACAAGGACACACTTCTTTATTTGAGATATTCTGTCTAAATAAATTCTAGGCAAACACCATCAAATTGAAATATGATATGAGCCTTATAGCAAGCCAGCTACATAATTTAAAAATTTTTAAGGACTCTCTGGAAAGAGACTGTACTTCAATTATGGGGGACACAATTTGAACCCTGGTCGGGGAACTAAGATCCCACATTCTGTGAAGCATGGCCATTTTTCTTTTGTCCTAGTAGCAACTGTAGAAAGAAAAATGGGGGGAATCCATTTTAATCCTTTAACTGAATAACCAGTTTTAACAGTATATTTCATTTAACCCCATATGTCTAAAATATTATCACTTTGACATGGAATCAGAATGAAATTAAGATATTAATGTACATTAGATTTTTTTGGAATGTAATAAAAACTTTATATTTCAAGCACAACTCTTTTATGACTAGTCACATTTCGAGTGCTCAAATAGCCATATGCGGTGACTGGCTACCATATTGAGTAGCATAGTTCTAGAGATGACCATGATTAAAAGCATCATTAGCCTGCAGTATGCCTAACCTCCCCAAATAAGGAAATCAGTCTGCTAACAGCCATCTCTCCTAAACTGTCCATGTTTATTGAGTTATTTTATTAGACTAGGATATTATCTATGCCTTTAAAATTCTTCCTAATGCCTAATTAATAGGAGGTAAGGACTTTCTGTTTGGTAGATAGGATAAACTCCTAACAACACATGTAGTTGGTAAAGGAGAAGGAATAGGAGCGGGAGGAGGTAGGGGCTAAGGCAAGAAAGAATGTTAAGAATGTAAGATGTAATGTACTGCAAGATGTTAATGCACAGAAAATTGCAAAAAATTAAAACACCAAATTTGGACTCCAAACAGTTTACTAAATTGAGTTTTACTTGAACAGAAGAATGGAAATATCTCTTTACTAGTTATTTTCCATGAAGAAAATAAGCTCATTATTAGAGACCTACAGGAGTTTGGGGGCAAATTTGCAGAGTGCCTTGAATCTGTTGGTTACTTGAGCCCTTAGATGCAGTCATTTCATATTAAACTACTTATAATGTAATTTATTTTATAAAAATAGCATAATGTGTAACTAAAATTAGCTTATAACTTATGTACCAGTTTCATTATTGAAGTATTACTTTCAAATTATATTCCAGATATGGTGGAATTTAAAAATCTAATCCCCTAAAATGCTTTTTTAAAGTACACAAATTCATGTGTTCTACCAGCTTAACATGCTACTTAAGTTACTACATCTTTACATGGCCACAACATGTTTCACATAAAAGTCATCACACAAGTCTAATGTGTGCTTAAATATTTTTCATCCCTAATATATTTTCTTTTGCTGCCAAGGACAAAATAGAAGTGCTGAGCTAATGTACTCTTCAGAGACCAAGCCCCTACTTATTATAATTTCCTATGCTGATTTTTAATTCCTTTGTAATATCAGTAACAGTTTTAACACCTTGTCAGGCATTCAGGAACTTCCATCTGTGCAGCATAGTGTATTCATGAAATAAACCCATCTGTACAGCTGATTAAAAGTTGGATTAAATCCATTTTTTGACTTTGCCCTGGAAGAGGTGAATCCGAGAGCAGTTGCCATGAAGAGCAGAATGGAGAGTTACTAATATGCATGGAGCTCATAGAACCAAAAGTCATTTTCTGTGTATTTGTTAATTTAATTCTAATTTAAATAAAGTCAAATAATACTTAGAGTAAGTGTGATAACTTGACTCAGTTAGAAAAAGGAGATTTCTTCTCATGATTCCTTTATAGTCAAAGACATATCCTGAGGAAATTTCGGCCAGTTTTATGCTACTTAATATTGGCTGCCTCATACAAACTTTTTTTAAATTCTTAGCCCTCTTCCATTCTTTAGCCTAAATATCCACAGTTGCAGTTTTAAGTCATCACTTCAATAGGTTTTGTTGGTCTTTTAAACTGCATGTGTTATTGTAAGAAATAAAACAACATTTTAATTCATTTGGTCAGTAAAAAATAAATATTTAACAAGTATTACGTGGTAGGTACTGTTGTTCTATTGTTCTAGGAACTGGTTGAAGCACTGAGCCAAGAAAAAATCATTTGTTTTCCTAGGACTTACATTCTGCTGTAGGGGTGACCTAAAAAATAAATAATATATTATTATACTTTTAATATATTGTGTATATCATGCTAGAGACTCATATGCATTTTGGAGAATTATAAGGCAAGGATGTTGACTAAGGAGTAGGGTGGGGAACCAATTTGAAATAGAATGGCCTTGAATGTCATTGAGAAAATAGCTCTTCAGTGAAGATCTCAAGAAAGGGAGCATGCCAATTCCTAAAGTCATGAGACACCTTCTGTGCTTGAAGAATAGTAAGAGGGCTATTGTTGCTTCTTGACATGCATGCAGATTTCTTAGGAGGCAGGTAAGGTGCTCTGGTATTCCCATCTCTTTTTTAAGAATTTTCTGCAATTTGTTGCGATCTACACAGTCAATGGCTTTAGCATAGACAATGAAACAGAAGTAGATATTTTCCTGGAATTCTCTAGGTTTTTCTATGATCCAATGGATGTTTGCAATTTAATCTCTGGTTCCTCTGCCTTTTCTAAATTCAACTTGTACATCTGGAAGTTCTTGGTTCATATACTGTTGAAGCCTAGGGGTTTTGAGAATTACTTTGCTAGCGTGTGAAGTGAGTGCAATTGTGCAGTAGTTTGAACATTCTTTGGCATTGTCCTTTTTTGGGATTGGAATGAAAACTGACTTTTTCCTGTCCGGTGACCACTGCTGAGTTTTCCAAATTTGTTAGCATATTGAGTATAACACTTTAATAGCATCATCTTTTATGATTTGAAATAGCTCAACTGGAATTCCGTCACCTCCACTAACTTTGTTCGTAGTGATGTTTCTAAGGCCCGCTTGACTTTGCACTCCAGGATATCTGGCTCCAAGTGAATGATCACACCATTGTGGCTATCTGGGTCATTAAGATCTTTTTTGTATGGTTCTTCTGTATATTCTTGCCACTTCTTAATATCTTCTGCTTCTGTTAGGTCCATACCGTTTCTGTCCTTTACTGTACCTATATTTGCATAACCTTTTCCCTTGGTGTCTCTAATTTTCTTGAAGAAAACTCTAGTCTTTCCCGTTCTATTGTTTTCCTCTATTTCTTTTCACTGTTCATGTAAAAAAGATTTTCTTGTCTTTCCTTGCTATTCTTTGGAACTCTGCATTCAGATGGGTATATCTTTCCTTTTCTCCTTTGCCTTCTCTTCTTTACTGAGGTATTTGTAAGGCTTCCTCAAACAACCATTGCATTCATCACAGACCTAGTTACATGGTAGGCAACAACTGGATTTAATAATATAACATAACTGTAGTGTAATTACTACCTTCCTCACTTATTTCTTTAGTAATTTATTTAGCAAACTCTATAAATACTATGCGGAAGTATACCTTGACAGGCATCATAGCAAGTCAAACATAAAAAAGGCAGTTCTCTTGCCATCTTGGAGGAACGACATGTAAACAGTTATCTGCAACATGAAGGAACATACCATAGCATTAGAGGTAAAGTTTACAGACTAAATCTGTAAACCAAAGGTAATATTTTCACATTATTTTACTGGAGATGATTCTGGGGGGAAAATATGACTTCGTCTGTTTGAACCACTGTAAAAAGAGCTACCATAGCCTGAAAGGTAAAAGTGAAGTCATTCAGTAGTGTCCAACTCCTTGCGACTCCATGAACTATAGCCTACCAGGCTCCTCCATCTATGGGATTTTCCAAGCAAGAGTACTGGAATAGGTTGCCATTTCCTTCTCCAGGAATCTCCCTGACCCAGGGATCGAACTCAGGTCTCCCACACTGCAGGCACATGCTTTACCATCTGAGCCAGCAGGGAAGCCATCATAGCCTAGGCAGCATATAAACAGCAAATAGTTATTTTTCATATGTCTAGGGCCTGGAAAGTAAAGATCAAGTCTTCAGAAGATTCACTGTCTGGTGAAAGCCCATCTTCTAGTTCATAGATTGCAGTCTTTTCACTGTGTCTTCACATGGTAGAAGGGCTGAGGGAGGGTCTCACTAAAGTCTCTTTATAACAGCATTGATCCCCGTTAACAAGGAGTTCATTCTTATGACCTAATCACTTCTCAAAATCCCCACCTCCAAATAACATCACACTGAGACTTATGTTTCACCATATGAATTTGGAGGGAACACAAATATTCAATATATAAATGAATATTAAATAGGAGCTTGAAGAATTAGAGAATTTTGAAATGGGACTTGGTAATAACATTTCAGAGAATAAGGTAAGGTAAATTGAGAATTCCTGGAAAACAAGAGTGTGTCACAAGAATTAAGGTAAAGAGAGAATTAGTATCAAGGGGTCTTTAATATGGTAGAATAATCAACACCCCTATAACATAGGCCTCACTTTAGGAAATTTATCTTCAGGGGTCTGTGTTCAGGTGAAGTAGAACCCATATCGTATATCGAATTACCTTTAAATCCAGGGTCACTGTTCCTGGGACAGACCCTATTTACACCTGCAGACCCAGATTAATTTTTAATTATTAATAATTAATTATTATTTGTTTCACTCTCAAAAGGGTCCAATTCTGGGATAATAAATTTATAGACATTGCACTAAAATATGACAGCAACATTAGGCATATTGAAAATGTAAAGGGATTTAATTTTACTACAAGTGTGTCCTGGTTATATTTTTTAAAAAGCAAACACATGTTATACCATTTTTTTAAGACATACTATGTTAGTTCATAATCTATGAAACAAAGTTTCTCAGGTAAAAGGCTCTTGCTTTAATAAAATTTTAGTGATAATCAGCATAAAAATATGAATAGACAAAATCATCTTGGAGATAGAATATGATAATTATAAAGGATTTCAACATTATATACTTAGAAAATTATATCTAAATTAAATCAGGTGGATAGGTAACAAGCTAGTGATGGCAAAATGAAAATTTTACCCAGGGAGCCAACTAACCCAAACCTAACTGGATAAAACAAGCTGTCTGATTGAAGTTGAGTGAATATGAACATTGGCTAAAAGTTAGAAGGGCATGGGTAATTGTAATTATACACAATAGAATTATTGCCCACTGAGTACTGATTTCACTTGACTATCAGCCACGTTAATGCTTAGGTGATAACAACAATACGTCATTTAGAGTATTGTAAATTACCTCAAGGGACTAGTATGAAAACTCTAGGGATGAACAATGCCCAAGTGTTGGTACCTTGAAGAAGCACAAGCAATACAAAGGTTTCTTTTATAGAACAAGTGAGACTAAAATATAAGCACAGTGTATTATGTTTGGCATGTTGTCCTCAACCACCAATTTTATATGCCTCGGAAATAAGTCTCTTTTAAAATTTGCTGATGAATTCCTCCTAGAGTAAAAATCTAGTAAATGAGAGGGAAAAAAATGTTGATTCCATCATCCTCCCTCCACCCTCTGCCCTTTCTTCTGCCAGTGATACACCATCTGTTTAGGAGTTGCTTTCTTCCTCTCATCACAGAAGCAGACGGTGATTCACGTAGGGACAGTGCAAGCATATGAGGTTTGCAAGGTGGCTCTTTATTCCCCTAGGTAAAGATTGGATGAGTCAGACATGGCCTCTCATAATAGCAAGTCTGTCTTCTGTGATCTTTAATTTCTCATGAATATAACTAAAGAGACTCAGTATGAGTTATATTCTGTACCTTGAAGCAGATTATTATGAATATATTTAGAGATATTTGTCTTATTTCTAGATGAAAATGTTAATTTAAGAAATTTCAGAATTAAGTGCAATAACAATTATTCAGACCATGCTCTGACATCCAATATGGTAGCTATTAGCTATATTTGGCTATTTAGACTTAAATTGATTAAAATTCAATGCAATAAAACATCCAGTCGCTTAGTCACAGTAGGCACATTTCAAGTGATCAGTAGCCACATGTGGCTAGAGGGTACCATTTTGGACAGCACAGCTATAGAATATTTTCAACACTGAAGAAAGTCTTTTTGGAAAGCAATGGCTAAGCAGATTATTTTCTTCTGCTTTTATATTTGATGTGATGGGTATAGTCATATATGGATGATGCACCAGCTGGCTCACTTCAAATCAGTCATGTGGCTCAATGGACAGTTCATATTACCATAAAAGTGAAAATCTACAACTTATATATTTAGTGTAAGTATTCAGTTCATATCTAATCAAGCTAAACTTAAGAGTTTTGCTGGCATTCTTTTGTATTCAGCTAAATTTAAATGATGGAAACTATTTTTGTGAAACTTTTTCCTGACTTACTTTCCACCAAATAGAATTAATCTATGCATAGATAGTGGAGAAATTACAATATGCAGGTACAAATATTGATGGTCCTATGGTACTGGTATGCTNAAAATGATTTTATAAATGAAGGAAGAATAAGTTGGAAATTGAAGATTTGCATGTAAACAAGACATGGCACTGAAAAAAAAATATGACTTCATTCTGAAATACAAATGAACCCTCATCAGATGCCACAAAGGATGGGGATTTCAGGAATGTATAGAAATGTGATTTCTTCTATTGCAGCTTTCTTGAGGCAAGGAAGATGATTGCTACAACAGATCTAATCATATTTATGCACAAAATATATTGTATTAATAAAGCTGTTTTATTTCATTTGCCAGGTGACTTCTTATACATAAAGCTATATTTCTGAAATGAATATACTACTTTTCCTAGTTCCTTATGTAACAATGTTAGCTACCTTATGTCTTGTTCTAAAAATTCACTTGTTCCATGTCTTTTAATGATAAAAACATTTTAATTGGAATCCGTTAATTATATCACAATCATTATATAGAAATATACATTTCATTCATAGAAAATATAAAGTCAGCATATACATCCTTTTTATTGAAGTATAGTTGATCTACAATGTTGTTTACTTTCTTCAGTGCAGCAAAATGATTGATTTATACTATATATGTGTGTATATATATATGTACGTATGTGTATATATATATGGGCTTCCCTTGTGGCTCAGCTGGTAAAGAATCTGCCTGCAATGCAGGAGACATGGGTTCAATGCCTGGGTTGGGAAGATCCCCTGGAGAAGAGAAAGGTTATCCACTGTAGTATTCTGGCCTGGAGAATTCCATGGACAGTATAGTCCATGGGATCACAAAGAGTCGGACAGGGCTGAGTCACTTTCACTTTCATATATATATATATATGTGTATATATATATATATATAGAGAGAGAGAGAGAGAGAGAGTTATATTTGGGTATACGTATCAGTTCAGTTTGGTTGCTCAGTCGTGTCCAACTCTGCAACCCACAGACTGCAGCATGCCAGGGCTCCCTGTCCATCACCAACTTCCGGAGTTTACTCAAACTCATGCCCATTGAGTTGGTGAGGCCATCTACCCATCTCATCCTCTGTCATCTCCTTCTACTCCCACCTTCAATCTTTCCCAGTATCAGGGTCTTTTCAAATGAGTCAGTTCTCCGCATAAGGTGGCCAAAGTATTGGAGTTTCAGCTTCAACGTCAGTCCTTCCAATGAATATTCAGGACTGATTTTTTTAGGATGGACTGTTTGGTACTCATTGAATTCCAAGGGACTCTCAAGAGTCTTCTCCAACACCACAGTTCAAAAGCATCAATTCTTCGGCGCTCAGCTTTCTTTATACTCTAACTCTCACATCCATACATGACCACTGGAAAAACCATAGCCTTGACTAGACAGACCTTGTTGACAAAGTAATGTCTCTGCTTTTTAATATGCTGTCTAGGCTGGCCATAACTTTCCTTCCAAGGATAAGCATCTTTTACTTTCATGACTGCAGTCACCATCTGCAGTGATTTTGGAGCCCAGGAAAATAAAGTCTGACACTGTTTCCATTGTTTCTCCATCTTTTTGCAGTGAAGTGATGGGACTGGATGTCATGATCTTAGTTTTCTGATATGTGTATATATACACACATATATATGTGTGTGTATATTTTTAAATATTCTTTTCCATTATGTTTTATCACAGCATATTGAATATAGTTCCCTGTACAATTGTTTCATGTTTTTGTGAGGTTTTAACTATGGTTAATTTAAATTGTGATAGTCTGCTAAAAATAGAATTTTTTATGGAATATTTTTGAACTTATTGCTCTTCCTTTTCATACAAATCTATGTACAGAGTCCGAGATATTAGTCTTTGCTTTTCTAGAATAACTACCAGAATACTAGCTCTGCCTGTCTATCAGATTATCTTCACAGTGATTTATGCAACTTTTTCTCATTTAACTATTAGGGTAATTCTACAGGAAAAATTTTGTAAGCCTGACTTATGATTAGGAAACTGAGAATTAGGGAGGTAGATAAATTTCCCTAGTGGTCATAGGTAATAAAAGTTAGAAAACTCTTAAAGCCTAGCTTGGAGAATTTTGAGCATTACTTTGCTAGCATGTGAAATAAGTACAATTGTGAGGTTGTTTGAACATTCTTGGGCATTGCCCTTCTTTAGGATTGAAATGAAAACTGACCTTTTCCAGTTCTGTGATCACGGCTGAGCTTTCCAAATTTGCTGGTGAACTGAGTGCAGCAATTTAACAGCATCATCTTTTAGGATTTGATGTAGCTCAGCTGAAATTCCATCACCTCCACTAGCTTTGTTCATAGTGATGCTTCCTAAGGCCCACTTGACTTCACACTCCAAGATGTCTGGCTCTAGGTGAGTGATCATACTGCCATAGTTACTGGGGCTATTAAGATCTTTTTCATACAGTTCTTCTGTGTATTTTTGCCACCTCTTCTTAATATCTTCTGCTTCTGTTAGGCCCATATCTTTTCAGTCTTTATTGTGCCTATCTTTGCATGACGTGTTCCCTTGGTATTTCTGATTTTCTTGAGTATTCTTTAGCCTTTCTGTTTCTATTGTGTTCCTCTATTTCTTTGCATTGTTCACTTAAGGTTTTCTTATCTCTCCTTGCTATTTGGAACTCTGCATTCAGATGAGTATATATTTCCTTTCCTCCTTTGCCTTTCACTTCTCTTCCTTTCTCAGCTTTCCTCAGCTATTGAAAGACCTCCTTAGACAACCATTTTGCCTTTTTACATTTATTTTTCTTGGGGATGATTTTAATTAGCATCTCCTGTACAATGTTACAAACCTCTGTCCATAGTTTTGGCACTCTGTCAGATCTAAGCCTTTGAATGTATTTGTCATTTTCACTGTATATTCATAAGGGATTTGATTTAAGTCACACCTGAATGACTTTGTGGTTTACCTGCTTTCTTCAATTTAAGTCTGAATTTTGCAATAAGGAGATTGCCAGGAGAAATNCCTTTTCCAGTTCTGTGATCACGGCTGAGCTTTCCAAATTTGCTGGTGAACTGAGTGCAGCAATTTAACAGCATCATCTTTTAGGATTTGATGTAGCTCAGCTGAAATTCCATCACCTCCACTAGCTTTGTTCATAGTGATGCTTCCTAAGGCCCACTTGACTTCACACTCCAAGATGTCTGGCTCTAGGTGAGTGATCATACTGCCATAGTTACTGGGGCTATTAAGATCTTTTTCATACAGTTCTTCTGTGTATTCTTGCCACCTCTTCTTAATATCTTCTGCTTCTGTTAGGCCCATATCTTTTCAGTCTTTATTGTGCCTATCTTTGCATGATGTGTTCCCTTGGTATTTCTGATTTTCTTGAAGTATTCTTTAGCCTTTCTGTTTCTATTGTGTTCCTCTATTTCTTTGCATTGTTCACTTAAGGTTTTCTTATCTCTCCTTGCTATTTGGAACTCTGCATTCAGATGAGTATATATTTCCTTTCCTCCTTTGCCTTTCACTTCTCTTCCTTTCTCAGCTTTCCTCAGCTATTGAAAGACCTCCTTAGACAACCATTTTGCCTTTTTACATTTATTTTTCTTGGGGATGATTTTAATTAGCATCTCCTGTACAATGTTACAAACCTCTGTCCATAGTTTTGGCACTCTATCAGATCTAAGCCTTTGAATGTATTTGTCATTTCCACTGTATAATCATAAGGGATTTGATTTAAGTCACACCTGAATGACTTTGTGGTTTACCTGCTTTCTTCAATTTAAGTCTGAATTTTACAATAAGGAGATTGCCAGGAGAAATATCTATAACCTCAGATATGCAGATGACACCACCGTTATGTAGCAAACTAAGAGGAACTAATGAGCCTCTTGATGAAGGTGAAAGAGGAAAATGAAAAAGCTGGCTTAAAACTCAACATTCAAAAAACTATTATGGCATCCAGTCCCATCAGTTCAGTTCAGTTCAGTTGCTCAGTCGTGTCCAACTCTTTGCGACCCCATGAATCGCAGCATGCCAGGCCTCCCGCTCCATCACCAACTCCCGGAGTTCACTCAGATTCACCTCCATTGAGTCAGTGATGCCATCCAGCCATCTCATCCTCGGTCGTCCCCTTCTCCTCCTGCCCCTTTGTATGAGGTGGCCAAAGTACTGGAGTTTCAGCTTTAGCATCATTCCTTCCAAAGAAATCCCAGGGTTGATCTCCTTCAGAATGGACTGGTTGGATCCCCTTGCAGTCCAAGGGACTCTTAAGAGTCTTCTCCAACACCACAGTTCAAAAGCATCAATTCTTCAGCGCTCAGCCTTTTTCACAGTCCAACTCTCACATCCATACATGACTACTGGAAAAATCATAGCCTTGACTAGACAGACCTTACTCGGCGAAGTAATGTCTCTGCTTTTGAATATGCTATCTAGATTGGTCATCACTTTATGGCAAATCAATAGGTAAACAGTGAAAACAGTTACAGACTTTATTTTGGGGGCAACAAAATTGCTGTAGATGGTGACTGCCACCATGAAATTAAAAGGTGCTTGCTCCTTGGAAGAAAAGCTATGACAAACCTACACAGCATATTAAAAAGCAGAGACATTACTTTTCTGACAAAAGTCCATCTAGTCAAAGCTGTGGTTTTTCCAGTAGTCATGTATGGATGTGAAATTTGGATCATAAACAAGGCTAAATGCCTAAGAATTGATGTTTTTTAACTATGGTGCAGGAGAAGACTCTTGAGATTCCCTTGAACTGCAAGGACATCAAACCAGTGAATTCTAAAGGAAATTAATCTTGAATATTTATTTGAGGAACTGATCCTGAGACTACGCTCCAATACTTTGCCCACCTGTTGCGAAGAACTGACTCATTGGAAAAGACCTTGATGCTGGGAAAGATTGAGAGCAGAAAGAAAAGGGGATGGTAGAGGATGAGATGGTTGGATGGCATCACCAACTCAATGGACATGAGTTTGAGCAAGGTCCAGGAGATGGTGAGACACAGGGAAGCCTGAGTGCTACACTCCAAGGAATCACAATGAGTCAGACATGACTGAGCAACTGAACAACAACAAAAATCTAAATCCAGTTAAAATGGACAGCACACTCCATAGGGTTTCTGTTTGTTTTTGTCAAAACTGTATACTGTCTCTTTGCTTATTGCGGGTCTATTATCTGTTGGTTTCTGTTGTTGGTTCTGGTGTTGATGCAATGAACATGGTATATGACCTTGAATCCTTTCCTTCTACCACTTACCATTATTATAATTAAATGATTGGTATTACAGTTAATGGCTTAATATCCACCTTCCCTGTCAAAATGTAATATCCAGGAGGTCAGGGAGCATGGTGAGCTCTTGCTAAATATTTATGGAAAAACAAACCAAAAGTCAAAAAGACTCAGTAATAAAGACTGAAGACAGGAAGGAGGGGAGGAAGGATGGAAGGAAGGAACAGAGAGAGGAAGGAAGCATTGAAGAAGAAAATATTTCATATTCTCCTATAAATCAAAAGCTAAATTAAATAAATAATGAAAGTTCAGATGACCGCTATGAAGACAAATAGGAATACACTAGAGGAGCAAACCTAGATAGAAAGTGATATTTAGGCTGGTACTAAAAGTTAAGTGGGCTTCCTTTGAGGCTCAGTTATCTGCCTGCAATGCAGGAGACCTGGGTTCAATCCCTGGGTTAGGAAGATCCCCTGGAGAAGGGAAAGGCTACCCACTCCAGTATTCTGGCCTGGGGAATTTCATGGACTGTATAGTCCATGTGGTTGCAAAGAGTCGGACACTACTGAGGAGGTAATTCAGGTGGCAGGGTGGCAGCCTGAATTCAGGTGGCAGGGAGCAGCCTGAACCTACTGTGTTTCTTGATTCAGGTAAAGAATTTCAGATTTATCAATGACCATAGTTATATTTTTGAAAAGTTTCTTTGGCTTTAGGGTGTAAGAGACTTAAGGGGGTAAAGTGTAGATTTATGCCTGAAGGTACAAAGAAGGAAAAGTTTGTCAAGATGGGGTAGAGATATTGTTATAGCATGAGAGACACTCTGCAGAGCTGAAGGGACACAGTGACTGAAGAGCAGTCTTTTGATGAGAGATCCCTGGGAATATATATCCAGACTTGTTTCTTTGCTCACTATCCTTCTTCTACTCATGTTCCCTTGGTTGAACCCAGAAAGAAGACAGAAGGCAGGAGGGTTCTTTTGAGACTCTCTATACTATTGACCCTAGACCTCCTAGGTTCAAAGCTTGTAGAGAAAGGGAAATACTAAAACACCATTATAAATTAGTCTTCTTGAGAAATGGCAGCTTGATTGAAGATGCTTGGTCATACTTCCTAAAGCGAAAGATTCTAAACCTTAAAGCAGAAGATCCTCCAGTTCTTTAAGCTGACTTACTTGTTTTCTTAGGGGATATGAGTAATAATTTTGCTGTCTATTGTAAGTATTAAATATTGTTTCTGCTACTTCATTTAACAAACTGGATAGCTTTTCACTATTGAATAGTACAAGCAATCTCATTTCCTAGTGCAAACGGAATGATTCTCAACTTGCCACCTCCATATTTCACTTAATAAACATGTGCTTTTAAAACATAGATTCACCAAGTATTGAGAAGTATCCAAATAAGTACTGATTTCTCAGTCACTTATTTATAGAAAGAAATGCCCTCCAGCCACCAAATGATCCCTTATACCTCTTAGCCCCCAATAAAGACCTAGACTTTTTCTAGAACTTTCACCACATTTCTTCATGCTTTCAATTGTAAAAACAGGTTCAGTTCAGTTCAGTCACTCAATCCTGTCTGACTCTTTGCGACCCCATGAATTGCAGCATGCCAGGCCTCCCTGTCCATCACCAACTCTGGGCGTTCACTCAAACTCATGTCCATTAAGTCAGTGGTGCTATACAGACATCTCATCCTGTCTTCCCCTTCTCCTCCTACCCCCAATCCCTTCCAGCATCAGAGTCTTTTCCAATGAGTCAACTCTTCTCATGAGGTGACCAAAGTATTGGAGTTTCAGCTTTAGCATCATTCCTTCCAAAGAAATCCCAGGGCTCATCTCCTTTAGAATGGATGGGTTGGATCTCTTTGCAGTTCAAGGGACTCTAAAGAGTCTTCTCCAACACCACAGTTCAAAAGCATCATTCTTCAGCGCTCAGCCTTCTTCACAGTCCAACTCTCATATCCATACATGGCCACATAGCCTTGACTAGACGGACCTTAGTCAGCAAAGTAATGTCTCTGCTTTTGAATATGCTATCTAGGTTGGTCATAACATTCCTTGTAAGGAGTAAGTATCTTTTAATTTCATGGCTGCAATCACTATCTGCAGTGATTTTGGAGCCCAAAAAAATAAAGTCTGACACTGTTTCCCCATCTATTTCTCATGAAGTGATGGAACCAGATGCCATGCTCTTCATTTTCTGAATGTTGAGCTTTAGTCAACATTTTCACTGTCCTCTTTCACTTCCATCAAGAGGCTTTTTAGTTCCTCTTCACTTTCTGCCATAAGGGTGGTGTCATCTGCATATCTGAGGTTATTGATATTTCTCCCGGCAATCTTGATTCCAGCTTGTGCTTCTTCCAGTCCAGCGTTTCTCATGGTGTGTTCTGCATAGAAGTTAAATAAGCAGGGTGACAATATACAGCCTTGATGTACTCCTTTTCCTATTTGGAACCAGTCTGTTGTTCCATGTCCAGTTCTAACTCTTGCTTCCTGACCTGCATATAGGTTTCTCAAGAGGCAGGTCAGGTGTCTGGTATTCCCATCTCTTTCAGAATTTTCCATAGTTTATTGTGAGCCACACAGTCAAAGGCTTTGGCATAATCAATAAAGCAGAAATCAGTGTTTTTCTGGAACTCTTTTGCTTTTTCGATGATCCAGCAGATATTGGCAATTTGATCTCTGGTTCCTCTGCCTTTTCTAAAACCAGCTTAAACATCTGGAAGTTCACAGTTCA
>SJYQ01001587.1:148068-180311 GCA_006410935.1 Redunca redunca | reverse complement strand
TACAGCCTTGATGTACTCCTTTTCCTATTTGGAACCAGTCTGTTGTTCCATGTCCAGTTCTAACTCTTGCTTCCTGACCTGCATATAGGTTTCTCAAGAGGCAGGTCAGGTGTCTGGTATTCCCATCTCTTTCAGAATTTTCCATAGTTTATTGTGAGCCACACAGTCAAAGGCTTTGGCATAATCAATAAAGCAGAAATCAGTGTTTTTCTGGAACTCTTTTGCTTTTTCGATGATCCAGCAGATATTGGCAATTTGATCTCTGGTTCCTCTGCCTTTTCTAAAACCAGCTTAAACATCTGGAAGTTCACAGTTCATGTAATGCTGAAAAATCTGGCTTGGAGAATTTTGAGCATTACTTTACTAGCATGTGAGATGAGTGCAATTGTGCAGTAGTTTGGGCATTCTTTGGCATTGCCTTTCTTTGGGATTGGAATGAAAACTGACCTTTTCCAGTCCTGTGGCCACTCCTGAGTTTTCCAAATTTGCTGGCATATTGAGTGCAGCACTTTCACAGCATCATCTTTCAGGATTTGAAAGAGCTCCACTACCTTTGTTCGTAGTATTGCTTTCTAAGGCCCACTTGACTTCACATTCCAGGATGTCTGGCTCTAGGTGAGTGATCACACCATCGTGATAATCTTGGTCATGAAGATCTTTTTTGTACAGTTCTTCTGTGTATTCTTGTCATCTCTTAATATCTTCTGCTTCTGTTAGGTCCAGACCATTTCTGTCCTTTATCAAGTCCATCTTTACATGAAATGTTCCCTTGGTATCTCTAATTTTCTTGAAGAGATCTCTAGTCTTTCCCATTCTGTTATTTTCCTCTATTTCTTTGCATTGACCGCTGAGGAAGGCTTTGTTCTCTTCTTGCTATTCTCTGGAACTCTGCATTCAGATGCGTATATCTTTCCTTTTTGACTTTGCATTTTGCTTCTCTTCTTTGCACAGCTATTTGTAAGGCCTCCTCAGACAGCCATTTTGCTTTTTTTCCATGGGGATGGTCTTGATCCCTGTCTCCTGTACAATGTCATGAACCTCATTCCATAGTTCATCAGGCACTCTATCTATCAGGTCTAGTCGCTTAAATCTATTTCTCACTTTCACTGTATAATCATAAGGGATTTGATTTAGGTCATACCTGAATGGTCGAGTGGTTTTCTCTACTTTCTTCAATTAATTCTGAATTTGGCAATAAGGAGTTCACGATCTGAGACACAGTAAGTTCCTGGTCTTGCTTTTGCTGACTGTATAGAGCTTCTCCATCTTTGGCTGCAAAGAATAATAATCAATCTGATTTTAGTGTTTTCCATTTGATGATGTCCATGTGTATCGTCTCCTCTTGTGTTGTTGGAAGAGGGTGTTTGCTATGATCAGTACATTCTCTTGGCAAAACTCTATTAGCTTTTGCCTTGCTTCATTCCATATTCCAAGGCCAAATTTGCCTGGTACTCCAGATGTTTCTTGACTTCCTACTTTTGCATTCCAGTCCCCTATAATGAAAAGGACATCTTTTTTGGGTGTTAGTTCTAAAAGGTCTTGTAGGTCTTCATAGATCCATTCAACTTCAGCTTCTTCAGCTTTACTGGTTGGGGCATAGACTTGGATTACTGTGATATTGAATGGTTTGCCTTGGAAATGAACAGAGATCATTCTGTCATTTTTGAGATTGCATCCAGGTACTGCATTTCGGACTCTTGTTGACCATGATGGCCACTCCATTTCTTCTAAGGGATACCTGCCCATAGTAGTAGATATAATGGTCCTCTGAGTTAAATTCACGTATTCCAGTCCATTTTAGTTTGCTGATTCCTAGAATGTTGACGTTCACTCTTGCCATCTCCTGTTTGACCACTTCCAATTTGCCTTGATTCATGGACCTAACATTCCGGGTTCCTATGCATTATTGCTCTTTACAGCATTGGACTTTGCTTCTATCACCATTCACATCCACAACTGGGTATAGTTTTTGCTTTGGCTCCATCCCTTCATTCTTTTTGGAGTTATTTTTCCACTGATCTCCAATAGCATATTGAGACCCTACAGACCTGGGGAGTTCCTCTTTCACTATCCTATCATTTTGCTTTTTCATACTGTTCTTGGGGTTCTCCAGGCAAGAATACTGAAGTGGTTTGCCATTCCCTTCTCCAGTGGACCACATTCTGTCAGACCTCTCCACCATGACCCTCCCGTCTTGGGTGGCACCACAGAGCATGGCTTGATTTCATTGAATTAGACATGGCTGTGGTCTATGTGATTAGATTGACTAGTTTTCTGTGATTATGGTTTCAGTGTGTCTGCCCTCTGATGCCCTCTCGCAACACCTACCATCTTACTTAGGTTTCTCTTACCTTGAACTTGGGGTATCTCTTCATGGCTGCTCCAGCTAAGTGCAGCCACTGTTCCTTACCTTGGATGAGGGGTATCTCCTTACCACCACTCCTCCTGACCTTGAACATGGAGTAGCTCCTCTCGGCCCTCCTGCACCCATAGTTTAACCAAATAACTGATTAATGACATTCCCTGAGGCTTTACAGTTCTGTGATTTTGTTTCCTGGAAGATCATCTAATTGAAAGCCAGTGTTTGCTGTAGTGAACACTTAAGGATATCATCTTCAAAAAAAGCAGCACATTTTAACTTCAGTCACAGAGTGGTGATCTCGCTGAATTTCTAATTGCAAAGCAACTACATATGGTCTGTAGGTCAACTTTTAATAGCATTAGTATATTTTGGTTGATAGACTTGTAAACACACTGTTATCAAAGTGGTCCCATGAAACATAGAGAATTGCAACTTAGAAAAAAATATAGCTATTAATGATACCAAAGAACTTCAGGAGATTACTTTCTAAATGTTATTTTTTCTATATTATCCCTTCTTTCATTATAGTGCTACACCCAATTAAAGCATCAGGCACTTAACCTATACTTGTGAAAAAAGCAGTTTATGATGGGTGTGATCATGGTCCCGTAGGTCCAATTATCTCAGTTGGCTCCCAATTAATCCATGGAGTTGTTAGGGCCTCCTTTTAATTAGGTCTCTTCCTCTCAAAGAACAATCTTTTATTTTCATATTTCACTTTATTATTTCCTTTACTGGAACCCTTCAAGGTGGGGATACTTCTTTGAAATGTATTTGTTTGTTTGATGGGTAATTCAGATTTAATCAAGATGATATTTTTAACCAGAGTCTGCTTCTGAGTAGAAATATAAATTCAAGTCCTTCTCTATGAAAATTAAGTGCAAATATGTACAAAGTGGGATGAGGCATACCTTGCATATATTAAGTTTAACGTTTTTCTCATTAAATCCCACTGATCTTTTTGCATTATCTCCCTGAATGTGAAAATCAACATAGAATTAACAGAGTTTGGAAGTTTTGTTTTGTTTTTTTTCCTATTTGATTTACCTGTTAACTTTATTGTCTTTAAGGACATTAATTTATGTTTTAAATTGAGATATAATAAAATGAGCTTTAGAAAGGAGACATTTGATCTGCAGTGACATTTTGCCTGTTAAATCTCTTCTCGGCCACAAATAAAGTATGAAGGAAAAAAGGTTGCTTTGTCAGCAAGGGATTTCCTTTATATTTGCTTTTTGGTAGCTGGTATACTCTTGCATTCTTTTCAGAGTTCATAAAAAATAAATAAATAAAAAAAAACCTCTTTGAAATTACAGATTAAAATCTAAAAACATATTCTTTCCAGGCAACTTTCTATGCCGCTAAAAGTACTGTTTTATGTATGAGTAAAATTTTCTATTAAATCCAGAATTGATACAACTTTATAGGAGTAAAATTTCCTTTGTCACATCCTGCATATCCTATTTACTGGCATAGGGTGCTTTTTGCTGAAGAAAAGAAAACTAAACCATTTGATGGTGAAAACTGTTGACATTACAGAAATTTAGGAAATTAGGTTTCATGAAGATTTAATTACCTCAAAACTTTGTTATGTATGCTTAGCTTTATATAAATAAGCATAAATTTAAACTTCTGTTTGGAAAATCTGGCTAACCACACAAGATAAAATTTAATTCAATTTCTCTAATTATTTGTGTCTTTATTTGTATCTACCAGTGCCATTGGGAAAGTATTTACACATGTAATATCTTCCAGGATAACAATCAACTATAAAAGTATTAAATACACAAAACATCTATAAATATAAGATTTATGCTAACATTGATTTTTCTTGACTAGGAACTTTTAGAAAGGTAAACCTTGACACCAGAACTTTTTAAATTCTAGTCTTTACCACTGAAGAGTTGATTTATCAACACATGCATTCCTTTCTGTGTGAAATGTAAGACCTAGATTGGATCATTGTGTTGGTAAGATACCCTGGAGAAGGGAATGGCAATCCGCTCCAATATTCTCGCCTGGACAGAGGAGCCTAGTGGGCTACAGTTCATGGAGTAACAAAGAGTCAGACAGTACTGAGTGACGAACACTTTCACTTTTCACTTTCATATTCCTTTCTGGGCTTCCCAGGTGGTGCCAGTGGTAAAGAAACCACCTGCCCTGCAGGAGACATAAAAGATGTGGGTTTGAACCCTGGGTTGGGAAGATCCCTTGGAGAAAGGCATGGCAACCGACTCCAGTATTCTTGCCTGGAGAAACCTGTGGGCAGAGGAGCCTGGCAGGCTATAGTACATAGGGTCACAAAGAGTCAGACATTACTAAAGCAATTTAGCACACGTGCATATTCCTTCCTGGTATGAACAATCACACTCTGTTGCTATTTCTACTTTTCAAGTCTGTCCACTCTACTAGACTGAGGAGATGTAGTCCTCAGCCTTAACAATCTCTGCCGTTCTAGCTCTTTTGTAAATGCCTGATAGATTTACAAAGCTTTCAAAAAAAGTTTATAGTAAGAAAGGAGAAGTGTAAGAAGGATCACTTTCAATATCTCTGCAGAGGGACTGTTCTATAGACAAGATTAACTACTGTTGACATTCTCTTAGTACTTCAGAAATAGAAGAAGAGGGAAAAAACAAAAACAAAAACAAAAAAACAGCTATATTGAACACCATTCAACAGAATTACTTTATTCTGTATTTCACCCTCAAGTGAATATTATTAGAAAGAGGTCACACACACTCTGGCCCTTTGTTGTCAAGCTGGTCAATGTAACCGACTATTTTCCTGAAAAGAACCTACTATGCACTTTTTTAAAAAGTTCAAAAGGATTAGTGGATATATCGCTGTTAAGGTGGGTATGAATTTTAGTCTGCAGCTGGCATGAGCTAACAGAAAAGAACCAGAATCTCCAGTAATTAAGTTAAATGAAAAATATCTGAAAAAAAAAAAAACATTATCAGACAAAATTTACACTATCTTGACTCAATTTTTCTTAGATGGGAAACTGTATGGAAAGTAAATTGCCAAGATATTTTTTAGTGATCAGAGATCAAGGAGCCCAGCGGTGGGATCTGAATAAAGAATTAGGCTAAAGGTTGCCTTAAATGTTCACATTTGCAGTTTCCCTATACAACCTTGCCTTTAGTCTTATGGATATCATCTCCCTGGAACAGTATCTGTAAGTCACTGCCAGTGAGTGTTTCAGTGACTCCTTTTCCTTGGCTGCTTTGTCAACCATACCTCTTCAAACTGTCACAATCTTTCTTTGAGTAGATTTCTACTTCAGCTAGGTTTTTAGACTCTAGATATGACTAGGGAGTCAATTTATTTCTTTACATTCAAACCACTGGTCTTGGTTTTAACCCTTAACTTGCTTGAAAGCAGTGTTATTCCCCTACTTCTGCTTATAGAATCCCACCCAAAAATCAAATGACAACTACATCATATGTTGAAAAAGCTTACTGAATAAAACCCCAGGTGGTACTCTAACCCAGTGTTACAATAGTTGATACCAGCATGAATCATATATCTTGAGGAAACTAAAATCTCCATTTGTATCTGGGTTTACTATTTTCCATAGGAAACTTCAATCATCTAGCAGCACTGATGACTGATCCATCTCAATAACTGAATTTCCCAAACACAAAGAGTTGGAATGTTAGAATATTTAATGCTGTCAAGAGCAGTCTATTTTTTAGATTCATTGTTCTCCCCTTTTCCTCTCTCTTCTCCCTCTTCTGGCTCCCCTTTCCTCTGCCCTCCTCAACTCTGCCTTTTTCTCCTCTTTTTCCTCCTTCTCATATTTTTTCTTATTTTTCTCATTATTCTGCTCTCTGAAATATATTTTCCAAATTCAGATCTGTAGGCTGCTGTTAGAATTATCTGCACAGTCCAATTTAAAAAATTGTCCATAAGAATTGTGTTTTAACATATCCAGGTTGTGATCTTGGGTTATGTTACTTTTTCTTCTAATTCTCAGTTATGTTTGGAAATGATTAGGTACATTATATTTGTGTATACATTTATATGTGTTCAAGAGAGTCTTCAGCACCTCCCTTTGCTAAACACCAGCTTCCTACCTTGGCAGGATCATGGTCATATGAATCTCTCCTTTTATGGACACTTTCAACAACTGCCACAGCAGCTGATTCTCGCACAGTTTCTACCCATCATTGGAAATGTCACCACTTGTAAACTCTTCCATGATGTTCTGAACCCTAATTCTCCTTTCTGTCATTTATTCTCCTCTTCTCTTTCCTCTCTTTTTCCTTCATTCCCTAACAGTAAATTATTTCTCTTGATGCATCACAACCTGAAAAGTCTCACTAGTTTATGTCAAGCAAGTACAATCGCTGCTATTTTATTATTTTTAATGAACTAACCGATCACAGCACATGAGGTGATCGTGGGTCTTGATTTAATTCTTTATTGCTACCCAGAGTGTGGCTGTTTTCTAAATTTAAAACCTGAGCATTCTGGTGGGCCTCTAGTCTCGAAATAATAGAAAATAAATTGTAAATATTATTAGAAAACTCATATTGTTTTCTAATTTCTGTTTCTAATTTTTCCCCATCTATTTGCCATGAAGTGATGAAACCGGATGCCATGATCTTAGTTTTCTGAATGCTGAGTTTTAACCCAACTTTTTCACTCTCTGCTTTCAATTTCAACCAGAGATGCTTTAGTTCCTCTTCACTTTCTGCCATAAGGGTGGTGTCATCTGTACATCTGAGGTTATTGATATTTCTCCCGGCAATCTTGATTCCAGCTTGTGCTTCATCCAGCCCAGCATTTCGCATGATGCATTCTGCATATAAGTTAAATAAGCAGGGTGACAATATACAGCCTTGATGTACTCCTTTCCTGATTTGAAACCAGTCTGTTGTTCCATGTCTGGTTCGAACTGTTGCTTCTTGACCTTCATACAGAGTTCTCAGGAGGCAAGTAAGGTGGTCTGATATCCCCATCTCTTTAAGAATTTTCCACAGTTTATTGTGATCCACACAGTCAAAGGCTTTGGTATAGTCAATAAAACAGAAGTAGATGTTTTTCTGGAACTCTCTCATTTTTTCAATGGTCCAGAGGATGTTGGCAGTTTGATCTCTGGTTTCTCTGCCTTTTCTTGAACATCTGGAAGTTCATGTTTCACATACTGTTGAGGCCTGGCTTGGAGAATTTTGAGCTAATATTACTTTGCTAACATGTGAGATGAGTGCAATTGTGCGGTAGTTTGAGCATTCTTTGGCATTGCCTTTGTCTGGGATTGGAATGACAACTGACCTTTTCCAGTCCTGTGACCACTGCTGTTTTCCAAATTTGCTAACATATTGAGTGCAGAACTTTCACAGAATTGTCTTTTAGGATTTGAAATAGCTCAACTGGAATTCTGTCACCTCCACTATCTTTGTTTGTAGTTATGCGCTCTAAGGCCCTCTTGACTTGCATTCTAAGATGTCTGGCTCTAGATGAGTGATCACACCACTATGGTTATCTGGGTCATGAAGATCTTTTTTGTACAGTTCTTCTGTGTATTCTTGCCACCTCTTCTTAATATCTTCTGCTTCTCTTATGTCTATGTGTATGTGCTAAGTCACTTCAGTCGTGTCCAACTCTTTGCTATCCTATGGACCATAGCCCACCAGGTACCTTTGTCCATGGATTTACCAGGCAAGAATACTGAAGTGGGTTGCAGTGCCCTCCTCCAGGGGATCTTCCCAACCCGGGGACTGAACTCACATCTCTTAAGTCTACCTGCATTGGTGGGCAGAATCTTTAACACTAGCACCACCTGGGATTCCCCGTACCCCATCTACAGTATTATTTACCATATAACCATTTGTTATTATTTCTAACAAATCATTCGTCACTGGATGCCTCTGTTCTCAATAAATCAATTTTCTGCATAAGGTAGTTTTATTCAATAGTCTCTTCCAAGATTAATAACATAAATGAGTTTTCACATACAAAGAATACCCCGAAATAAACATTCACAAATTTGGGATCCACAGTTCAGTTCAGTTTAGTCTTTCAGTCGTATCCAACTCTTCGTGACCCCATGAGCTGCAGCACACCAGGCTTCCCTGTCCATCACCAACTCCCTGAGTTCACCCAAACTCCTGTCCATCGAGTCAGTGATGCCATCCAGCCATCTCATCCTCTGTCATCACCTTTTCCTCCTGCCCCCAATCCCTCCCAGCATCAGAGTCTTTCCCAATGAGTCAGCTCTTCTCATGAGGTGGCCAAAGTATTGGAGTTTCAGCTTTAACATCATTCCTTCCAAAGAACACCCAGGGCTGATCTTTAGAATGGACCGGTTGGATCTCCTTGCAGTCCAAGGGACTCTCAAGAGTCTTCTCCAACACCACAGTTCAAAAACATCAATTCTTCAGCACTCAGCCTTCTTCACAGTGCAACTCTCACATCCATACATGACCACTGGAAAAACCATAGCCTTGACTAGATGGAATTTTGTTAGCAAAGTAATGTCTCTGCTTTTCAGTATGCTATCTAGATTGGTCATAACTTTCCTTCCAAGGAGTAAGCATATTTTAATTTCATGGCTTCAATCACCATCTCCAGTGATTTTGGAGCCCAAAGAAATAAAGTATGACACTGTTTCCACTGTTTCCCCATCTATTTGCCATGAAGTGATGGGACCAGATGCCATGATCTTAGTTTTCTGCATGTTCAGCTTTAAGCCAACTTTTTCACTTTCCTCTTTCACTTTCATCAAGAGCCTTTTGAGTTCCTGTTCACTTTCTGCCATGAGGGTGGTATCATCTGCATTTATGAGGTTATTGATATTTCTCCTAGCAATCTTGATTCCAGTTTGTGCTTCTTCCAGCCCAGCGTTTCTCATGATGTACTCTGCACATAAGTTAAATAAGCAGGGTGACAATATACAGCCTTGATGTACTCCTTTTCCACAAGGAAAAGTTGTATGGAAAAAAATCCCAACTTTGTCTTTCCCAAAGTTTCTTAAATTATAAAGATAATTATTTTAAACACATTTGTTTTTCCTCTATGCGTAAATTTTAAAATTCATGGATATGTTCTGTATAGCAATAAGGAGAGTATTTTGGTGCTGTTTCAAGGCTTTATGTTGTTTTTGAGTTCTAAGTCATGTCTAATTCTTTACGACCCCATGGTTTGCAGAATGCCAGGCTTCCCTGTTCTTCACTGTCTCTCAGAGTTTGCTCAAACTCATGTCCATTGAATCTGTGATGCTATCTAACCATCTCATCTTCAGCCACCCTCTTCTCCTTTTGCTTTTAATCTTTCCCAACATCAGGGTCTTTTCCAGTGAGTCAGCTCTTCTCATCAGGTAGCCAGAAGACTGGAGCTTTGGCTCCAGCATCAGTCCTTCCAATGAATATTCAGGGTTATTTCCTTTAGAACTGACTGATTTGATTTCCTTGCTGTCCAAAGGACTCTCAAGAGTCTTCTCCTGCACCATCATTTTAAAGTATCAATTACTTGGGGTTCAGCATTCTTTATGGTCCAATTCTCATGTCTTTTCATGGCTACTGGGAAAGCCATACCTTTGGCAATATGGGCCTTTGTCAGCAAAGTGTTGTCTTTGCTTTTTAATATGCTATCTAGGTTTGTTATAACTTTCCTTCCAAAGAGCAAGTGTCTTTCAATTTCCTGGCTGCAGTCACCATCCACAGTATTTTTGGAGCCCAAGAAGATAAAATCTGTCACTACTTCCACTTTTCAGCCTTCTATTTGCAATGAAGTGATGGGATTGGATGCCATGATCTTAGTTTTTTGAATGTTGAGTTTTAAACTAGCTTTTTCATTCTCCTCTTTCACCCTCATCAAGAGGCTGTTTAGTTCCTCTTCACTTTCTGCGATGAAAGTGGCATCAATTGCATATCTAAGGTTGTTAAAATTTCTCCCAGCAATCTTGACTCCAGCTTGCGAACTCATGCAACCCAGCACTTTGCATGATGTACTCTGCATATAAGCTAAATAAAGAGGGTGATGATATAGAGCTTTGATATACTGTTTTCTCAGTTTTGAACCAATCACTTGTTCCATATAAGATTCTAACTGTTGTTTCTTGATCTGCATATAAGTTTCTTAGGAGACAGGTAAGGTGGTCTGGTATTCCCATCTCTAAGAGTTTTCCACAGTTTGTTGTGATCCTCCCAGTCAAAGGCTTTAGCATAGTCAATGAAGCTGAAGTAGGTGCTTTTCTGGAATTCTCTTCCTTTCTTTATGATCCAGGGAAAGTTTGCACCTTAATCTCTGGTTCCTCTGCCTTTTCTAAACTCAACTTAAATATATGGAATTCTCAGCTTACATACTGCTGAAGCCTGACTTAAAGGATTTTGTGCATAACCTTACCAGCATGTGAAATGAGTACAATTTTATGATAATTTGAACATTTTTGACACTGGCTTTCTTTGGGATTGGAGAAAAAACTGACCTTTCCAGTCCTGTGGTCACTGCTGGGTATTTTCCAAATTTGCTGATATATTGATCCCAGCACTTCTACAGCATTGTCTTTTAGGATTTGAAATGGTTCAGCTGGAATTCCATTACCTTTACTAATTTTTTATGTAGTAATATTTCCTAAGGCCCATTTGACTTCACACACTAGGATGCCTGGCTCTGGGTGAGTGACCACACCATCATCATGATTATCCCTGTCATTAAGACCATTTTTACAAAGTTCTTCTGTATATTCTTACAATCTCTTCTTAATCTCTTTTGCTTCTGTTAAGTCTTTACTGTTTCTGTCCTTTATCATGTTGATCCCTGCTTGAAATGTCCCCTTGATATCTCCAGTTTTCTTGAGGAGATCTCTAGTCTTTCTCATTCTATTGTTTTCTTCTATTTCTTTGTGTTGTTCACTTAAGAAGGTCTTCTTATCTTTGCTATTCTCTGGAACTCTGCATCCACTTGGTGTATCTTTTCCTTTCTCTCTTGCTTTTTTCTTCTCTTCTTTTCTCAGCTATTTATAAATCCTCCTCAGACAACCACTTTGCCTTCTTACAGTTCTTTTTCTTTGGGATGGTTTTGGTCACTACTTCCTGTAAAATGTTAAGAACCTCTGTCCACAGTTCTTCAGGTAGTCTGTCTACCAAATCTAATCCCTTGAGTCTATTCTTCATCTCCACTTATAATCATAAGGAATTCAATCTAAGTCATACCTGAATGGTCTAGTCATTTTCTCTATTTTCTTCAATTTAAGCCTAAATGTTACAATAAAGAGCTGATGATCTGAGCCACAGTCACCTCAAGTCTTGTTTTTGCTGTCTGTATAGAGTTCCTCCTTCTTTGGCTGCAAAGAATACACTCAATTTGATTTGGTATTGACCATTGATTGGTGTAGTCCATGTGTAGAGCTGTCTCTTGTGCTTTTGGAAAAAAGTGTTTGCTATGACAGGTGTGTTCTCTTGATAAAACTCTGTTATAGCATCAGTAGACAATGACAAGTTATATATATATATACTGCTGCTAAGTTGCTTCAGTCATGTCCAACTCGTCATGTGTGATCCCATAGATGACAGTCCATCAGGCTCCTCTGTCCCTGGGATTCTCCAAGCAAGAATACTGGAATGGGTTGCCATTTCCTTCTCCAATGGATGCGTGCATGCTAAGTCACTGCAGCTGTGTCTGACTTTTTGTGACCTGATGGAATCTAGCCCACCATCAGGACTACTCTGTCCATGGGATTCTCCAAGAAAAATACTGGAGTGGTTTGCCATGCCCTTTTCCAGGGAATCTTCCTGAGGAAGGGATCAAACTCATGTCTCTTACATCTCATGCATTCACAGATGGGTTCTTTACCATTAGTGTCATCTGAGAATCAGAGTTTTCTTAATGAACATCATTAACAATCATGCAAAGTTGTAATAGCATTTTGAGTAGTGTCAATCTCTCCTTTACTTGCTCAGAAATCACTGAATTTTTGCCATGCTGATAAAGCTGAAATGATCAACTGCAGCCTTCTTTGCTATTGAACTTGTCCTGGACATGACTTTGAACTCCATTGTACAGATCTGCTTTAGAGGACATAGAATAATTGTGTTGCTCCTTTCTCTTATTTTTTCTTTTTTTTGTTTTGGAAAACAGATTTTTTTAAAGCTAAATTATAAAATTACATTGTGTTATGGGAAATCCTATTGCTTTCTACAAACCATTTAACCTTTAGTCTAATAGAGATGTAACTTCATGATCTATAGTTGTTTTAAGGTCTAGAGTTGAAACATCTCATATAATCTGTATGGAAAGTTTTATATGTGATTGCTAATAACTATAACCCAAAGTAACTTAATTGAGCTGACTTCTGTCTGAGCCATGAGCTGCTTATTGCCGGGATCTTATATTTTAATTGACCTTGACTTTAACTCAAATAAAACATTCTCTAAAGACAGAATGAGATTAAAGGGCTTCTGTTTGCTTTTTGTTGCACACATGCATGTGTATGTTTGTGTGTTTAATTGATCATGAGGTTTTTATTTTCATTTTGGAGACATTGTCATATTTCACCTCTTTAGGAAATATAATATAGAAGATCCTATATGCAATTGTCCAGTTTTCACTATTAAAGAGATTAAATTCTTCAGACCTACCATTAAACTAGGTTTGGGATTTAGGCCAGATGGCCTTGGCCCAGGAATTGTTGGAAGCACAGACTGAGTCTCGTGATTATCTTCTGCATGGGGTCTTTGCCAGTGGCCTTGACTGTATCTCACCTCTCTTATTAAGTTGCACTTCTAATAAAAATTCCTTCTCATCCCTCTCTACTTAGTGTGATAGCATAATTTTTTCTTCCTCTCCATGGAGAGAGAGCAAATTAGCCAAGATTTTGTGGTCAAGCTCTCTCTCCCACATTTTGTAAATAATGACTATTAACAACTGAGATAATTTATAGCACTAGGCATGTGTGTCATGAGATATCTGTTTGGTCATGAGTTACTTTGTGTGATATGCCTATATAAGCTCCAGCATGAAAGCCCTGGCTGCTGCTGCATTGGGGCTACATTGGAGAAATATCATAATTATGTTATATATGAGGATATGTTATGGCTACATTATGGTTATGTTGTGGCTGCTCCTATGGTGCTGCTTCAGCCAGGAATGAGGTTGTGTTATAGCTGCTATGCCAGCAAGGAGAGAATAAACATGTCTGCAGCTCCTATGACTCTTCGCATCTCCTTCAAGCCTCTTAGGTCTCACCTTGCCTACCCTGGATTCAGCAAACAGTGTGAACAGTAAGACAATTGGTGCTGTGAACAGGATCAACAATACATTCTCTTTTGAAATTCTCTTTGGGCATCTCTAAAAAAAAAAAAAATAGATAAGGTCAAAGGTACAATTATTTGGCTATATGAGTTCTATTTTAAATTTGGAATGAAAAATTCTATTTGCCTCAGTGGAATCATCCTTATCTTAATCCAACTTCACTTTCATCTCCTTTGTGGTTCCACATTTTACATTCTTGCTATGAAATATCATCTTTTATTTGGTTCTGATTTTATCTTTCAATGCAACTGCTACTTGTTAAATACAGGCTTTCCTGAGTTGTATGTTTATTTTCCAGTTTTACCTGTGTCTGGGCTTCCCTGGTAGCTCAGCAGGTAAAGAATCTGCCTGCAGTACAGAAGAATCCGGTTCAGTTTCTGGATGGGGAAGATCACCTCCTGGAGAAGAGATAGGCTACCCACTTCAGCATTCTTGGGGTCCCTGCTGGCTCAGGCAGTAAAAGAATCCACCTGCAATGTGGGAGGTATGGGTTCAATCCCTGGGTTGGGAAGATCATCTGAAGGAGAGCATGGCAACCCACTCTAGTATTCTTGCCTGGAGAATCCCCATGGACAGAAGGAGCCTGGTGGGCTACTGTCCATCCAGTCACAAAGAGTTGGACATGACTGAGTGACTAAGGCATGGGACATTTGAATTCTAGCCCTGTATCCTCAAAGGTAAAATCTTAGTCTGATTTCCATCATTTACAGCTCCTAGCAATTTTTTTTTCATTTTTTAAAATGAGGGCACATATAAATTTATTAAATGAATAAAACAACCAAAAATGATCATTTAAGGAAACCTGGGCCTAAACTCTCAAAACTATATTATTGTAATCATTCATTTAAAGTAAGCTTTTAGCAAGACCTAAAAAAATAATTCCTTAACTTATGGGATACAATAAGAATAAAGTAAAACGATTTTATTTTAATAGGCTAAAATAGCTATTCCAGGTAAACCAATGGTGTTCTTTATGAAGTTATTTGATAACCCACAGTAAGCAGCTCCAGGATCATCAACTGATGTTTACCAATGTCACGCTGGAAAAGGCAGAAAGGGGGAATTTTGAGTCTACCATGCAAGTTGGTTTGTAAATCAAACACGTGACCATACACAACTGAAGAAGTACTGAAAAATATGGTCTTAGATGGGCAATAATTGCCAGCTACACCTTTATTATTATCAAATAAGCAGAGAACAGAACTTGTTGTATAATTACCAAGATCCACCTTGATCCCTTTGACATAGAGAAAAATATAATTTTTGAACAAGTGTATCAGGCTATGTTTTTTCCAGTAGTCGTGTACGGATATGAGAGTTGGACTTTAAAGAAAGCTGAGTGCCAGAGAATTGATGCTCTTGAAGAGTGGAATGGAGAAGACTCTTGAGAGTCCCTTGGACTGCAAGGAGATCCAACCAGTCAAACCAAAGGAAATCAGTTCTGAATGTTCATTGGAAGGACTGATGCTGAAGCTGAAACTCCAATACTTTGGCCACCTGATGTGATGAACTGACTCATTTGAAAAGACCCTGATGCTGGGAAAGATTGAAGACAGGAGGAGAAGGGGACAACAGAATATGAGATGGTTGGAGAGCACCACTGACTTGATGGACATGAGTTTGAGCAAGTTCCAATTGTTGGTGATGGACAGGGAAGCCTGATGTGCTGCAGTCCATGGGGTCACAAAGAGTCGGACATGACTGAGTGACTGAAATGAACTGAACTGATCAGGTTTAAAAATGAATCTTAGAAACATAGAAATTGGAACTGACATTATGTGCAGCTGATTTGGTTCATTCTGGTATACATCAAAGATACTTCTGCAAAACACCTGTTGACCTCCTTGATAGTAATGTCTGAGGTTATGGATCTTTTATCTTTCTGTTATCTTTAATAATGAACAATGGTGAATCATAGAATAGACTTCCTAAAATTGTTTATATTGTTCAGACTTTATAACCTTGTATGATAGGCACTTTAATAAGGTAACTCATGGATGACAAAAACATCCATTTATCTTAATCTTCTTCATAATACACTTGATTGTTCATTGCTCTAATATGCTACAATTTGGCAAGCATGTTCATATTCATCTTATTTATATTCCTCATCATGTTTAGATATACTAATTCTGAACTTACAAACTGTTTCTTTTTAAGCATTTAATATACTGCTTTACCCACAATAGGCATTTAATTAAATTATGAGTATGTAGATCTAAATCTAATTTTAGGCTACTTTAATTTTAGCCATATCTTCACTCCCTTGAGTAATGTAGCTGTTTACTCCAGCCTTCTGCAGGTCCATGGTATTAATCAAGATATGACCACATATACTCAGCACTTGTTATTAATAAGGTACCCTGCTGAGAACTCCAAGGGTTGCAAAAGATTTTGACATGTACAGAGAGCCACGAAGGTACAGAGGCCTCCTGTTCCATAGTCACTGGGACAAAGCCCTGGAGAATTTCTCTGTATGTGTTGATTTCTCATTAGTTGTAATTTTCCCCTTGTGCTCTTTTACTTTTTTGTTCTTCCTTATTTTCCTGGACATTTCCAAATCTAGGGCATATACTTTTTATTTCCTCAGTTGATAGATTTATAAGATTACTCTTCTGCATTCTCCAATATGTTAGACCCCCTGATTTCAGTTGGTTTTATTGTTCTTTTAGAATATACTTACTATGGATTTCAGAAAATCAAAAATGCTTTTTTACAATAAAGAAAGTTAAGCAAGAGGGACCTGCAAAGCAGTGGACACCTATTTTTTGTGACAAAAATACTTATACCTTTATTTAGCAAAGTGTTATACAATACAGTGGAAAGATGAGTTTTAATGCCAAAAATTCTCTTTTATTCCAAACTCCAATATGTTTCAACTGAACAGACATATACTGCCTACCTATGATATGTCAATCAGTCTCTTAACTAAGTACTGTAGGTTCATAAAAGAATAAGACAGTCCTGGCCCTCAAAAATATTTATAGTCTGCTATCCCTGTGGTATAGTTGATCTAGTAAATATATGTAGATGCCAATTTCCTTCTCTATATGAATGGGATAATATCTGCCTCTTAATATTATTAGGAGAAATCAAATGATTTTATTCAACTCTAATTATAACATATGAAATGTTATGTTACTACTCTGGCATCAGCAAATTTTTGGTCCTACAATTAAAGTATTTAAAAATTTTAACATTAGATTTTCATTAGAGATTATTTGAATATTAACTTCTCATAGAAGGAAAAAAGCTAAACATCCCCAAAGCACATTGCAAGCTTGAGATAAGTGATTTCTTGCAAATCCCTTCCACATTGTAACAATGCATGTAATTCATTCATCATTGATAAAGTTTCTTCATATAAAATAAATTCTACACATATATTTATTGTATATAAATTTCAACATGTGTGCATGCATGCTAAGTCACTTCAGTCTTGTCTTGCTCTTTGAAACTCTATGAACTGCAGCCTGGTTTCCCCGTCCTTCACTATCTCCTGCAGTTTGCTCAAATTCATGTCCATGGAGTCGATGATGCTACCCAACCATCTCAGTCTCTGTCACTTCCTTCTCTTCTTGCCCTCAATCTTTCCCAGCATCAGGGTCTTTTCCAACGAGTTAACTCTTATCCGGTGGCCAAAGTAATAGAGCTTCAGCTTCATCATCCATGCTTCCAATGAAGTTTGATTTCCTTTAAGATTAACTAGTCTGCTCTCCTTGCTGTCCAAGGGACTCTCAAGAGTCTTCTCTAGCACCAAGTACATTCTTGGTTAGTACTTCTCACAAATAAAATGAGACAATGAATTACCAACATGATTTATGGTTTTAATCTAGAAAGAGCTATTCATTTTAGTTTTGAAAATAAATTATTGATATCTTTTTACTTATATCAGTTTTGTCTGGTTAATGCATTTATTACATAATTAGGCACCAGCATCATGCTTCCTTAGGAATACCCAAGGATTCAGAATTCCTATAGCATATATAGATTAAGTATGCTGCTGCTGCTGCTGCTAAGTTGCTTCACTCGTGTTGATTCTGTGAGACCCAATAGACAGCAGCCCACCAGGCTCTTCCGTCCCTGGGACTCTCCAGACAAGAATACTGGAGTGGGTTGCCATTTCCTTAATGAATGAAAGTGGAAAGTGAAAAGTGAAAGTGAAGTCGCTCAGTCGTATCTGACTCTTACTGACCACATGGACTGTAGCCTACCAGGCTCCTCTGTCCTTGGGATTTTCCAGGCAAGAGTACTGGAGTGGGTTGCCATTTCCTTCTCCAAGATTAAGTATACACTGACATATTTTTCTCTTCATAAATGTGTTGAAAGCTTGGACTACAAGATTTGCTTCAGAAGTGAGTTGACCCCTTCCCTGCCACAGCGATGTCTGCTCACTCACACACATCCATACAACACTTCCAGCAAAAAGCATGATGGAAAAGTAAGAAAGCTGCTCAATGAAGAAAGAGAAGTTCAGGAAGAAATGGAGGACAACAGCATAATATTGGAAATTAGAAGGAAAAAAATAATAATTAATGAATTTCTAAAACTAACAAAAATATGAAAATCTTTGTTCACAATTTTAATTTGTCCCCATGTGTGTTTTTGGCAGTTTTGATTGCCTAGATGTCTTATATCTAAACAAATTGTGGCATATTTTGTGCTTTTTTGCCACACTGCTTAAAGCACTAGGATAGTATCATTTATTTAGAATGGTTAAGCAGTGTTAAGCTTTGGGTCAATGCATTAAAACTTTTAATATGTAAAGCTGATTTGAGAGTGGGAATATTGTCAGCACAAGTGAAGTAGGGAGAATGGAACAGACAGATGGCTCTGCTAACCCTCCAGTCAGGGTCCTATGAGCCAGTTTTCTTAATTGGATGACATCTCCCCATTAATTTTTATTTTAAGTGGAGCACTCTTCGAGCAAAATTGTACTGAGAACCAACTAAAGGATATTTGGGAATACAGATATGAATCTGTATCATGTTTTTCTTCTTACCAGTTCTCACTTGAGATTTCTTTGTTAATTTCTTTAGTGTTCATTGTCACCAGTACCAGACCATAAGTTCTAAATTCCACTGTTCACTGCACACTTGCCAGCAGATCGCCAAGTGCAAGAGTGAAAGCAAGAGTAGAGCTGTGGTAGCCAGTGTACACATGTGGCTTTTAAAATGTAAATTAGTTAAATAAATTAAACATTTGTTTCCTCAGTTGTACTTGCAATAAATCAACTGTTAAATAGGCACAAGAAGCTGGTGGCTACCATACCAGGCAGTGCGGGAATATGTCCATGATTACGTTGAAAACAGGACAATGCTGCTTTAGAATGAATAACATTTCAGTTGCTTGCTTTTGAGAGATTGCTACAATACTCCAGAATTGTTAATATACCATAGAATTGTACAAATCATACATTACTGGTATATAAACAGTGAGATTTTGTTTTTTACAGTAAGGGCAAGAGATTTTAATAATGGAAGGATTTTTTAAGCTTGTTTTTATTGTCCATTTTTATTAGTTTAAAAAAGTGAATCACTGTTACTTTATGCCTTGACATTTAAAAACTTAGATTTATATATTACAAACCTTGCTCACTTCTCCCAGAGAAAATTTCTCTTTGAAGTCATTGGGAGATCCAAACAGTAACAGGAGATAGAAGAATTGTGCCGGGGGCAAAACGTCATTCTTTTTCATGTGTCTATAAAATGAAATAAAGTATATTTGATTAATTGCCAGTCTATTTGCTCTGCTTCAGAACTTGCAAGGTACCTATGTTATTATGAAATATAGATGCTAAGAAAACTGCAGTCCCTGAAGAAGGGGTGGGAATGTTAGAAGGCAGAGGAGAGAACTTAGTAAAAACATAAAGGAAAAGGATTAGAATGCCTGGTCTATTGTTAGCTGTTATAAGCTGGTGTTTTATGCAGAATTGAAGTGTTCCTTGTGTTTCTGCTAGTTCCTGTTTTTCTTCATGAATGAGTACTCATTCAGTACAAATGCTGTACAATACACTTAGATGTAAAACACATCATCCAGCCTCCAAAGGTTCCAATGTTAGTTTGTTATTAATACTACAGACACTCTTGCTTCCTTTTGCTAATCTTTACATATATAATTATGGTCATTTAATTTTCATATTTATTCTGAAATTTAATTTCTGAGCCTCCTTATGTTTATATTGAGTAAAACATATTTACATTAAAAAAACTAAATACATATTTTTTGTTTTAATGGATTAATTTCAGCTGATTATATTTGTTTTCTTTTGTTATAATAGATAGTCTTTGGCATTCTAATTTATGCTTTTATGATTTCTCTTTTCTTTCTTTTTACAGTGATCGATTTTGGGGGATGGGGTTATGGCATTTTATTGTCATGAAAACAAAGGCAGCTTCAAAGATCGGAGGGTGTAGAGAGATGCAGAAAGCAGTTCCTAGTTTAGGCCTATTTTACACAATGAGGAGATGCTTTCTCTGCCCCTCCAGGCCTTCCATTAGCAGTGACAGGGCAATAGGCAACTTTTATTGCCCTGATACAAGCTTGGGGAGTTAAGCCCTCTGGCAGAAAGTCCCACAGCACAGGTTCTACCTCCCCATGCCCTCTGCTCCATTTGCAAACACCCACAGTAAAATAAGACATATACTAGGTGTTTAAAAGCTCTCTCTTCTCTGAAAGGATAGTACAGCCTCACCTGATTGAAAAGGGAATGTGCTTTGATTTTGACTATGGATTGAGGAAAAGATATACATAGCACTGTGTCTCAGCTCCTGGCCTGTAAACACTGCACTTATCTGCAAGGCTGAGAAAGCTTCCCTGCCCCCCTTGTATAACCTCTGATAGATGTCAACACCAAGGACAGGATACAGAATAGGGCAACATGCATATGAATGCTTTTACACTGGCTCCAGAAGACTAGAAGTTGTCCCCGGCTCACAGGCAATACCATGCTTGGTGTGGTGTTGTGAACTAGAACTAACTAGAACAAGGGAGGTATTAGAGAATACCAGGCTGAAGAAGAAGGCAAGACAGTGACAGTCTCTCACTCTCCTCCTTACACACACATGCACACAGAGGTTTCCCATTGTGAAGGCACAAAACAGTTGCAGGGATCTCAGTGTAGTGGTGGGCTCTTCCTCTTTCCCACAGAGCCAAGCCTTGGTGGGGAGGTCTGTCCAGTCCTTGAGTAAGAGGCAAGGTTTGTTAGGAAAGACAGCTGAAAGAAGCCCAACTGGGGACAGAAGAGGAGGTCATGTAAGAGATTCTCTCTTGCTTATCTTATCTTTTAGTGCGTAATTTATTTAAAATGTTGATTAATATTTCCAACTTTTCTTTTATATCACCATTTTATGTTCCAACAAACTGATGAATTTGTTCGGGACTGATTTCATGGATGTGTGATCCAGGCAGTTGCCCAGAACCCCACATGCAGAGGGATTCTATGGTTGTTTTAATGCTCAGCTGTTGCCATCTTGGAATTCTTAATACTTTTGAACAAAGGGCCACATATCCTGCAATGGGATCTGCAAATTATATAGCCAGTCCTGATTTGTCTTACCTGGGCTTCCCTGAGGGCTCAGTGGTAAACAATCCTCCTGCCAATGCAGGAGACACAGGTTCAATCTTTGGGTTGGGAAGATGCCCTGGAAAAGGAAATGGCAGCCCACTCCAGTATTCTTGCCTGGGAAGTCCCATGGACAGAGAAGCCTGGAGGGCTACAAAGAGTCTGACATGACTTAGTGACTAAACAACACAGAACAATAAAATTTACCAGATTAACCTCAGAGGCATCTTTTGTTTCCCCCTGCTCAACTTCTACTTTTGATCTGTTCTTAAGCATTCTCTATTTACTTCCTAAATACTGCATATATCTAATTGCTTCCATCCTTCTCGCCACTCCCTTATATCAGGACAACATAAACTCCCACATAGACCATTGTGTATATAATGCATATATATATGCACACACACAGAGACAGAGATTGACAAAATGATTTTCATTGCACCGACACAGTTTTGTGCTTATTTTGGCAGGGCATTTTTGTTGTAGAATCTAAAACTAACATGGAAGTGATGGGTCAGTATCTGGTGTCTGTGATTCTGGAGTAGATTTATTCCTTAGTTCATTATGTTTTGAAAGCATAACTTAAACCAGAGGATTGCTTGCAACCTAGAGGCATGCAGAGTAAGGGGTAGGTGGCCAACTTCCAGTATAGACATTAACCCTGAGTTTAGGTATTGTGCATATTCACCTTAGAATATGTTAGAGACATCTTCTAAACTCTGGTATTGAAATGGGAAAGATAATATTGTACTGTGTTTAATATGACTGATTTTGGAATTAAGTTGAATTGCAGTGGTACCAACCTTTCTTAATATGATTATATCCTTGGTGCCTAAATTAGTTTTCTCATGTGCAAAATCAAATTTATTGCTTATGTAATAGTGGTTTTCTAAGGATAAAAAAATATAATTGACAGATGGTAAGTGCTTCATAGATGATTGTTGATTATGTTGTAGTATTTGTTGTTATTGCTCCTGGGGTGGGTGCAGGAGGGTGCAGGTGGATTTGATCTTCCTAGCATCACAGCTGTTGATTGTCAAAAATACCAGCAGAACTTAAAACAGGTATATTTTTTATATACTGCAGATGTCACTAGGGTGCTCCCCACACCCACATCATATTATTAGTGGGTAATGGCATTTAGAAGATAAATTCTGTGTGCTGCTAAAGAGTCAATTATCTAGATGAGGGGCTCATCTACCTGTGTTTAAATGGGTGTCTGTCCTCTATGTTTTGATGATGATGACTGTAAATGAGAGTCTAGCATTTCATCAGCAATAGTACAATTTTTATCATTGGTTTCCACTTCTAGAAAATTATCTTAGCGATAACTAGAACAGTCTGGGTAGTTTCAGAATGGCAAAAAGTTCTGAACCTCGCTTAACTACTGTGCATTCAACAGCTTCAGGAATGAATTTGACTTTTGACAACAGCATAAACCAATTGAAACATGCACAAAATAAAATTGATCTCATTAAAGTTGTCCAAGCAAAAAAAACCCTAATTCTAAGAGTCCATATATTGTTATTGGTTTAGGTCTCTATAATTCCTAACAGCTATTTAAATCATTAGGATAGGCCTTATCTATGTCTAATCAGCACTCTAAAGCTAATCTTCCTCTAAAATATAAATTCACAATTTGGGGTAGATCACCAGTTCAAGTTTTTTTGCTTGGATGTGCATGTTCAATACCAAAGAAACCAAAATATGAAGGTCTAATGAACTGGTTTTAATAGTTTTCTTACCTTCTTAAATATTTTTGTTTTAACTGGTTATACCACACTATTTCCTGAACTGCACTGAAAAGTTCACAGCATCAATGCTAATGGTCTCTTTCTAATTACTGCATAATGAACAAGGTCTGACAGTGCAGTTTAGAGGTTAGACACCACAATTAGTGGTTATCTTCATATTTTTATGAAGCAGAAAAATCTTGTCTTCGATTATAATATGAAAATTACACATGTATTCATGTGCTTCATTATATGTGTGTGTAAATGCTTGTAAATTGTACCTTTAGGATATTTCATTTAGATTATGCATATATACAAACACACACTGGAGAAAAAAACACTGCTAAATAATTAAATTCTCAAATTTTTTGTCAAAAGCTTCATTTCCCATTTAATATATTCTCTCACAAGTATATCTAGCACTGACGGATCATCTCTTTCTCTCCAGGGTGCAGTGTGATCATATACATTCATATACTCTAATGAAAAGCATTAGGATGATGTCATATATATAACAGACTTGGGCATCATGTTTTTCAGTATAAATACATGGTTCTGTATAAAATTTTTATAATATTGTTTTTACACTTTGATATTTAGGAGGGAAATGAGCAAGTATTCTACCAAACTAAGTAAGTTGGGGAGGAGGGACAATATTTAGTAATTCTAAGCACTTATTATATAAACTGTCAAACATCATAATATTTGTTATTTCTAATGCTGGTTCTCTAAAACATAGATAATCTTTTACCAAAGTAATTTAAAAAAATTAATGTGGGTTTGGTTATACACATTTTAATTAGCCCTTCTGGAGTGAAAATATTGCTCTTTATCTTTAAAGAAGTTTTATGCCAAACTGTCTTATTAAAATAAGAATAGAGGAAATAATAACTTTTAGGAAAATGACCCTATGTATATTTGATATAAATTAATATACTTATATTCATATTTCTCAGAATTTCATTTTAGGAATTTCAGGTGAATTTCTGTGACTGTTTGCTTTGGAGACATTTTATTAGATGGCACAAACCCCTTTCTTATTCCTTTTCTGTTATCCCTAAGTCTCCTTATTCTGTTTATTATTTATTATATTAATTATTATTACTAAAACTAAAGTTTGCATTCATATTTGAACATTCTTTTCCTTCCTCCTAATAACATTGCCTTATTGTCAAGTGTTAATAAGCAGAGTACAATATAAATATTCTCATTATATTCTTTGTAATTTTAAGTTAAATGAATAGACAAATAAGAGATATGTAAAAGATAAACATTAGGCCAAATGAATGGAGACAGAATGAAGTAAGAAAAAATGATTCAACTGAATATATCATTGTGTTGGGAAAAATGGCAGGAATGAATCAGTAGTATTTCGGAGAGGAGAAAGATGAATAAAGATGTAGAAAAAACATTTAAATTTTATAAAGAGGAGGCAATTGGGAGCCAGTGAAAGGATCTAACAGGTTAGTAATGTGCTGAGCAAAGTAAAAATGTTCTCCATATTGGCAAATCTCAATCATTTCTTGCTGTGATAATTAATCAGACGACTACACACTAGCCACTCACCTGCTTTGAAACACAAATTTTACTTTATGTGCACAAAAAATTACCCTTTCATGCACACATAAAAAATATATACAGTTTCTCCAAGGGATGGAGGAGATGTTAGATATCTGCCTTGAAGGAAATAATTATTATTAATTTAAGATTAACCTACTATAGATAGACTTAGCATTTCTGTTTTATCTAAACACAGCCATGTGAGGGCATAAGGCTGTCAGTGTGTTGGTGGAAGCTCTCCCACTGGTCCCAACAGCTGCTGAAATCACAAATATTTCAATCCTATTAATTCAACATGAAAAAATCATTAGCATTGTATTGAGGTGTTGGAACCAGCTCACTCCTGCTTGGCTGATCTCTCAAGTCAGGTTAGGAAATCTGCTCAGGAGCAATTTACTCTGTTAAATAAAGCCTATTATTTTGTGGAGGTGTTCCTTTGCTTGTCTATGATCAATTTAATTTAAGAAAGAAATTGAGAATTAGGAACTTGATGGGAGGGGCTTTCTTCCTGTTACAGATCTCTTCAGATATATACTTAAAAATTATAAAATTTTTAAATCAATAAGAAAGCATGACACTATTATCATCATCAAGAGTAAAAACAATTAACAATTATTTAACCCTCATTAAATGGAAAGCCTTGGTCTAATCACTGAAGATTTGTTAACCCTCTTGGTTAACATGTCCTTATGGATTAGGTACTATTATTCCCATTCTCCAAATGAGGAAAACTAAGACACAGAAAGAAGTTAATTACTTAAAGTAATATATCTTATAAATCATGGAGCCTGAATTTGAATTCAGACAGTCTGGCTGTTGAGTATATATATTCACTGTATATAGCTGAAGGTAAAAAATAAAACAAAAGAAAACATGAAGAGAAACCAAAACCTTTTTACTACAAGATATTTACAAGCAACCTCATTTTATTTCTGTTAAGTGAGGTAGTAGCTAGTAAATGCCAAAACTAATATAAGTTTGAGACATCAGATTTATAAAAGTCAACACGACACTGGTTCAAGTGGGACTAGAAGCTTTATTTTCTTTAAGTCTAAGTCTGTCTATATTTACCTTGAAAGAATAACATATTGAACAGAACATGATTCTTTATATCTGAGTTTCTTCCTTGTATTTATGTTGCAGATAATAAGGGATGGGGATAATATGATAAGGTTAATTCTGCTATACAGCATCTGTTTACTATATAAAGTAAAAGGATGACACACTTGACTTTATGTGTAATTAAGTTTTAGTAGTAAATCCTGTGTGAACATGTGCTGTCTGTGATGGATGTTGGAAGTCTAACACAATTATAATGTTCAGTAGGAGATTTATTGCATACCTTTTATTTAGTCATGGGCTTCTCTAAATATAGTGATTCACTGGTAATCCTGATTAACCTCTATTTCAGAGTCATGCTTTAGAGTCCATATTCATAGTTTAGGACGTTTCAGTCAAATATGGAAAATGCCTATCCTCATTTCCTTTCTTTCATACTTTTTTTTTGGTCTCTGTTTGTTTCTTATGAAAAGTGAAAGTGAAAGTTTGTCAATCATGTCCAATTCTTTGCAACCCCTATACGGCCCATGGAATTTTCCAGGTCAGAATACTAGATAGGGTAGCCTTTCCCTTCTCCTGGGAATCTTCCTAATTTAAGGATTGGACCCAGGTCTACTGAATTGCAGGCAGATTCTTTACCAGGTACCCACAAGGGAAGCCCAAGAATACTGGGCTGGGTAGCTTATCCCTTCTCCAGAAGATCTTCCTGACACAGGAATCCAACAGGGTCTTCTGCATTGCATGTGGATTCTTTACCAACTGAGCTATCCGAGAAGCCCTCTTATGGACATGTCTATTTTCCCAGCTGACTTGACGTCACGTTAATGGCAGACACTATGTCTTTTTTTTTTTTTTTTTTTTAACAATTTACTTATTTATTTTAACTGGAGGCTAGTCACTTTACAATATTGTGGTGGTTTTTGTCATACATCGACATGAATCAGCCAGCAGTGTACATGTGTCCCCCATCCTGGACCTCCCTCCTACTCCATCCCTATGGGTTTTCCCAGAGCACCAGCTTTGAGTGCCTTTCATGCATCGAACTTACACTGGTCATCTATTTTACATATAGTAATACACATGTTTCAATGCTGTTCTCTCAACTCATCCCACCCTCACCTTCTCTCACAAATTTCAAAATTTGTTCTTTACATCTGTGCTTTTCTTTGCTGTCTTGCATATAAGGTTGTAGTTACCAACTTTCTAAATTCCATATATATGCTTTAATATACTGTATTGGTGTTTCTCTTTCCGACTTACTTCACTTTGTATAATAGGCTCCAGTTTCATCCACCCTATTAGAACTGACTCAGATACTTTATTTTTTTTTACAGCTGAATGATATTCCATTGTGTATATGTACCACAACTTCCTTATCCATTCATCTGCCAATGTACATCTAGGTTGCTTCCATGTCCTGCTAAGTCATTTCAGTCGTGTCCAACTCTGTGTGACCCCATGGACTGCAGCCTACCACGCTCCTCCGTCCATGGGATTTTCCAGGCAAGAGTACTGGAGTGGGTTGCCATTGCCTTCTCCGCTTCCATGTCCTAGCTATTGTAAACAGTGCTGCAATGAGCATTGGGGTACATGTGTCTCTTTCACTTCTGGTTTCTTCCATGCGTATGCCCAGCAGTGGGATTGCTGAGTCATAGGGCAGTCCTATTTCCAGTTTTTTAAGGAATTACCACACTGTTCTCCATAGTGGCTGTACTAGTTTGCATTTCCACCAACAGGGTAAGAGGATTCCCTTTTCTCCACACCCTCTACAGCATTTACTGCTTGTAGACTTTTTGATGGCAGCCATTCTGTCTGGTGTGAGATGGTACCTCATTGTGGTTTTGATTTGCATTTCTATGATAATGAGTGGTGTTGAAGATCTTTTCATGTGTTTGTTAGCCATCTGTATGTCTTCTTTGGAGAAATGTCTGTTTAGTTCTTTGCCCCACTTTTTGATTGGGTAATTTACTTTTCTGGTATTGATTTTCATGAGCTGCTTATATATTTTGGAGATTAATTCTTTGTCAGTTGCTTCATTTGCTATTATTTTCTCCCATTCTGAAGGCTGACTTTTCACCTTACTTATAGTTTCCTTCCTTGTGCAAAAGCCTTTAAGTTTAATTAGGTCCCATTTTTTTAATTTTATGTTTATTTCCATTACTCTGGGAGGTGGGTCATAGAGGATTTTGCTGTGGTTTATGTCAGACACTTCTGCCTATGTTTTCCACCAAGAGTTTTATAGTTTCTGGTCTTCCCTTTATATCTTTAATCTATTTTGAGTTTGTGTGTGTGTATGTCTGTGTGTATGTGGTGTTAGTGTTCTGCTGCTGCTGCTGCTAAGTCACTTCAGTCATGTCTGACTCTGTGTGACCCCATAGACGGCAGCCCACCAGGCTCCCTGGTCCCTGGGATTCTCCAGGCAAGAACACTGGAGTGGGTTGCCATTTCCTTCTCCAATGCATGAAAGTGAAAATTAAAAGTGAAGTCGCTCAATCATGTCCGACTCTTCGCGACCCCATGGACTGCAGCCTACCACGTTCCTCTGCCCGTGGGATTTTCCAGGCAAGAGTACTGGAGTGGAGTGCCATCGCCTTCTCTGGTTAGTGTTCTAGTTTCATTCTTTTACAGGTGGTCAATCAGTTTTCCCAGCACCACTTGTTAAAGTGATTGTCTTTTCTCCATTATTTGTTTTTGCCTTCTTTGTCAAAGATAAGGTGTCCATAGTGAAGTCACTCAGTTGTGTCTGACTCTTTGTGACCCCACAGACTGTAGCCCTCCAGGTTCTTCCATCCATGGGATTTTCCAGGCAAGAATACTGGAGTGGGTTGCCATTTCCTTCTCCAAGAGATCTTCTCACCTCAGGGATTGAACCCAGGTCTCCCACATTATAGGCAGACTCTTTACTGTCTGAGCCACCAAGGAAGTCACAAGGTGTCCATAGATGCCTGGATTTATCTCTGGGTTTTTCTCTTTCATTCCATTGATCTATATGTCTGTTTTTGTGCTAATACCATAGTGTCTTGATGACTACGGATTTGTGTATAGTCTGAAATCAGTCAGGTTGATTCCTCCAGTTCCACTCTTCTTTCTCAAGATTGATTTGGTTATTAGAGTTTTTTTGTGTTTCCATACAAATTGTGAAATTATTTTTTCTAGTTCTGTGAAAAATACTGTTGGTAGCTTGATAGGGGTTATGTTGAATCTATAGATTGCCCTGGGTTGTATACTCATTTTCACTATATCGGTTCTTCTAATCCATGAACATGGCATATTTCTCCATCTATTTGTGTCATCTTTGATTTCTTTCATCAGTGTTTTATAGTTTTTTATATATAGGTCTTTTGTTTATTTAGCTAAATTTATCCCTAAGTATTTTATTCTTTTCATTGCATGGGTGAATGGGATTGTTTCCTTAATTTAACTTTCTGTTTTCTTATTGTTGGTGTATAGGAATGCAAGGGATTTCTGTGTATTAATTTTATATGCTATAACTTTTACTGTATTCATAGATTAACTCTAGTAATTTTCTGGTGATATCTTTAGAGTTTTATATGTAGAGGATAATGTCATCTGCAAAAAGTGAGAGTTTTACTTCTTCTTTTCCAATCTGGATTATTTTTATTACTTTTTCTTCTCTGATTGCTGTGGCTAGGACTTCAAAAACTGTGTTGAACAGTGGTGGGCACCCTTGTCTTGTTCCTGATTTTAGAAGAAATGCTTTCAAGTTTTTGCCAGTTAGGATAATGTTTGCTGTGGGTTTATCATATATGGCTTTAATTATGTTGAGGTATATTCCTTCTATGCCTGATTTCTGGAGAGTTTTGATCATAAATTGGTGTTGGATTTTGTCAAAGGCTTTCTCTGCATCTATTGAGATAATCATATGGTTTTTATCTTTCAATTTGTTAATATGGTGTATCACATTGATTGATTTGCAAATATTGAAGAATCCTTGCATACCTTGGATAAAACCTACTTGGTAATGATGTATAATCTTTTTTAATGTGTTGTTGGATTCTGTTTGCTAGAATTTTGTTGAGGAGTTTTGCATCTATGTTCACCAGTGATATTGGCCTGTAGTTTTCTTTTTTTGTGGCTTCCTTGTCTGATTTCGATGTTAAGGTGATGATGGCCCCATAGAATGAGTTTGGGAGTTTATCTTCCTCCACAATTTTCTGAAAGAGTTTGAGTAGGATAGGTGTTAGCTGGTCTTTAAATTTTTGGTAGAATTCACTTCTGAAGCCAACTGGTTCTGGGCTTTTGTTTGTTGGAAGATTTTTTATTACAGTTTTGACTTCCATTTTTGTGATGAGTCTATTAAGATTTTCTCTGTCTTCCTAGTTCAGTTTTGGAAGGTTATATGTTTCTAAGAATTTGTCCATTTCTTCCAAGTTGTATATTTTATTGATGTAATTACTCATAAGTCTCTTATGATCTTTTGTATTTCTCTGTTGTCTGTTGTAATGTCTCCATTTTTATTTCTAATTTTATTGTTTTGATTCTTCTCTCTTTTTTTCTTGATGATTCTGGTTAACAGTTTGTATGTTTTATTTATCTTCTCAAAAAAACAGCTTTTAGTTTTGTTAATTTTTGCTATAGTCTCCTTCATTTCTTTTTCAATTATTTCTACTCTGATTTTTATGATTTATTTCTTTATACTAACTTTGGTGTTCTTATTTTATTCCCTTTCTAGTTGCTTTAGGTGTAAAGTTAGGTTTTTGGTGTTTTTTTTTCTCTTGTTTCTTGAGGTAGGCTTGTATTGCTATGAACCTCCCTATTAGCATTGCTTTTATTGAATCCTATAGGTTTGGGGTTGTCATGTTTTCATTTTCACTTGTTTCTGTGCATATTTTTATTTCCTGTTTGATTTCTTCCATGATCTGTTGGTTATTCAGAAGTGTGTTGTTTATCCTCCATATGTTTTCATTTTTAATAGCTTTTTTTTTTTCCCTTTGGTTGACATCTAATCTTACCGCATTGTGATCAGAAAAGATGCGTGAAATGATCTCTCTCTCTCTCTCTCTTTTTCTTTTTAATTTGTCAAGGCTAGATTTATGGACCAGGATGTGATCTATCCTGGTGAATGTTCTGTGTGCACTTGAGAAAAAGGTGAAACCATTGTTTGGGGGTGAAATGCCCTATGGATATCAATTAGGTCCTATTGGTCCATTGTATCATTTAAAGCTTGTGTTTCCTTGCTAATTTTCTGTTTTGTTGATCTATCCATAGATGTGAGTATGGTATTAAGTTCAGTTCAGTCACTAAGTTGTGTTCGACTCTCTGAGGCCCCATGGACTACAGCATACCAGGCTTCACTGTCCATCACCAACTCCTGGAGCTTACTCAAACTCATGTCCATTGAGTCAGTGATGCCATCCAACCATCTTATCCTCTGTTGTGTACTGTTAATTTCCCTTTTCATACTTGTTAAAATTTGCCTTGCATTTTGAGATGCTCCTATGTTGGGTGCATATATATTTATAATTGTAATATCTTCTTCTTGGATTGATCCTTTGGTCATGTGCAGTGTCCTTCTCAAGAAGGCGATGGTACCCCACTCCAGTACTCTTGCCTGGAAAATCCCATGGACAGAAAAGCCTGGTAGGCTACAGTCCATGGGGTCGCTAAGAGTCAGACACGACTGAGCGACTTCACTTTCACTTTTCACTTTCATGCATTGGAGAAGGAAATGGCAACCCACTCCAGTGTTCTTGCCTGGAGAATCCCAGGAACGGGGAAGCCTGGTGGGCTGCCATCTATGGGGTCACACAAAGTTGGACACAACTGAAGTGACTTAGCAGCAGCAGCAGCAGCAGCAGTAGCAGTGTCCTTCTTGTCTCTTATTGTGGTCTTTATTTCAAAGTCTATTTTATCTGATATGAGTATTGCTACTCCTGCTTTCTTATGGTCTCTGTTTGCATGAAATATCTTTTTCTAGCCCTTCACTTTCATTCTTTATGTGTCCCTAGGTTTGAGATAAGTCTCTTGTAGAGAGCATATTTAGGGGTCCTGTTTTTTAATCTATTTGGCCAGTCTTTGTCTTTTGGTTGGAGCATTTAACCCATTTACATTTAAGCCAATTGTTGATGCATATGGTCCTATTACCATTTACATTGTTGTTTGGGGTTTGTTTTTATAAACTGTTTCTGTGTTTCTTGTCTAGAGAAGATCCTTAAGCATTTGTTGAAGAGCTGGTTTGGTGGTGTTGAATTCTCTTTTTGCTTGTCTATAAAATTTTTTATTTCTCCTTCATATCTGAATGAGATCCTTGATGAATAGAGTATTCTTGGTTATAGGTTTTTCTTTTTCATCACTTTAAGTATGTCCTGCCATACCCTTCTTGCCTGAAGAGTTTCTATTGAAAGATCAGCTGTGGGATCCCCTGTGTGTTATTTGTTGCTTTTCCCTTGCTGCTTTCAATACTTGCTGTTTATGTTTGATCTTTCTTAGTTTGATTAAATGTGTCTTGGAATGTTTCACTTTGGGTTTATCCTCTTTGAGGCTCTCTGGGTTTTTCTAACTTTGGTGGCTAGCTCGTTCTCCATTTTAGGGACATTATCAATTGTTATCTCCTCAAGTACAAGTATTTCCTTTTTGTCTTCTTCTGGAAAACTATGATTTTAATCTCATGATTTATTTTTTTGTTTCCTTCCTTACAGATTTTTAAAATTATTTTTTTGTTTCTTTCCTTACAGATTTTTTAAAT
>SJYQ01001587.1:97618-141518 GCA_006410935.1 Redunca redunca | reverse complement strand
CAAAGAAATCTATTATGATCAGAATGGGAAATAGAACTATTTCTATTGATTGTTAATTTGGAGAGCATGGTCACATATTCAATATCCTGCACTTACCCACTTAGGGAATGAATTCTTGGCACCAGGTTTGTAGACTGTATAGTTTTAGTTACAAAATTAATAAATGCATCCATCAAAACTGATTACTATAGAGGAAGGTGATCAAAACAATTAACTAGAGGTGATTGAGTAGCACTTCTTAAATTTAAAATTGTGAAAGGAATAATTTGTGGCTACACCCTACAGAATTGTAAGGAGTTCTAAGTTTCTAGCCTATTGATGTCATAGTTAAAGGGACATTGTAAGAGAAGGAAATATCCTCAATAGGATAATTATGTAAATGAAAACACTCCCTGATGACTAAGTTAATAAAATTATATGCAGAGGATTTTCAAGGTTAGATTCAAAGCCATTTAACTAGGTCTCTAATCTGTATGGTGATCACGGTCTACATCAAGGCCTATAAAGCTTTGTTTGTTTTCTCAGTGGTATAACCAACACCTAATTCTGTTAAAATATAGGCAGCAATCCCACTGCTGGGCATATACACTGAGGAAACCAGAATTGAAAGAGACACGTGTACCCCAATGTTCATTGCAGCACAGTTTATAATAGCCAGGACATGGAAGCAACCTAGATGTCCATCAGCAGATGAATGGATAAGAAATCTGTGGCACATATACACAATGGAGTATTACTCAGCCATTAAAAAGAATACATTTGAATCAGTTCTAATGAGGTGGATGAAACTGGAGCCGATTATACAGAGTGAATTAAGCCAGAAAGAAAAACACCAATACAGCATACTAACACATATATATGGAATTTAGAAAGATGGTAATGATAACCCTGTATGTGAGACAGCAAAAGTGACACAGATGTATAGAACAGACTTTTGGACTCTGTGGGAGAGGGATGGGTGGGAGAATTTGGGATTTGGGAGAATGGCATTGAAATACGTATACTATCATGTAAGAAATGAATTGCCAGTCTAGGTTCAATACCAGATGCAGGATGCTTGAGGCTGGTGCACTGGGATGACCCAGAGAGATGATATGGGGAGAGAGGTGGGAGGGGGGTTCCCTATTGGGAACTCATGTACACCCGTGGTGGATTCATGTCAATGTATGGCAAAACCAATACAGTATTGTAAAGTAAAATAAAATGAAAAATTAAATTAAAAAATATTTAACTTAGTAAAATACATAATTTTAGGAAAACATATAATTTGTGACCCCATGGATTGTAGCCCACCAGGCTCTTCTGTCCATGGAATTCTCCAGGAAAGAATGCCGGAATGAGTAACCATTCACTTCTCCAGGGTATTTTCTTGATCCAAGGGATCAAACCAAGGTCTCCAGCATTGCAGGCAGATTCTTTACCATCTGGGCCTAGCTGCTAGAGTGAAGCCCAAAATATAGATGTATATGCTCAAATTGCAATTTCTATTTCATTATCAGAGATATTAATTATCACATCTGTTCATGTTCAGGTAAAGTGAGCTATAAGGACAAAGTAGGTAAAATACCAACAATCAATACTTTCATAAATCTTTTCTCTTAGATCACATTTCTTAGAAGATTTTGAAGTTATGAATCAGTTAAAAATCTTAACAGGCTAATGTTCATATATTTATCCCTATAGAAACAAAAAATACCAATTGTCAAATAAACCTGTTCTAAATTCAAGGACTTAGTTTTAAATGTACACAGATTTTACATATCAACAATTTAGCAGAAATAAAACATAAATTTTTACTTAAGTAAGAAAAGGAAACAAAACTATGAAGATATCTGGTAGGTATTAAGGTTTCAGAAGTTTGTCTTTAATGACTCTGAAAAATAATTGTTAAGTGTTACTTTACTTTCACTTTGGGATGGTGAAATTTTGTCTCTTACCTCAAATACATGCTAATAACTTAATAATTTTAAATTATCTTCCAAAGTTGATCCATATGAATACATCTAGATATTATTTAAGCCTGATCAAAGTTGACAGCAAATCTTATATAATAGTTGAAAATAGCAAGTTGACTTTTTAAAATACTATTTCTTGGAACACTAAATATTGCATTTTATCTTTAAATCAGAAGTATACTTTGGGTGTAAGGAAGAGAATAAATAAGAAAAAAAATCTGAATATATTTTGTCTTCTCAAAGCAAAGTATACTAGTGCCTTTCCCTTCCACATATGGTGACATTCTTGAAAGGAAAGTGAAAGTATTTGTCACTCAGTTTTCTCTGACTAGCAACGACCCCATGGACTGTAGCCCACCAGGCTCTTCTGTCCATGGAATTCTCCATGTAAGAATACAGGAGTGGACTGCTGTTTCCTTCTCCAGGGGCTCTTCCCACGCAGGGATTTAACCCAGGTCTCCCGCATTGCACGTGGATTTTTTTTACTGTATGAGCCACCAGGAAAGCCCATGGTGACATTCTTATGGTCCATAAAGCAATAATAAAGCAGTGTCAAAGAAATATAGCAAAGTCTATTTATAATAATATAAAATTTTATTTAACTGATATAAAATATTTTAAATTGTGTTTTTCAGAAAAGCATTGAAAAGAAATCTGTTGATAAGTAAAACATAATTTAATATTATGATAATACTACTTTGGGTTTGGGCTAAGGCATTTATAATATATCTCCTTTGACTTACTTTGGCTTTTACTTCTTGTGAATTATTGAAACTTGATTCACTTATGAGATATGTTTATCTCAATTCAATTCAAAGTGAATTTCCTTTCCCTTTCCATGCAAAGCTTATATGAATGTTCACTGGGACTATAATTCATCATGTTGTAGCTTAGAAAGCACATTTATAAACTTAATATTATACAGATAATTTACATTTCTATTGCATAAGAAACACAAAATTTTATTTTATTAGGTTAATGAAACAATATGTAGTATCATCTGAGCATGTAATTCAAGAGTTTCATAGTCATAAATAAAGAAAATGGATTCAAAATTTAAAGGCTAAAAATAACCCTATAAAACCATCTTCTCTGTTTTTGCTAGAACTGTAATCAAACACAAATTGGTTATAAACTGTCTTAATTAAATTCTAATGNTGCTATATATAACTATACTGCTTGTGCATAAGAAATTCCATAAGCTTCCTTAGTAGGTTATTTCCCTACCTAAAGCTTTTCTTTGGAAATAGATTAAGCCTCTAAATGAGGGTTTTTCCCTCTAATTGCTAATTGCTATTATTTCTTCTTCCATAGATTTGAGAAACAATCAGTCATTCTCTTAGAAAGATTATTTCCTAAACCTAAAGATTTTTACTGAATCACATTTAATAAAACTATTCCTCTATGGAGTTACATTTATTCATTCTTTGAATAAATACGTGCCAATTTTGTGTCCACTGCTTTAATCACTCTGCATGTTCTAGGATATAAATTGGAGAGTTCATGAATACATATATTCCTACAACATGAGGCTTCTCTGTTGGCTCAGTGGTAAAGAATCTGCATGCCAATGCAGGAGGCATGGGTTCAATCCATGGGTCTGGAAGATCCCTTAGAGAAAGAAATGACAACCTCTCCAGTACTCTTGCCTGGGAAATCCCATGGACAGAGGAGCCTGGCGGGCTACAGTCTGTGGAGTCACAGAGTTGGAAGTGGCTTTGCAACTAAACTACCACTATCAGATATTTTATAGGCCTCACAGAGATGAAAATATATGTTAGAAACAAAGAGTAACTTGGAGACATCAGTGTACTAGGGAGTTGAGTGGTATAGCATTGTTGACCTAGATTGAAAGTAATGCTAAAAAATTAGGGTTATCAAATCATGTAATTAAAATAGTAAATTATATGTATGTTATAAAGAGAAGGATGGTTAAATGAAATGAATTGCTTAGGAAGAGTATAATAATTCTTTTTAACTCTAAGGATTTGTCATGTGAGAAAGGGAAATGTGTTTATTTTTTATTATTCTGAATAACCAAGTAGGAAGTTTGGAGAGATATATTTTGAATTAAAGGTATAACATAAATTTATAAATATAGTTGTTAGTAAATAAAGGCCTGCCTGTCAAAATAATGAGTTGTTTTTCACTACTACTTTTCTGGAAGTGGATGAAAAAAATTGATAGTGGTTTTAAAGTCTCATATTATGTAGGCCTTAAAATTCTTCAAATTCAATTATAAAGTAATGTTCTTCAATAATAGTTCTCCACCGGAAAATGAACCATACGAATGCTACTTCATGTGCCCAGTTTACATTAATTTTCATATCAAGCATCATTTTTGGAAGAAAAAGTAAAAAGGTTAAAGATAGGTTGGGGTAGAGGAGAGAGGGGAGGAGAATACTTTAGCTTTCCCCACCCTATCTATATCTATATCTGTTTACACACACACATGCACACACATACAAGAATGCACAAAAATACATACAGAGGAAAATTTCACCTACAAAAGTACTATCTATTTTTACTTGAATTTTCTTTTTCATGGTTAAAAACTCAACATCATATAATACATTCTAGTGGGAATTTTTTGCTCCATTAGTTTAATAGTTTTAGCAAAGTTCTTCATAATTTTATTTTTGTTTTTTGAGAAATAGAGCCTAGAGGAAAAAATAGACGATGAACAATAGAGGCTTAAATTTCATTATTTGGCAGATACATTAAAAAACCTTAAGCTGTCCTCTTTTGCTCATTTGTTCAGTTGTGTCCTACTCTTTGCGACCCCATGGACTGTAGCCCACCAGGCTCCTCTGTCCATGGGATTCTCCAAGCAAGAACACTGAAGTGGGTTGCCATTTCTTCCTCCTTTTTACCATATTTGAAAGAAGTTTTAAATGTAATGTGCAAATTATTATGTTATTAAGCATTTTGGATTTTGAAAGGAATGAAAATTTTAAATGTATATAAGAAATGAGAGCAAGTAGACTGACATGTGAGTAGTAGCTTCCTTTTATTAACAAACATATTTGAGATACACAGCAGTCCTTAAAAGCCAGATTTGCTAACTTTGAGAAACTTGGCTAAAATTGTACAAGTCAGGTTTAGTTCTCAAAACATTTATTTAACAAATGCTACACTTAAGGAATTGTGCTAAAAAATCAGATATCAACATGTATATGATGAATAGTGCTATACTGGGGGTCTTTGGTGTGCAGGAAGGGAAAGATAACAAATTCAAAAGCTACCTCAGGTGTTGTGAGATTATTTTGAGGTAATCTGGAGAATAAGTAGAGCAGAAATTCCACCAAAGCCCTGGAAAAGCTGAGCTTAATGGAGATGGGAGTAAACTTTCATTACTATGAGAGACTCAGTAATGCAAATATACTTCAAGGAAACAGAAGAACGAGCATTCTTGGATCTTCACTTAATGTTATACCTTAAAGATGTTCATTTACTTCTCCACTTTATGTACTCTCTGTATTTATATGCTTCTTTTACCATCTAAATGCATTATCCATTACTTTTCACTATGCACAGTTTTCACCAACTTAAAGCCTTTGTCAAGCCTCCCTTCACTCATCTCTGAAACAATAAAGTGAAAGTCACTTAGTTGGTCCCACACTTTGAGACCCCATGGACTATACAGTCCATGGAATTTTCCAGGTCAGAATTCTGGAGTGGGTAGCCTTTCCCTTCTGGGAAACTTGCCCCACCCAGGAGAAGATTGCTGGAGGATTCTTCAGCTTTGCTTCCTCTCTACTAGGACACTTAGTCAATTTTCTGGATTTTTACAATGCATCTTTTCATTTTCAGGTTTGATTTCAACTTGTGTGATCCTTCCATGTTGCCTACTTTTCAAAATTTTCAGAGGGAAAATACAACCACTCTCCAATTATGTATGCACATGCATTCCTTCTCTTTCCTCTCCTTACCCTACCCTTCCTTTTACTTTTCTTTCCTTCCATCTTCTACTCCTTTCTCTTCTCCTCCTCCTCCTGTCCCCTACCCTTTCTTCTCCTACTTTTTTTTCCTATGTCTCTCTGATTCTGTTTCCCTGTTGCCTGGAAATTTTTGGAAACATTTTAAAATTAAATAATAATAATTTGGAATTAGGAGATGTCCTACCCAGCTCACTTATCTAGATCATTTATTATTATTATCTTTCATTTTACTGGGCTAGTTTAGAACTCTGGGTGTTGTAGAAAAGTAAGAATCATAGAAATAATCCTTATATATAAACATTCATTGTTCCTATGAAATGCCATTNATATATATATATATATATATATATCCCTGCACTTTAGAACCTCTTTTGAACGTTATAGCATCTTATTGGTTCTCTCATTAATTAAGCAAGTGAACACATTATATGACACATTTACTTTATATTTGTATGAGATTTATCATTATATTCTCTTTCAAATATATCATTTAACATTTTTAACCAGACTCTATCAAAGACCACTGCCCAGCTTTTGGAAAAGTAGAAATCACAGTTCCAATAGCTATAGCTGTGAGGTAACGAGAGGGAAGAGAATATTGGTGACCAGATCATGCAAGGATCTTACAGAAAATTTTCAAATTTTGACATTCATTCTGAGTGAGATAGGAAGTGAAGAAGTGTCAAATTGATTGACACTTTAAAAGGATTATTTTAGATGTGGTTCTGATAGGAAACAGAAAGTCAAGAGTAGAAGCAGGGAAACCAATTAAAAGGCTATTACAGTTATCTGGGTGAGGGACAATGATAGCCTGGGCAATCAACTAAGTAAGTAATGGTAAAATAGTGCAATTTAATAAAATTCTGGATATCTTTTTTAAGGTTGAGTCAACAGAGTTTGCTATTGAATTAGGTGCAGAACATGGGAGAATGAGACAAATCAAGACTTATGTCAAGATATCAGATTTAAGAAATTAGAATGATTGAACACTTAGAGAGTATTGAGAGGGAACAGGTATTTTTGTGCATGTTAAGTTACCAAGCTAATTAAAATTCTACATGTAGATATTGTGGAGAAACCAGCCATTTAGGAGGCATTCTGAGCAAGAAGATACACTAGGAGTCGATATTTTAATCACAACAATTTGTGGAAATATACAAATATCACCCAAACAAAAACAAAGAGAGGTTATTAATTGAAAGCTTATTATATCAAGGGACATAGTCACTATCCCTTAATTACAGCTGACTTAAAAGGAGTGGGACAACTGTACAGTTAGGATAAAAAGATTTCAGTAGCCTTCTGTTTGGAGGCTGTTGGCATGGGAAGTGGAAGAAGGCTAACTGAAGTGGGACCTTTTATATGAAGGGTTCAAGAAGGTTATTTGGTTTTCTCTGTTACATCTTAAGTTCGAAAGGAGGGGACAGTGTCAAGAATGTGTTGACAAGGTCCTGCCATTTTTAGCACAATTTCTGCAGAGACTGTAGACTGGCTTCCTGGACACCTCCTCGGTGTCAGAGTTCTGTCATATTGGTCTGCCTGTCATCTATTTATGTATTCAATCTCTCAGCGAGGTAAGATGACCATGGGAGTAAATGTAGACAGAAAAAAAAAATGCAGAAAGATAAAGATCTGCATCCACGTTACTGTGTATAGGACTATTTGTCACAACATTGGATGAGTCAGGGTAATTCTTTTCATGACTTAAAGAGGCAATTTCAAGCCCTGTGCTTCTGTAAGTTTTCCATGGTGCTTCTGATTCGAGTTTAACACGCCTCTGCAAGGACACAGCCAACTTAGATGCTGTTGTGGGCTTGTTAAAAAATACCTATAGTAAAAAATAATTGAAACAATTGTGTATAAATCTTAGCTATAAGATTGTTATATGGGGGTAGCTTAGCTAAGAGTAGGTCCTTTGAAAAAAAAAATCAGGAGGTTTTCTAAAGGGAAAAAAAAAAATTTAGGTGCTGTCAACCTCTTCATTGATTAGCTTTGCCATTAATGTCACTTTTCCCACTTTTGTTTTTCATCTATTTTCTTTTTTCATTGGGTTCTGTTGTCAGATTTTACTTCCCCAAACCAGTGGCCTTCTTTAAGGAGTGACTTCCAATTAAGCACATGCATGTACTTTAAATTTTAAAGGCCTCTCTGTGGGGTGAGACTAGCCACCATCCCTCCAGCACAATGCTGCATTTAAAAACTGTCCAATTATTGTGGGGCCCCTCAGCTCTGTGCTCTACAGTGCCACAGCTTCTCATTAGAATTCTGGGCAGTCTGCATCATGTTGGCATCCCGAGCCTGCCTTTATTACCATGCCCTTCCTTTTACCCCTTTCTCTTTTGCTTCTGCTTGGGCCTTTTGTTATCCAGCTTCTTTTACCCTCCTTGCCTGACTTCCGTGTCTTTTGTCTTCTTCTGTTATGATTTATGATTATGCCCAGCTCCTTCCTTCCCCAGGCCATCTGCTTCCAAGCCAGCTCCCTACCTTCAACCACAGTCAATACTTTGCTTAACTACTTGACTTTGTTAGCAATTGAATTTTTCGGTAGAACACTGAGCTCTGATTTTCAGTTAGACTAAACGCACAGAACCCTTTAGTATAATTTTAGTATAACCTTTCCCCCTGAGTTTGCAGCATCTAATGCTGTTTCCTTATTAGGAATGATTATATATTTCATCATAGATGATTCCTTTTCCATAAGGTATTACATGTTGTTCCTTCTTTACAGAAATCCAGAAAGGGCTTTTTAACCTTTTTTTTCCTTTTTTTGGAATAAGAAGCAAAGGAAGGAGAGTTAAAGTGAAGGCCACATACAAGGGACAAGAAACAGGCCGACTGCATTTAGTTAGGAATGGTTGGTTGCATGTAATAGAATCAATGCCAAAATACTTAAGCCAAAAATAAAATGGTGAGGGGATTTATTATGAGAATATACAGATAATGTCTTGCAAAACAATAGGTACCATTAAAACTTTGCAAGATTCAGAAATAAAATTCCTTCATTATTTCTCATTAAATTTACTTTATTCTTTTTTTCTTCCACTTGTCTTTCTCCACAAGGAAGAAAGTGGCTACCTCACGAATCATAGATTCAAAAGATCAGGAGACATTGAGATGGGAATCTTTCCCACGGGAGAATTTTCAAGGGAAGGCCTCTGCTTGGCCTACCTAAGCCCAATGTGTCTAATTAGTAATCGCTGGAGTAGAGGAAAGGGTGACACAGTACAATTAACCATGGCTTCCAACACTTACAAATTATTCAGTTTGGAGCAACTTGCTCAATCTTTGAGATTTAGTGTTTTTATTTGTAAAATAGAGATAATAGTACTACCACAATAAATAAGATGACCAATAAACACTAGCTATTATTATTGCCTAAACAAAGCATAAAATGCATCATATTCTGATTATATAATCATTGTAGAGAACATCCTAATTTGTTGTATTCGTGTACCTGATATATAGCCTCAGGGATAAGGAAATGCAAGTAGCATTTACACTTTAATATTATGAAGTCATTCACATGTGGATGACAGTTCTGGCAAATGTCCATGCTTATCTAGGTCACCCTAAATGTTGCAGAAATTAAGGAGAGCATTAAGTCTTCCTTACAGCAAGTATATTTGAATAATGACTGAAGATAAATGATACCCGATAGGAGGAAATGGGACTAGAATGTCCCTTTTGTGTCCATTTTCCTAAATTTATTTCCTAGGAAAATAATTAGGAACCATAGGAAGGTTATAAATTGGAGGTTCACATTATTGGAGGTTTAGGGATGGAAGAGGTATTCCTAGTACTTGAAGTAGCATAAGAATAGCCCAGTAAGAGAAGACTATGGAAAGCCATAAAGAAAGACAGACATCAACCTTTTCAGAAAAAATATTGGAGGGTTTACTTAACAACTAGATGTGAATGATACTGGCTATCAGAGATCTAGCCTTGGCATGAGATTTCCTTAGTTCAGATCTGGAGTAGCTGCTAATACTTTAGGAGAATATTGTCAGTTGAAATGCATTGTGCTTTAAAAATATGAATCTCTCTATAAATTCAAGATATTTATATCTGATTCAGCATATAGTATTGGGGGAACATAAGTTCTGTTATGCCTTAATAAGAAGAGGCTAAAGTATCTAAGACCCAATATAAATATTCTCAGGGAGATTTTATAGTTTATATCAGCATTTCCCAAAGTATATTCTGCATTCCTTAAATGGTTTTTAAAATGCACTGGATTAAAGAAAGAAAAATAAATAACTTTACTGAGGTCACAGAGACTTTAATATGCAAAAGTGCATTATGAAGCAGAGGAATATGTAATATACTGAATTTCCAAGATATTTGAAATTTTAGTTTACTTTTGATTTGATTTCAGTGCACTTTTTCACAGTACATGTTGTGAGACTTGGTTTTATTTTATTTAATTTTTTAATTTTTATTTTTACTTTATTTTACTTTACAATACTGCGTTGGTTTTGCCATACTTTGACATGAATCCACCACAGGTGTACACGTGTTCCCAAACATGAACCCCCCTCCCACCTCCCTCCCCATAACGTCTCTCTGGGTCATCCCCGTGCACCAGCCCCAAGCATCCTGTATCCTGCATCGGACATAGACTGACAATTCATTTCTTACATGATAGTATACATGTTTCCATGCCATTCTCCCAAATCATCCCACTCTCTCCCTCTCCCTCAGAGTCCAAAAGTCTGCGCCACACATCTGTGTCTCTTTTGCTGTCTCACATACAGGGTCATCATCACCATCTTTCTAAATTCCATATATATGTGTTAGTATGCTGTATTGGTGTTTTTCTTTCTGGCTTACTTCACTCTGTATAGTCGGCTCCAGTTTCATCCATCTCATTAGAACTGTATTTTAAAGCCCAACTTTGGGAAACTTAATTTTCTTACATTGTTTCTCTGCATTGCATTGTATTTATTCTGAAGTTAGCGAAATACAATAAGCACAGCCCATATAACAGTAGGATGGTTTCAGACATACTTCATTAAAAGCAGTTATATTTTCTTATACAAATCATGTATTATTAAATTAATACTAATGGATACAATCCCATAACAATTAGAAACATTTTGCAATAAATATATTTTTTGTATGTGTGTGAAAATGACGATAATGTATGTGATGCAGTTGCATTCAGGGTAGTTGCATTCATTCACTTATTGCCATTTATCTTATTCCACCCTACAAAATTGTTCCTATGTACCCCCATAATTCCATTTGTATTTTGGGGCACAGAATATATAGTATTAAATTATTATTATATTCTTTAATTCAGTTCAGTTCAGTTGCTCAGTCATGTCTGACTCTTTGTGATTCTATGGACTGCAGCATTCCAGGCTTCCCTGTCCATCACCGACTCCTGGAGCTTGCTCAAACTCATGTCCATCAAGTTGGTGATGCCATCCAAACATCTCATCTTCTGTCATCCCCATGTCCTGCCTTCAATCTTTCCCAGCATCAAGGTCTTTTCCAATGAGTCAGTTCTTCGCATCAGTGGCCAAAGTATTGGAGATTCAGCTTCAGCATCAGTCCTTCCAATGAATATTCAAACTGACTTCCTTTAGGATTGACTGGTTTTATTTCCTTGCTGTTTAAGGGACCCTCAAGAGTCTTCTCCAGCACCACAGTTCAAAAACATCTATCCTTCAGTGCTCAACTTTATTTAATTACATACTCTAATTAGTATAATTTTCTCTCATGCTTTATTATGTGTCAAATTTCTTGCTATCCTAATTTTACTCAACACTTAGGGTTTTTGTTGTTTATGGTTGGTTCAATTTAGTTCAGTCACTCTGTTATGTCTGACTCTTTGCGAGCCCATGAATTGCAGCACGCCAGGCCTCCCTGTTCATCACCAACTCCCGGAGTCCACCAAAACTCATGTCCATTGAGTCGGCAATGCCATCCAACCATCTCATCTTCTGTCGTCCCCTTCTCCTGCCTTCAATCTTTCTCAGCATCAGGATCTTTTCAAATGAGTCAGCTCTTAGCATCAGGTGGCCAAAGTATTGGAGTTTCATGTTCAACATCAGTCCTTCCAATGAACATTCAGGACTCATCTCCTTTAAAATGGACTGGTTGGATCTCCTTGTAGTCCAAGGGACTCTCAAGAGTCTTCTCCAACACCACAGTTCAAAAGCATCAATTCTTCGGTGCTCAGCTTTCTTTATAGTCACACTCTCACATCCATACCTGACCACTGGAAAAACCACAGCCTTGTCTAGACAGACTTTGGTGAACAAAGTAATGTGTCTACTTTTTAATATATTATCTAGGTTGGTCATAACCTTCCTTCCAAGGAGTAAGCATCTTTTAATTTCATGGCTGCAGTCACCATCTGCAGTTATTTTGGAGCCCCAAATAACAAAGTTAGCCACTGTTTCCACTCTTTCCCCATCTATTAGCCATGAAGTGATGGGACCGGATGCCATGATCTTCGTGTTCTGAATATTGAGCTTTAAGCCAACTTTTTCACTCTCCTCTTTCACTTTCATCAAGAGGCTTTTTAGTTCTTCACTTTCTGCCATAGGGGTGGTATCATCTGCATATCTGAGGTTATTGATATTTCTCCTGGCAATCTTGATTCCAGCTTGTGCTTCCTCCAGCCCCGCGTTTCTCATGATGTACTCTGCATATAAGTTAAATAAACAGGGTGACAATATACAGTCTTGACGTACTGCTTTTCCTATTTGGAACCAGTCTGTTGTTCCATGTCCAGTTCTAACTGGTGCTTCCTGACCTGCACACAGGTTTCTTAAGAGGCAGGTCAGGTGGTCTGGTATGCCCATCTCTTTCAGAATTTTCCACAGTTTATTGTGATCCACAGTTTATGGTTGTTATATGAAAATTAAAAAAAAAATTACTCTGCTGAATGTATTTAATATTTTAGTCTCCTTCCAGATATGTCCCCCAAACTTGCAATTTGGGGCAGAAATTTGTATAGCATATAAAACATATATATGGCATTTAGTTATAATTCTAGTGATTCTTGGAAAGAGTATTTGTTTATCTCAATTTTAAAAATGCTCCTGGTGTTTTTTCTATAAATAGATTTTTTTTCCCTGTATTTTCATTTTGTCTAATATGAAGTGAAGTGAAGTTGCTCAGTCGTGTCCGACTCTTTGCGACCCCATGGGCTGTAGCCTACCAGGCTCCCCTGTCCATGGGATTTTCCAGGTAATAGTACTGGAGTGGATTGCCATTTCCTTCTCCAGGGGATCTTCCCGACCCAGGGATCGAACCCGGGTCTCCTGCATTATAGACAGACACTTTTACTGTCTGAGCCACCAGATACAGTCTTCAACTAAAGACATTTAACAACATTTCATATTGATTCTTCCCATTTTTGCATCAGGTCTCCTAATAACTTGGACGTGGTGGCTTTGTGATCAGGGAATGACTTTAAATTTGGGGACAACTGAGGAGAAGGAAGGTTAAATTATAAATGTAGGCCCACAGATGCCTCATTATGTTTGAACTGCCATACTTGATTTTACTTAAACTATTTGTACTTTCATCAATCTTCTTCCCTTTGTTGCTAATTACCTTCTGACTGAACAGCTTCACTAGGTGCATAGGAAAAGATTTTTAATCATCTCTAAGTTATTATGATGTTTGCATTCTGATGTCAAACAACTTTTCTATAGTTATTTCAAGAAAGATCTTAAAATCTTCTTCAAATTATTTATTTAGACAAAAGTGATAAAAATGTTTATCTATCTTCTTCATTACCATCAACTTATATTGAGTGCCAATCATGTTTCATTTTATATTTAACCCATAATATTAGCATTTTATAGGAATGAGAGATACTAGAGACTCTACTAAGGCCATTTAGCTACAGAGTAGCAGAGCTGGGATGGAAGCCCTGGTATAGCTATCTCTAGGACAAAACTTCAGCCTGTTAAACCACACTTTCTTCTATCACTTCTGAAGAATTTATTATTGAAATCTGCATTGTATAACAGGTTACTGCTTGAAAGTAAGAAATAAAAAGTTAAATCATATTAACTGAATTGTGTAAATTTAGATTAAAAACAAAATTTGCAAACGAATTATTCAACAGCCTTCTTTATCAACCACCCATAGACTTAGAGTTTCTCTAAAATAATATCCAGTAGTTGGGCCTAAAGAATTCCATTTATGGGGTTGGAAAGAGTCAGACACAACTGAGTGACTTTCACTTTCTCTTTTTTCGTCACCATAGGACAGTCTTGAATATGGTGTTTATTTGGGGGACCAACATTTTTTTCTCATTTTAAAGTTTGAATCATCAAAACCATTTGTGGTTTTCCCTCTCCAATTGCTTATAAGTCTCTTGACAACTTAATCATAACCTTTCCAGAAATTATCCTCTGACAATAGCTTTTATGCCTTCTTTGCCTTTTAACACTTAGAAATTTAAAGACAAATGATAACAAAAAAATATGTTTTATCTTTTAACTCATTTATGCATACTTTGAAGATATACTCATAAACATGAGTCATTTTTCTAGCTTCATGGTACAGTGGATTATGGTATCAGATTCAACTATATCTGGAGCCCTAGATTAAAGCCCCACCTCAGCAGTCTATCAGAATTTTTTTGATGTGTTTAACCTCACAGAACCCAAATTTGCACACCTACAAAAATGTGGCCCAACAAAATTCTTATGAAGCATAAATAACAGAGCACATATGAAAACACTTTATAAAGTGTTATACACAGTGTATGCTTAGTCGTTCAGGCATGTCCAACTCTTTGCAACCCCATGGATGCTGACCCACCAGTCTCCTCTGTTCATGGGGATTCTCCAGGCAAGAATACTGGAGTGGATTGCCATGCCTTCCTCCAGAGGATCTTCCCAACCCAGGTCTCCCACATTGTAGGTAGATTCTTACCATCTGAGCCACCAGGGAAGGCCTGTTATACACAGTACCTTTCCTCTTAGTTTGAATAGATATTAAGGTAAATTAGCTAAACATGAATCCTAGCCGTCATACTCAACTTTAAATTTTGCTATGTTTCTCAGCCCCAATACTTATCCAGAGAATACAAATAAAATATTTATTTCCAAGATGTTTTGACCCTGAACACTTTTCAAATGAGCAAACTGTTAAGAAGACTTTTTTTTTTCCCTCTCTTCCTCTCACTGTGCATGTCATGCATGTTCAGTCATGTCTGACTCTTTGAGACTCTATGGACTGTAGCCCGCCAGTCTCCTCTGTCCATGGGATTCTCCAGGCAAGAATATTGGAATGGGTTGCCATTTCCTCTTCTAGGGTATCCTCCTAAGTCAGGGATCGAATCAGAGTCTCTTGTATCTCCTGCATTGGCATCTGTGTTCTTTACCACTAGCACCACCTGGGAAGCCCTCTCATTGCTATTGTTGTTCAGTCACTCAGCTGTGTTCAACTCTTTGTGATCCTATGGACTGCAGCATGCCAGGCTTCTTTGTCCTGGAGTTTGCTCAAACTCATGTCGATTGAATAGAATCAGTGATGTCATCCAACCATCTTAATCTCTGTGATCCCATCACTGTACTGTCATCCAAATCTAATTGATGTGCTCTTCAACATCTTTTTTTCCCACTGTGAATGATCACATGTAGTTATTGAAGGTTTTAAGCTCTGAAAAGACAATGTTTTTTGTTGCAAAGATACAGAGTTTTTATTTTTTGACTGCTGTTGGGAATATAAAAATTATCTGTTCTTTGCATTATTTGGAGAAGGAAATGACAACCCACTCCAGCACTCTTGCCTGGAAAATCCCATGGATGGAGGAGCCTGGTAAGCTATAGTCCATGGAGTCACAAAGAGTTGGACATGACTGAGCTACTTCACTTTCATTATTTGAGAAGCCTAGGACTATATAAACAAACAGACTACTTACTTATAAACTCTGTTGGACATCTCCATATGCACATATGAGACATTTAGGAAGTTTTGTTCTGAGAATCAGATATAGGAAAAATAAGCATTAATATTGGCATAATTACTTGCTAGAAAATATCATAATAAAAAATATTTAAGAAGTTTGAGATAGAAGAATGGCACAAAGACCAGTGCAAGCTGATTATAAAAGTTTGCAGACAGGGCATATTAAAATGGCCTGTAAATAAATATCAGGGCTATTTAAACAGCAGACGGTTTATCATTTGATACTGACAAAACTCTAAAGCAAATTGTATTCATATGCCAGACATATCCCGCACTGTTTTAATTTTTGCTTCATTTTATTTTTAAAGTTGATACATGGTGTAAGTAAATGGAAAACACCTTTAAGATTATCATAAGAAGTTTAAAATTAAAAATATATAATATGCTTATGAAATTTAAATGGTAGTTTCAGATATACATATAAAAATCATTATGATATGACAGACGAGGGAAACTATATTTGGCTACAATTAATCAGAACTAGGAGAAGAGTTAGGTTATTACTACATGAACAATTTTTCTGGTTTCTCTCAGACCACGGAAGAGAGTAATTCAATGAGGAACTTGGGCTTCTTTAGTTTCAAGCCTACCCTACAATTGGGGAAGTGGACTGAATGGATAGACAAACATAAAATAGGAAAGTGTCAATATAAAGACAAACATAAATAGGAAAGTGTCAATACAGGAAGTTGTATTACCAGGAGAATCCTTGAGATAAACATTGACATTGTCCAGCAAGAAATGCCAAGAAGAATCACAGACAATAACATTGGAAATTTGAGTTTTCTCAGCAAAAATGCCTATACTGTGAGATGGATTCACCTGGTCATTTTGGAGTCTTATCAGCATCTGCTTCCTCACTTTTAAAGACAAGATTCAGTTCAGTTCAGTCTCTCAGTCGTGTCCGACTTTTTGCGACCCCATGAATCGCAGCACGCCAGGCCTCCCTGTCCATCACCAACTCCCAGAGTTCACTCAGACTCACGTCCATTGAGTCAGTGATGCCATCCAGCCATCTCATCCTCTGTCGTCCCCTTCTCCTCCTGCCCCCAATCCCTCCCAGCGTCAGAGTGTTTCCCAATGAGTCAACTCTTCACATGAGGTGGCCAAAGTACTGGAGTTTCAGCTTCAGCATCATTCCTTCCAAAGAAATCCCAGGATTGATCTCCTTCAGAGTGGACGGGTTGTATCTCCTTGCATTCCAAGGGACTCAAGAGTCTTCTCCAACACCACAGTTCAAAAGCATCAATTCTTTGGCACTCAGCCTTCTTCACAGTCCCTGACTACTGGAAAAACCATAGCCTTGACTAGACTGACTTTAGTCAACAAAGTAATTTCTCTGCTTTTGAATATACTATCTAGGTTGGTCATAACTTTCCTTCCAAGGAGTAAGCGTCTTTTAATTTCATGGCTGTAGTCACCATCTGCAGTGATTTTGGAGCCCAAAAAAATAAAGTCTGACACTGTTTCTACTGTTTCGCCATCTATTAGCCATGAAGTGATGGGACCGGATGCCATGATCTTCGTGTTCTGAATGTTGAGCTTTANGGGAGTTCACGGTTCACGTATTGCTGAAGCCTGGCTTGGAGAATTTTGAGCATTGCTTTACTAGCATGTGAGATGAGTGCAATTGTGTGGTAGTTTGAGCATTCTTTGGCATTGCCTTTCTTCGGGATTGGAATGAAAACTGACCTTTTCCAGTCCTGTGACCACTGCTGAGTTTTCCAAATTTGTTGGCATATTGAGTGCAGCACTTTCACAGCATCATCTTTCAGGATTTGAAATAGCTCAGCTGGAATTCCATCGCCTCCACTAGCTTTGTTTGTAGTGATGCTTTCTAAGGCCCACTTGACTTCACATTCCAGGATGTCTGGCTCTAGATGAGTGATCACACCATCGTGATGAGGCAAGATTACAGTAATCCTAACCCAAACTTTTCCACTCCCCTTCTCTGTAAACTCCTATACCTCCATCTTCTGTTTACAGGAAGAAGAAAAAAAGACTAAATGAATCAGGTCCTTTGTGTCTCTTCTGCACTTCTTGTGATAAATCAATAAACAGGCCTGCTGATAATATATATTAATTTTACAATAAAATCTCAAGCATTTATTAATTATCTCTCTGAAGTTATTTGGTAGACAAGTTGCATGTTAAGTAAGTAATCCAAATTCTGCTTTCACTGAACAAGCACAGCTCTTTTTCTGTAGTACTCTATATCAGCAGAGTTTTTACTAATATTCCAGACAAAAAATGTTTTCTCAAGTAAATTAAGAGCTCATAATTCGAAACTGGAAAACAGCAATTAGAAATCAGAGACATTCCTTATTCTCAGTGCTGCAGCTACTCTTTTGATTTCCTCTGATAGGATCAAGTATGTTATTTATTAATCCTATTTTACACAATACACAATGGTTCTAATTCTTGGCACAATTGCTATAACTATTGCAGACAGGAATAATCAAGTCTCTGTATTTTGCTTTATGAAATGTTTTCCAGGTTCCAAGCACTCCTTTTTACTAGTGTATCTATGAAAGCAGAAGATATTGAAAGCAAAAAAAGGCAAGGCATACATGCTTAACTTGGAATAGAAATGATTTAGAAATTTTCTTTAACTTAAACACCTCTGAAATGCAGACACTAATGCACATATATATTGATCTATTGCTTCGTAGTATCTGTTTATTGTCACACTTGTCTGTGCATTATTTATTAATATCTTTTTACTCAGAGGAATTGGATGAAGACTAGACTTTTATTACAAGGAAATGGAATGTTGGGGAATAGCACATTACACACAAAAGACATGCTCAGTGATGGATTAGATAAGTATATCATTTGCACTATAGCATCTTACAGTGCCATGTAAAGTACTGAGTTAATTTATTGAGTTGAAACCTAATTATAAGCTACATATGGCTCAACCATCCTATAAATACAATGTGTTGACTAATAAATTTGCAGCCTCTTATTTTTAGATAAACAAATGGCTCATTACTACATGTTCTTCTTATTAATCACCTCATTTTAAAGTCATATATCTTGAAACCCAAGTAAAGCCACAATTAGTGTTAGTGAAGCACAAACAAAACCTATAACTTTGAGAAGAAAATTATTGATCACTTTGGTAAAGGAGTATAACATTCTGGATTTGAAAGGAAAATATATCTAAGATAGCAGAGAATACAAATAATAGAGGCTGTTAAGCAGAAAGTAATTTAGAATTTTGGCCATATGCATATTGGAAGAGCTGGAATTCAAAGGTTATCTGTCAATCTTGAGAAATAAAAAGATGCCAAAGAACTGATTTTCTGAAAGATCAGAAAGAATTGATCTGAAAGAATTGTGCTTACTGTGACAAGAGCAAGTTAAGCATGCATTTGTTTCTCTCTGTCCCAAAGATACTGATTTTTCTGTCCTTATATCCAATTGATTCTTTAAGATATAAATATATTATTTTTCTTGCTCCTTCCAATAGAAGCAGTGCTTTTGGACTAATTCAGAATCAAATGCTTATATCTGATGTGTGCTCTGTGCTTAGTCCCTCAGTCTTGTTTGACTTTGCGGCCTGCCAGGCTCCTCTGTCCAAAGGAATTCTCCAGGCCAGAATACTGGAATGAGTTGCCACACCCTTTTCCAGGGGATCTTCCTAACCCAGGGATCAAACCCAGGTCTCCCACATTGCAGGTGGATTCTTTACCTACTGAGCCACCAGGGAAGCCCAAGAATACTGGCGTGGGTAACCTATCCCTTCCCCAGGAGATCTTCTCAACCCAGGAATCTGACTGGGGTTTCCGGCATCGCAGGTGGATTCTTTACCAGCTGAGCTAGGAGGGAAGTCCATATCTGACTTAGTTATGCTAAATTAGTGTGTTAATGGATGGGGAGATACAGTAACAATGAGATGATTGTAAATAATTTTAAGAGTTTGCAATTCAGATGTTTCCTTGGTTCTCAGGAAAAGATGGTGCTATTTAACTTTCAAAGAAAACTGACTTAGAATAAAAGTGGTTGATTTTGTTTTTAACTTATCTTAATTAAATAATTCAAGCTGCATGAAATGTAAAATCTTATATTTATTATAACCTTCAGTGTATAACCACTAATATAATCTCAATCTAAGAGATAATGTGATTAAAAAAGAAACAGGTTGCTTGAACACCTAGGTAAGCCAGACAAGATAAATGATAGATAGATAGGAAGAATACCTAGATAGTCATGTACCATTTATTTATTGATTTATTAGGATTTTCACTTCCATTACTTATTGCACTGTTGAGTGTGAAACTGTTGCTGTTCCTATTAAATAACATTTTTTAAAAATATACTATTAGTAAGCAATGTCCTTTCCTTTAAGCCCAACATCTATATCCTAATATAAATTTATAATTTTATTTATATTATACAGCATACTTAGCCATCCATTACCTAAGAACCTGATTTAACCTTAAAAAATAAATTAATTTTATAACATTCAGAATAAATTATAGGATGATGAATCAAGAATCAAAGTAACTGATTGATTATTTGTGGGCTATAACATGTTGTGGGCTATTAGGGTTTCAATAAGTCCCCCAAACCTCTTATCTCACAGATTTACTTTACCTTTCTGCAACTTGATTTACACTATTAGTTGGTTATAGACATCAAAACACAACCATGTACACAAAAGAAAGGGAAGGAATTTAAGATAAAAAAGAAAAGTGAAATCCATTTTTATTTCAACAGGATTATTTAGGTAACTTTAAATCTATACATTCTTATAAATACACATTGTACTATCTGTTTGTTCCTCATCAGACCTTGAATTCTGTATTAATCAGTAGAGATATCAAGATAACATACACTATTTCTTTCCCTCTTGTTTGCAAAAGTTCATATTTGTGCATTTAGTGATAATATATTAACTTTCTGTCCCCTTTTTCCCCCTAAAGAATTGACATTTTATTCTTTATATTTATTTGTTTATTTTTGGCTGCTCCATGGGACATGCAAAACTTCCCAACCAGGAAATGAATCCTTGCCCCTTGTAGTAAAAGAGTGAAGTCTTAACCACTGCACCACCAAGAAAGTCCATATCCTCTTTCTAGTCCATAATTTAGAGTAGCATAGCACATCTTTCTGAGAACAATGTAATATGAGAACCAGAACAAAACTTCAGGGGAGAGAGTCCCTATTAGGGAAGGACATTTGAACATAATCTGGAGACTGGATTGGTGCGAACTGGGTAAAAAGGAGAGGTGCCTCCCCTTCTCCATACCACTGTAAGTACTGAGGGCACACAGATCTACAGTCTTTGGAAGGATCTGCAGTCAGCCCTTACCCTGAGAATATGGAAGACCAACTCTGTTCATTATACTAAGCCATTTTATATAAAGCACTCAAGCATATGTAGATTTTGGTATTAGCGGGGTCTCCTGAAACCAGTTTCCCACAGACACCAAGGGATGACTATACTCATTTATAGTTATGATCAGCTACATAAAGGATATATATACATTATAATTTTATCAGAAATATTTAAAAGCTATTTCAGAAATAATCTGAAAGAATAATCCAAATATTCCAACATCATAATTTACACATGGCTTATAATGTTAGCAGGCTTCCGAAGTGGTGCTAGTGGTGCTAATGGTAAAGTTTCTGCAGCAGATAAAAGAGATGTGAGTTCAGTCCCTGGGTCAGGAAGGTAGGAAAATTCACCCCTCTCTAGTATTCTTGTCTGGAAAATTCCATGGATTCTGGAGGGCTACAGTCCATGGGGCCGCAAAGCGTCAGATGTGACTGAGCACAAACATAATGTTAGCTCCGCATCCTTAACCTTTTTTAGCTAATCTGAACAATGACCATAAATTTCTTACAAAAGTACTGAGCAACGATGACATCAGAAAAGAAAATATAAAAGCAGTAAAGGAAAGAAAATGCTATATTAAAGAATAGGAAACATAATAAAGAAAAAATCAAATTTAATAAGAACCTTTCCCTGGTTATCACACAAAAATAATATTACCTATTTCCAATAATAAGCATTCATTCTATAAAATTTGGATAATTTACTCCAATTAAGTGTCAGGATAAGTTAATTTCATGTTACTAGTATATTTTTTTTCTGAAATAATCCAAAACACTTAATGAGACAAAGTTATACAAGATGGAATCTTGTCCTATTATCTTTGGTTGCCCAAGCAATAAGAGAATAGAAGACAGTAGACCCTTATCAACCCTTATTTTTTGTAGAAAACAATCAGATTTATTACTTTTGGAATATTTCATTCTTGGTTTTTATGTAGTTCTTCAGATTTGTAGCAGTTATAGAAGATAATTAATAGAGAGGGCATGGCATATCTTACAATCAAAAAATTTAAACATGTTCAAGCATCATGACCCGCTTACTATGTCTTCCATAGGGTGATACGCTGAATTAATTTGGCAGTTCCAATTGCTCTTCTTTGGTTATACTCCTTAACTGTTTTAAGGCCAACTGAAACTTGGAATAGCCAGCAAGTATGGTTTTTCCAGTGGTCATGTATGGATGTGAGAGTTGGACTGTGAAAAAAGGTGAGCGCCAAAGAATTGATGCTTTTGAACTGTGGTGGTAGAGAAGACTCTTGAGAATCCCTTGAACTGCAAGGAGATCCAACCCATCCATTCTGAAGGAGATCAGCCCTGGGTGTTCTTTGGAAGAAATGATGCTAAAGCTGAAACTCCAGTACTTTGGCCACCTCATGTGAAGAGTTGACTCATTGGGTAAGACTCATGCTGGGAGAGATTGGGGGCAGGAGGAGAAGGGGATGACAGAGGATGAGATGGCTGGATGGCATCACTGACTCGATGTACATGAGTTTGAGTGAACTCTGGGAGTTGCTGATGGAGAGGGAGGCCTGGTGTGCTGCGATTCATGGGGTCGCAAAGAGTCGGACATGACTGAGCAACTGAACTGAACTGATAACTCTGTTATATTTCAGTTTGGCCTCCTTTTTTTTTTTAAGTTGATAATTTACAACATAAAATAATTTTTTTCTTGTGAAAGTGAATGCAATAAGTGAATAATAGATTCCCAGACTTGGTCATGAGCTCATTCATTCATTTAGTCACAGATTCATTTGAGTCTTTATTAATATTACCTCAGTGAGAATTTCCCTTGGCACTCAATAGAAAATTTCAAAACCTGCAGCAAATACTTATTGTTTCTATCTTTTGCTTTATTTTTCCTAATGATGTGTAATATTTCCTATTTTTACTTATTTATTTTGTCTCTCTTTCCAAGAAGAAAATAAAAGTAATAATGGCAAAATTATGTCAGTGTTTTGACTGCTGTTTCTCTATAGCCGGGTTTCTCTTGTGGCTCAGCTGGTAAAGAATCCAAGTGCAATTAGGGAGACATGGGTTCAATCCCTAGGGTTGGAAGAGTCCCTGGAAAAGGGAAAGGCAACCTACTCCAGTATTCTGGCCTGGAGAATTCCATGGACTGTAGAGTTCCTGGCATCACAAAGAGTTGGACACGACTGAGTGACTTTCACTACTCTATGGCCAGAATAAGGCACATAATTGATGCTCAATAAGTAAATGATAATAGGGTTCTCTTATGTTCTCAAAAAAATAAAATTAAGTACAACCATACAACAAATCACCCAAGTTAACCAAAGGCGTTAAGTGTTGTATTTGTTATACTGAGGTAGAACTCACTGGTTAGAGAATGGAGCCATGCCCACCATCATTAAAATGGATTCTGTGAAAGATAATATATGCTATTTTTACCCTACACAACAACTCTGTGAAATGATGAGGAAACTGAAGCTCAGAAGTTTTAGAAAAAGAACTTGAATTCACATAAAAGCAAGGAAAGAGTGAGAATTGGGTTTCCATTTCTTTCTACATCAGTTCAGTTTAGGCACTCAGTCGTGTCCGACTCTTTGCTACCCTGTGAATCGCAGCATGCCAGGCCTCCCTGTCCATCATCAACTCCCAGAGTTCACTCAAACTCACATCCATCTAGTCAGTGATGCCATCCAGCCATCTCATCCTCTGTCGTCCCCTTCTCTTGCCCCCAATCCCTCCCAGCATCAGAGTCTTTCCCAATGAGTCAACTCTTCGCATGAGGTGGCCAAAGTGCTGGACTTTCAGCTTTAGCATTATTCCTTCCAAAGAAATCCCAGGGCTGATCTCCTTCAGAATGGACTGGTTGGATGTCCTTGCAGTCCAAGGGACTCTCAAGAGTCTTCTCCAACACCACAGTTCAAAAGCATCAGTTCTTCAGCACTCAGCCTTCTTTATAGTCCACCTCTCACATTCATACATGACCACTGGAACAACCATAGCCTTGACTAGATGGACCTTTGTTGGCAAAGTAATGTCTCTGCTTTTGAATATACTATCTAGGTTGGTCATAACTTTTCTTCCAAGAAATAAGGGTCTTTTAATTTCATGGTTGCAATCACCATCTGCAGTGATTTTGGAGCCCCCCAAAATAAAGCCTGACACTGTTTCCACTGTTTCCCTATCTATTTCCCAGGGAGTGATGGGACTGGATGCCATGATCTTCATGTTCTGAATGTTGAGCTTTAGGCCAACTTTTTCACTCTCCTCNGTTCTTCTGTGTATTCTTGCCACTTCTTCTTAATATCTTCTGCTTCTGTTAGGTCCATACCATTTCTGTCTTTTATCAAGCCCATCTTTGCATGAAATGTTCCCTTGGTATCTCTAATTTTCTTGAAGAGATCTCTAGTCTTTCCCATTCTGTTGTTTTCTTCTATTTCTTTGCATTGATCACTGAAGAAGGCTTTCTTATCTCTTCTTGCTATTCTCTGGAACTCTGCATTCAGATGCTTATATGTTTCCTTTTCTCCTTTGGTTTTTGCCTCTCTTCTCTTCACAGCTCTTTGTAAAGCCTCCCCAGACAGCCATTTTGCTACATTATTCATCATGAAACAAAACAAAACCTCTGGTTTTAATTATCCTTTATTCTTTCTGTTATCTTTCCTGGTAATGCTAATGCTTTACTAGATTATTGGGAGAGAGAGAGAGAGAGAGAAGCACTGAGGAGATGGAAATGGAAAGGGTAAAGTTCAGAGATCCCAAGAGGAATGGCTGGTAGAATTTTATTATGGCAGGTAGTCTGTATCTGACTGTTTTTCAGCATTTATTTTTGAAATACAGAAAGCGCATAAAGGAAGCGTATTTGAAAACAGTTTACAACTGGCAGCTAATGTTTGTGATCTTCTTGATCTGTTGATCCTATTTGTAAACTTATCAGACAATTAAGTCTGTGTCCATTGACTACAATGCTTCTTATTTTATGAAACTCAGTATAATGCCTTCTTTAGCCTTGCCAGCGCAACTCTCTGCATTTAGAAGCAGCTGAATCCATTTTATGTGATCTCCATTAGGAACATAAGAAATACTATGTTTGGATCTTTTATTAACATATATTTCTATTTTGGATGCATGCAAGCCCTTTATTATGTGAAAATCCATGATTTATTTTAAAAACACAACCATATGATATGAAAGATGTCCTATCAGAAGAACAAATGCCATCATTTATCTCTTCATGACCTTCATCATTTCCCTTCCAAAGTTAGAATGATCTAAGTGTTTCTAGGTTATTAATGATAAAGAAACATCCAATGACTAGGGCAACTTGAAAGCAAATTATCTTAAAAAAAAAAAAGGCCAAGTGCCATTTTTTTCATTCAGTAATACTGAATGGGTAAATAACCTATTGAAATTAAGTCCAAGGTTTAAAAAGTTAATTTCTACTGCTCCTGATTATGAACCATTTTTATTGACCCACAATGATAATCTAAGGTATAATTTACCTAACCATACATAAATAGGGATTCATAGTTGGATCTCTTCATAGTTTTATTAACTAATGTCTTGCCTGACTTTTATCTCACTGACTAGAAACATTATTCCAGAAAGAGTTAAAGACATATAATATTAATATAGCATTTAATTCATGTTTATGTAATTTATTTCTATTCTGTGTTTAGTCTCTGTTCTACCGATTAGAAAAAGGAGGCTGTGATACAGCCTTTAAAATCCAGAAGGGAATTCACATTTTTCTGTAATATTTAATTCAATTTTATTGTCTGGTGAGTGAAGTAACTCCTAGTTTACATAGATTAGCAGGACAACTTATTATTTACAATAGGAATAATTCCTCAAGGGAGATATTTTGGAAATATATTTTGATTTCATATATTACTAAAGTAACTTAGAAAAGTGGCACATGACTTGTCCTTTTCATTCATGAATGGCACTGGCCTCCCTATATTATTATTAGATAATAAGTATTAGGTAAAATGATTAAATACATCAAGCCTCTGCTCATGGAAAACAAATGATTAAACATACCACTTCGGAGATTGTATAATACAATTTTATTAAACAGCTGAGTTCATATTCAGTATTTGTGAATGGTTTATGTTTTCCTTTTAAAGGTGAAATTTATTATTTTGAAAACTATGATCAGTAAGCTCAAAATAATATGAATCAAGTAGCAATATTTGCTTTTCATCAACACAGTCATTTTCTATACATATAGAGACACACATATGTGAAGAGCCTTCTTGTTTACAACATTCAATTAGTTTTTACTTGAATGATAGGATCTGACTTTGTGTGTCTGACTGTTTAAATCATGCCCAAGGGGCCACCCAAGATGGGCAGGTCATGGTGGAGATATCTGACAGAATGTGGTCCACTGGAGAAGGGAATGGCAAATCACTTCAGTATTCTTGCCCTGACAACCCCATGAACAGTATGAAAAGGCAAAATGATAGGGTACTGAAAGAGGAACTTCACAGGTCAGTAGGTGCCCAATATGCTACTGGAGATCAGTGGAGAAATAACTCCAGAAAGAATGAAGGATGGAGCCAAAGCAAAAGCAATACCCAGTTGTGGATGTGACTGGTGATAGAAGCAAGGTCTGATGCTGTAAAGAGCAATATTGCATAGGAACCTGGAATGTCAGGTCCATGAATCAAGACAAATTGGAAGAGGTCAAACAAGATATGGCAAGAGTGAACGTCAACATTCTAGGAATCAGAGAACTAAAATGGACCAGAATGGGTGAATTTAACTCAGATGACCATTATATCTACTACTATGGTCAGGTATCCCTTAGAAGAAATGGAGTGGCCATCATGGTCAACAAGAGTCCGAAATGTAGTACTTGGATGCAGTCTTAAAAATGACAGAATGATCTCTGTTCGTCTCCAAGGCAAACCATTCAATATCACAGTAATCCAAGTCTATGCTCCAACCAGTAATGCTGAAGAAGCTGAAGTTGAACGGTTCTATGAAGACCTACAAGATCTTCTAGAACTAACATCCGCAAAAGAAGTTCTTTTCTTTATAGGGGACTGGAATGCAAAAGTAGGAAGTCAAGAAACACCTGGAGTAACAGGCAAATTTGGCCTTGGAATGTGGAATGAAGCAGGGCAAAGACTAATAGAGTTTTGCCAAGAAAATGCACTGGTCATAGCAAACACCCTCTTCCAACAACACCAGAGAAGACTCTACACATGGACATCACCAGATGGTCAACACTGAAATCAGACTGATTATATTCTTTGCAGCCAAAGATGGAGAAGCTCTATACAGTCAACAAAAACAAGACCAGGAACTGACTGTGTCTCAGATCATGAACTCTTTATTGCCAAATTCAGACTTAAATTGAAGAAAGTAGGGAAAACCACTAGACCATCCAGGTATGACCTAAATCAAATCCCTTATGATTATGCAGGTGAAGTGAGAGATAGATTTAAGGGCCTAGATCTGACAGAGAGCATGCCTGATGAACTATGGACGGAGGTTCGTGACATTGTACAGGAGACAGGGATCAAGACCATCCCCATGGAAAAGAAATGCAAAAAAGCAAAATGGCTGTCTTGGGAGGCCTTACAAATAGCTGTGAAAAGAGGAGAGGTGAAAAGCAAAGGAGAAAAGGAAATATAAGCATGTGAATGCAGAGTTCCAGAGAATAGCAAGAAGAGATAAGAAAGCCTTCTTCAGTGATCAATGCAAAGAAATAGAGGAAAACAACAGAATGGGAAAGACTAGAGATCTCTTCAAGAAAATTAGAGATACCAAGGGAACATTTCATGCAAAGATGGGCTCGAGAAAGGACAGAAATGGTATGGACCTAACAGAAGCAGAAGATATTAAGAAGAGGTGGCAAGAATACATAGAAGAACTCTACAAAAAAGATCTTCATGACCAATATAATCATTATGGTGTGATTACTCAACTAGAGCCAGACATCCTGGAATATGAAGTCAAGTGGGCCTTAGAAAGCATCACTATGGGCAAAACTAGGGAAGGTGATGGAATTCCAGTTGAGCTATTTCAAATCCTGAAAGATGATGCTGTGATAGTGCTGCACTCCATATGCCAGCAAATTTGTAAGACTCAGCAGTGGCCACAGGACTGGCAAAGGTCAGTTTTCAATCCAATCCCAAAGAAAGGCAATGCCAAAGAATGCTCAAACTACTGCACAATTGCACTCATCTCACATGCTAGTAAAGTAATGCTCAAAATTCTCCAAGCCAGGCTTCAGCACTATGTGAACCGTGAACTTCCTGATGTTCAAGCTGGTTTTAGAAAATCAGAGGAACCAGAGATCAAATTGCCAAAATCCGTTGGATCATGGAAAAAACAAGAGAGTTCCAGAAAAACATCTATTTCTGCTTTATTGACTATGCCAAAGCCTTTGACTGTGTGGATCACAAGAAACTGTGGAGAATTCTGAAAGAGATGGGAATACCAGACCACCTGACCTGCCTCTTGAGAAACCTATATGCAGGTCAGGAAGCAAGAGTTAGAACTGGACATGGAACAACAGACTGTTTCCAAACAGGAAAAGGAGTATGTCAAGGCTGTAAATTTTCCTCCTGCTTTTTTAACTTATATGCAGAATACATCATCAGAAACACTGGGTTGGAAGAAGCACAAGCTGGATTCAAGATTGTTGGGAGAAATATCAATAACCTCAGATATGCAGATGACACCACCCTTATGGCAGAAAGTGAAGAGGAACTAAAAGCCTCTTGATGAAAGTGAAAGAGGAGACTGAAAAAGTTAGCTTAAAGCTCAACATTCAGAACATGAAGATCATGGCATCTGATCCCATCACTTCATGCGAAATAGATGGGGAAACAGTGGAAACAGTGTCAGACTTTATTTTGGGGGACTCCAAAATCACTGCAGATGGTGACTGCAGCCATGAAATAAGAAGATGCTTACTCCTTGGAAGGATAGTTATGACCAACCTAGATAGCGTATTCAAAATAGAGACATTACTTTGCCAACAAAGGTCCGTCTAGTCAAGGCTATGGTTGTTCCAGTGGTCATGTATGGATGTGAGAGTTGGACTGTGAAGAAAGCTGAGTGCTGAAGAATTGATGCTTTTGAACTGTGGTGTTGGAGAAGACTCTTGAGAGTCCCTTGGACTACAAGGAGATCCAACCAGTCCACTCTGAAGGAGATCAGCCCTGGGATTTCTTTGGAAGGAATGATGCTAAAGCTGAAGCACCAGTACTTTGGCCACTCATGCAAACAATTGACTTATTGGAAAAGACTCTGATGCTGGGAGGGATTGGGGGCAGGAGGAGAAGGGGACGACAGAGGATGAGATGGCTGGATGGCATCACTGACTCAATGGACATGAGTCTGAATGAACTCCGGGAGTTAGTGGTGGACAGGGAGGCCTGGCGTGCTGCAGTTCATGGGGTCACAAGGAGTCGGACAAGACTGAGTGACTGAACTGACTGACTGACTGACTGACTGACTTTGTGTGTCTGACTTATTAATTTGAATTCTTTTATTTTAAAGAAGAAAAAGAGGGGGCAGTGATGCTTATAATATTAGAATGCCCAGAAAAATTTCCAACGAAACTTGGGTGAAGTTGAATGAGTTTCAACTTAGCTTTTATTTACTTTTTTTCCTAAGAAAGCAAACATGTTTATGTGGAACAATATGACAATGTGAGCCATAATTATTGCATATAACACAAGACATTTATTAAAAGCTAAATAGTTTAAAGAAACTTAGTCTATTCTGAGGTTTTCTGGAAGTACCAATTCATTTCATGAAAAGGGCTTGCACAGTCTAAAAGATGTGCCATTTGGTAACATACTGATATTGCTCTGCTGATACAGTCACTGAAAACAATAACAAACAGAAAGATTTATTGACAAAGAAAACCTGAGCTCGAGTTGTTTGGATAATTTAAAGTGATATTTTAATTGTCTACTTATTTTGCAAGTAATTTCTCAACTAAAATGAATTTAAGTATTTAGAATTTGTATCCAACAGCTGAAGATGACCATTGGCTGTATACATATTTATATGTGTATATTGATATAATATGTCTTTCTAGTTTATGTAGAACATGCCAATCCAAAGGGTACAATTTTTTTATGTATACCATAAAATAAATGAAGTATATGCAACATCAATAGCTTTGCATTCTACTTCAGAATTAATAGGATTAGGAAAAATATTTAGACAGTCATCTGAAGGTAAGATTGCCAGTTTAGGACAATTGAAAAGGTTATCCTGATGATTTCTGTCTTCAAAGCTTAGCAGTGTCCAATTTCCCCTCAAGAGAAAATCCTATTTTAGAAGTTTATTCTGCGTTCAAATGTATTCATTTTTCATTTCCTGTGTCCATTACATTTATTCTTTTGTTTCACCAAATGAAAATCATAATATTTTTGTGTAAGTGGAATATCAAAACACTAAATTCAGACTTGAGTTATAACAAGCATTTTTAAAATGACTTTGTCATATCTAAGCTGAGTAGAAATTGCATAAGTGCTAGGGTTTTTTGTTTAATTCTGTTTCTCTTGACTATCAGTTTGTGGAATAATAAAACTATTATTTATTTGTAATAATCTGGAAAAGGCATTACATCATATAATTTTAATGACATCACTATGCCTATGATAAAGTAAAGCCAAAATTAAAATATTCCTAAAAATGCAGAAATATGAAAAAGAATACTTGACTTACTTTAAATTTAGTGCAGAGTCTCACAAAATAAAATATTCCTTTTAAAATTTCCCCAATATCTATCTATACAATTATCAAAAATTCAGATTCACATAGATTTTAGTAGAACTCTTGCTTTAAAACCCATGAAGAAGGAACATAATGAAAGAGAGAGAGATAAAGTGAAAACGTTTTTTAAAAATTAAGGTTGCTATTTGTGAGTTTGAATAAGTTCTCAGCAATAAATTGCTGTCCAGAGCAGAAGCCAATAAGGGCTAAAAAGTCAGGTAAGATTACACTAGATGTTTTCTGAAACACTGAGCCTACAGTTGATGCCAAAATGCTCAAGGCTAAGAGTATAAATGATTCAGATAATGTGACCATGGTTATATGAAGAATAAGTAATTTGTGGTAAAGAATGAACGTGTTTCAAAAATAATTTTAACTCCAGTTTTCATTATTTCACAAATTACTGACAAAACCCTGTGCCTACCTGTCTTGAATTTTATCATCTGTCCTGTGAAACATGAGCATTAAATAGCCTTTCTTCTTTTTAAGTAAAATACTGCTGAGATTCTTCTTTATTTTGGCACTTGGTGCTCAAAAACAATGCTGAAAACATACACTGACAACATCACAAGCTCCATGTGATCTGTAATAGAAATAAACTATAATACATTGGTCGCTATATTTCAAGTTAACTTGTTCGGAAATTTTCTTCTTCCTCCTCAATACGTGTAGATAGCTTTCTATAAAAAGTCAATATATTAACTTGTATCTGAACATGATGGATCAGAATCCGTAGAACCAATGTTCTTAAACAAACATACTTGAGAACATCTTACTTTGTTTCCATGCTATTATGTGTCTTTCCCAATGGTTCAGCAGGTAAAGAACCTGCCTGCAATGTAGGAGACACAGGAGATGAGGGTTTGATCCTTGGGTCAGGAGGATCCCTGGAGGAGGAAATACCAACCCACTCCAGTACTCTTGCTTGAAAAATCCCATGGACAATGGATCCTGAGGGGCTCCAGTCCATGGGGGTCTCAAAAACGCTGGATAGGACTGAGAAGGCACATGGCATGCTACTATGTATGCCTGTCTGTATGCTGAGTTGCTCAGTCCTGTCCAACTCTTTGTGACTGTATGGACTAGAGTCCGCCAGGCTCCTCTATCCATGGAATTCTCCAAGGCAAGAATATTGCTACTATGAATGCAGCTCCCTTATTCTTTGTAACAAGTGTGTAATGTTGCAATATGTTCTTAATCAATTCTGTTGTTAGGTAGTTTCCAGTTTAACACGAATTAAAATAATATTTCATATTTTTGTATCCTAGAAAAATAAGACCCTTTTTAACAAGAGCTCTGTGTCCTGATCCCTATGCTATGTGCTTAGTTGCTAAGTCATGTCTGACTCTTTGTGACACAATGAACTGTAGCCTGCCAGGCTCCTATGCCCACGGGGATTCTCCAGGCAAGAATATTGGAGTGGGTTGCCATGCGCTCCTCCAGGGGATCTTTCCAACCCACGGATCAAACCCAGGTCTCCCGCATTGCAGGCAGATCCTTTACCATCTGAGCCACCAGGGAAGCCCATCCTGATCCCTAGAACCTGCAAATATATCATCTTATGTGATAAAATAAACTTGGAGGTGTGAATAAAGAATTTGAGACAGATGGATATCTTGAATTAGCAGAGTGGGCTCAATATAACCACAATGTCCTTAAAAGTGGAGGAGAGACAGATTATATGTGACTATGGAAGAATGTCAACGATGTGCACATTATCACATTGAAAATGAAGACAGCCATGAACTAAGGAATGCAGGCAGCCTTTAGAAAATGGAAAAGGAGAGGAATTTATTCTCAACAGAGCTTCAACAAGAATGTAGACTTGTCATACCTTAATAATAGCCTGGTGAGAACTGGGTCAGATTTCTGACCTACAGAAATGTAAGGTAATAAAATTAGATTGTTTTAAGCCACTAGATTTGTAGAAATTTATTACAGCCTCAATAGAAAGTTAATAATTAGGCTTGCATTAACATCTCTATAAATACTCATTTCTTAGAGTTACTGAAATACAGAAATACAGGAAGGATATAAAGCCTGCCCAGATAGAAAACATACATCTTTTATAGTAAAAGCAAATCTTGTACATAGCATACAACATTACTGGTTTGTCATCCTGTGTATTTTTTTCTTTAAAAAGAATTATTGTTCATGAGAGCAATATAGAACAATGTATTCTGTTTTCTTCTGGAGTTCAAAATCAAATCAAATCAATTGTTGCATCATAGCAGTGACTAATGAAATATTTAAAACATACTAGTAAAATGTGCATGAAAGCTAAATATTAATCTTTAGTAAGAAAGAGTATTTTAGTTCCAGTTATATATTTCATGAGACAAATTTAATTCCATACATCTCATACCTGACCATGAAGTAAATGTGTATAATGCAAAGTCAAGTGGCAATTGCTTTCATTAAATTGTCTTAAGGACTAAATACTACATAATTTTTAACTCCCAGATTTAAAAGAACAGAAAAATCCATTGATTTTTTAATATCACTTTGATAAAATTTATTTAATTTAAATTTTGAATTTGATTTTGCTCAATCGCTAAGATGGGTCCAATTCTTTGTCATCCTGTAGACTACAGCATGCCAGGATTCCCTGCCCTTCACTATCTCCCAGAGTTTGCTCAGACTCATGTCCACTGAGTCAGTGATGCCATCCAATCAACTTATTCTCTGTCACCCCTTTCACTTCCTACCCTCAATCTTTCCCAGCATCAGGATCTTTTCCAAGAGTCGGTTCTTCATGTTAAGTGATCAAGTATTGGAGCTTCAGGTTCAGCATCAGTCCTTCTAATGACTAATCAGGGTTGATTTCCTTTAGGATTGACTGGTTTAATCTCCTTGCTGTCCAACAGACTCTCAAGAGTCTTCTCTGGCACCATAGTTTGAAAGCATCAGTTCTTTTATGCTCAGCCTTCTTTATGGTTCAACACTCATATCTGTACACTCAATCCAAATCCTTGGTCAGAATTAACCTTAAACAATATAATGAATACACTGATTCTTTTCTTTGACCTCCCATCAAATCATCTACTTCATTTTTCTCAAGCACCTAAGTGTCCTTAGATGAAGAGAGATCTCAAATTTATGTCCACCATGATTCTGCCAGTTATATATACTTCCTGTTCTGCATCTTCTATCATTCCATCAGAATATGCTTGTTCTCAATCATAGCCCTTGAGCTCCTTACTAAAAGAGCTATTGAATTAGTCACTGTCAATGATGTTTAACATGTTACTCCCACATTGCAGACATTCCTTTTAACACCAATGTTCAAAACCAGTGTCTTGATTTAAAACTGTGTTTGATAGTGAAAATTTCAGGCACCAGGGAGTGAATGTTTGTTTGTTTAGTTTTGTTAGTAAAGCAGCTTACTGTTAGCTTGCTGATCAGTTCCTGTTTAATGTCTGTTAACTCATATACCTACTTAGAGAAGAGGACTTGAAATAAAATATGGCTTCAGAAAATATGACAAGATAATCTCAAAAGGTCTACAGAGAATATCATAGCCTGCATCCTGTCCTGGTTAAATAGAACTTGGAAACAGAAATGAATAAATGTTTCTGAATTCTAAATAATACTTTTCTGTGCTAAAATCATGTTTAGTTATTATTGGGACTACAGAACATATTTTAAAATAACACTGTAATTATATTTATAAATACAGTTTAGAGTAAAATGATCAGTTTCAATGTACAGTCTATTACTGCCCTTCACAGTGTCATGGTTGCCTAAATTTGGAAATAGTAATAGCAATAAAAGAAATATTATGCTCCTTTTCTAGTGAATTGGAAAAACCTCCTTTCAGGAAGTTGTGCAGTAAATCAATTGTCAAGTCATGTTTTGTACCAGCACATCTCACTATAGCCTACAAACGAAAAAGCCTGAAGACTATCTTATGGCTAAAGCTTTCAATCTCAATTCTGATCTTGTCCCAAAATCAAGGGTTTACTTAGAAATGGTATGTTTCCCAAAGATATATCAGAGCACACTATAACTGTTATGACACCTTTGGGTGGTATAATCATTTCCCTAAACCAAAACTCTGAAAACTCTGGTTGGGGGCAGAATGAGTGATCTCTATCAAAATAGCAGCTGAAGGACATAAATTTTTCCCTTGAGTGTTGTTTTTGAAACCAGGGATTGTTTTACCAACAATCTACTTTTGAGCTACTGTGTCTGTGGTTTAATTGCAAATTTGATTCTGCTCTCACCAAAAGCAGTGGGTGTCATATATTTTCAATATCTCTGTGTTTCTGATGCAGAAAATAATTCTGTGACAGTGTACATTCCACAGTTCTTCCTTACATTCCAAAACTGGAAAACTGACTTGCTCTGTTGTCATTAAGAGACAACTACTTATCGATGTATAGTTTTTTACACCTTTCCATTAATTCTCCTGAACACAATACTATGCTTAAACTAACATCTTGTATAGCTGCAGTGGTTGCCTAGCTGTTTCAAACTAGACCAAACAAAAAGAAAAATATCTTGGAGCTAAATTACCGAGTACATTTTTATGTCTAAAAGAATAAAAGCAAAGAGGCTTCCCTGTGTTTAATTTGAATATTTCCTTGGAGATAAACAAGAAAACACAGAATAAGAAGATTCTACTGTAATTTTGGGGAAGTTTGGTGTCAAGAAATTTGTTGTAAAGAAGAATAATTTTCTACAAAAAAAGTTGCTTATTATCACATGTCAAGTAGAGCATATTATATCATACATATTTCAACTTGTAAATTGTTCTTACATTCCATGGAAAAACAGTAGAGTGATATATTCATGAAACACTCAATAAATGTTAACTGATGATGATTAGATAAAACCCTGCCCATCATCCCCTTGTATACAAAGGATGTCAGTCACCTAAGCAAAGAAACCAAGGGAACACATCATGCAAAAATGGGCATAATAAAGGACAGAAATAGTATGAACCTAACAGAAGCAGAAGATATTAAGAAGAGGTAGCAGGAATAAACAGAATAACTATCCAAATTTTCCAAGCCAGGTTTCAACAGTACGTGAACTGTGAACTTCCAAATGTTCAAGATGGCTTCAGAAAAGGCAGAGGAACCAGAGATCAAATTGCCAACATCCGATGGATCATCAAAAAAGCAAGGGAGTTTCATAAAAACATCTAATTCTGCTTTATTGATTACACAGAAGCCTTTGATGGTGTGGATCACAACAAATTGTGGGAAATTCTGAAAGAGATGGGAATACCAGACCACCTGACCTGCCTCCTGAGAAATCTGTATGCAGGTCAAGAAGCAACAGTTAGACCTGGACATGGAACAAAACACTAGTTCCAAATAGGAAAAGGAGTACCTCAAGCCTGTATATTGTTACCCTGCTTATTTAACTTATATGCAGAGTGCATCATGTGAATTGCTAGGCTGGATGAGGCATAAGCTGGAATCAAGATTGTTAGGAGAAATATCAATAGCTTCAGTTATGCAGTTGACACCACCCTTATGGCAGACAGTGAAGAAGAACTAAAAATGCTTGCTCCTTGTAAGAAAAGCTATGCCCAACCTAGACAGCATATTGAAAAAACAGACATTCCTTTGCCAACAAAGGTCCATCTAGTCAAAGCTATTGTTTTTCCAGTAGGCATGTATGTATGTGAAAGTTGGAGTATAAAGAAAGCTGAGCACCAAAGAACTGATGCTTTTGAACTGTGGTGTTGGAAAAGACTCTTGAGAGTCCCTTGGACTGCAAGGAGATCAAACCAGTCAATCCTAAAGGAAAATCAGTCCTGAATATTCATAGAAAAGAATGATTCTGAAGCTGAAACTCTAATACTTTGGCCTCCTGATGCAAAGAACTGACTCCTTGAAAAGGACCCTTATGCTGGTAACGAAGGCAGGAGGAAAAGGGGAAAACAGAAGATGAGATGGTTAGATGGCATCACTGACTCTATGGGCATGAGTCTGAGCAAGCTCTGAGAGTTTCTGATGGATGGGGAGGCCTGGCATGCTGTCGCTCATGGGGTCACAGAGAGTCAGACACAACTGAGAACTGAACTGAACTGAAACAAAGGAAAAATGTTTCTCTTCCATTGATGTTAATTTGTCACCCTTAAAATGCTGATAATCTCTATGGGTTGTTTACACTGATGAGTTAATTAATATGTGTTTATTATCTGAATTTAGTAAGAGAGTGTATGTCATCTCTTATCTCCCTGTGTTAACTGGTGGTAACAAAAATTAAGAGTATTTCTCAGAAGTGTAGAGTGTATTAAATGCGGCCTAAGCTAAGTTAAGGAGATCCAACCAGTCCATCTTAAAGGAGACCAGTCCTGGGTGTTCATTAGAAGGACTGATGCTGAGGCTGAAACTCCAATACTTTGGCCACCTCATGCGAAGAGCTGACTCATTGGAAAAGACCCTGCTGCTGGGAGGGATTGGGGGCAGGAGGGGAAGGGGACGACAGAGGATAAGACGGCATCACTGATTTCATGCATCTAAGTTTGGGTGAACTCCGGGAGTTGGTGATGGACAGGGATGCTTTGTGTGCTGCGATTCACGAGTCATGGAGAGTCAGACACGACTGAGCAACTGAACTGAAACTGAAACTGAAAGCTAATTTTAAATAACCAGCCTCTGAAGTTACAGTAGCTTAATAGCTACTATATATATATTTTTAGATCTGTCACTTAGTTTTCCTAAGTACCTGGTCATCAGGTTATCTTCTCATTCAACACCACAAAATGAGTCAAGAATATAAATATTTTTAATATAAATGTATTTATTTTAATTAGAATTTAATTACTTTACAATATTGTATTGGTTTTGTCATACATCAGCATGAATCTGCCACAGGTATACACGTGTTCCCCATCCTGAAACCCCCTACCTCCTCCCTCCCTGTACCATCCTTCTGGGTCGTCCCAGTGCACCAGCCCCAAGCATCCAGTATCATGCATCGAACCTGGACTGGCGAGTCGTTTCATATATTATATTATATTATACATGTTTCAATGCCATTCTCCCAAATTATCCCACCCTCTCCCTCTCCCACATAGTGCAAAAGACTGTTCTATACATCTGTGTCTCTTTTGCTGTCTCGCATACAGGGTTATCGTTACCATCTTTCTAAATTCCACGTATATGCATTAGTATACTGTATTGGTGCTTTTCTTTCTGGCTTACTTCACTCTGTATATAGGCTCCAGTTTCATCCACCTCATTAGAACTGATTCAAATGTATTCTTTTTAATGGCTGAGTGATTCTTCATTGTGTATATATTCATAAAGCCAGTCAAAGATGTTCAAAATGGCAAAAAGTAGTGGAAATTCTCAACCTGACCCTGTCTTAAATGTCAAGATGGCTAAATAGTTTCCTAGACCATGTTATCGCTACATGTTTGAATTGAAGACCAACTACTATCACCCTAAGTTCACCTTTTTCACATGAATAGAATAGTCCATATTTGAGGAGAAAGATTGCCAGAATTTAAGATATTTTGTCAGGAGAAATTTACTCAACACATGTTAATTTGAAATATCATTTATTCTAAATTGTCCTTACCCAAAGCTTTAACCTCAGTTCTCTGATTCTTCATCTGTCTTCCTAAAGATGCTGAGAACTGACAACCAAGGACTGATGCCCACATTGCACTAAAATATAAGAGACTCCTTCACGAGACAGATGCTCCCCATAAACCATTGTTTTACCTGACAGACAGCATCCATGAGCTATTTGATCACTGAATTTTTATATAGTTCAGTCAGTTCAGTTCAGTCGCTCAGTCGTGACTGACTCTTTGTGACGCCATGAATCGCAGCACACCAGACCTCCTTCTCTATCACCAACTCCCGGAGTTCACTCAGACTCACGTCCATCGAGTCAGTGATGCCATCCAACCATCTCATCCTGGGTCGTCCCCTTCTCCTCCTGCCCCCAATCCCTTCAAGCATCAAAGTCTTTTCCAATGAGTCAACTCTTCTCATGAGGTGGCCAAAGTACTGGAGTTTCAATTTCAGCATCATTCCTTCCAAAGAAATATCAGGGCTGATCTCCTTCAAAATAGACTGGTTGGATCTCCTTGCAGTCCAAGGGACTCTCAAGAGTCTTCTCCAACACCACAGTTCAAAAGCATCAATTCTTCGGCACTCAGCCTTCTTCACAGTCCAACTCTCACATCCATACATGATCATAGGAAAAACCATAGCCTTGACTAGACGGACCTTAGTCGGCAGAGTAATGTCTGCTTTTGAATATGCTATCTAGTTTGGTCATAGCTTTTCTTCCAAGGAGTACATGTCTTTTAATTTCATGGCTGCAGTCACCATCTGCAGTGATTTTGGAGCCCAAAAAAATAAAGTCTGACACTGTTTCCACTGTTTCTCCATCTATCTCCCATGGAGTGATAGGACCGAATGCCATGATCTTCGTGTTCTGAATGTTGAGCTTTAAGCCACCTTTTTCACTCTCCTCTTTCACTTTCATCAAGAGGCTTTTTAGTTCCTCTTCACTTTCTGCCATAAGGGTGGTGTCATCTGCATATCTGAGGTTATTGATATTTCTCCTGGCAATCTTGATTCCAGCTTGTGTTTCTTCCAGTCCAGCATTTCTCATGATGTACTCTGCATATAAGTTAAATAAGCAGGATGACAATATACAGCTTTGACGTACTCCTTTTCCTATTTGGAACCCGTCTGTTGTTCCATGTCCAGTTCTAACTCTTGCTTCCTGGCTTGCATACAAATTTCTCAAGAGGCAGGTTAGGCGGTCTGGTATTCCCGTCTCTTTCAGAATTTTCCACAGTTTCTTGCAATCCACACAGTCAAAGGCTTTGGCATAGTCAATAAAGCAGAAATAGATGTTTTTCTGGAACTCTCTTGCTTTTTCGATGATCCAGCGGATGTTGGCAATTTGATCTCTGGTTCCTATGCCTTTTCTAAAACCAGCTTGAACATCAGGAAGTTCACGGTTCACGTATTGCTGAAGCCTGGCTTGGAGAATTTTGAGCATTACTTATACTAGCGTGTGAGATGAGTGCAATTACTGTCACCACCATTATAGTATCCAGTAGCATTTTAGTATGTGTCAAGCAGGTAGTGTTTATCAGCCATTTCACTGATCACTCACATAGCTCATTTGATTCAATCCTAACAAAATCCTGGGCCCCAAGTATTTCTTTACTTTGTATTACTGAATAAATAGTTTCCAAAATGTTAAGGAACTTGTTCAAATATTTATATCTGGGAAGTGATGGATTATGAATTTAAAGGAAGAATAGACTGAGTTCATAACTATGAAGAAAGGGTCACTAAATCTACCCTAATATCTTTGTATTGCTATCAGTCAACATAATTAGTTATGTCTGGGGGTGTTAAAGCTGTCAATGATGACGCTCCCGAGTTTCATGGTCTTACTTTAACTCTCGGATTTCTAAGCATTTCTATGAAATCGTTTCTTCTGAAGAGTATTTCTCCTGTTCACATATACACTCTTCATGCTTTGGCATGAATTATATTAAGAGTTATTAATATAACTCTTAATTTGAATAATTTTCATTGTTTTTTTTTCCCTAAATATGCTTTTATTTTCTCCTAATCAAAGTATTTTATTACAGGTACTTGAGTTGTGTTCAATAGCTTATGAAAAACTTCAAAGGAAATTGTTTAAAATCAAATGCTTATGGTATCAAGGAAAAGCAGCATGAGATGAAGAGCTTTTTTAATAGTGAACAATCAAATATATTTATTACTTGTGGAATTACATTTCTTATAATATTTTTATTTTTATGATTATTTATATGGTTATTTGGACTGAAGGAGATCAAACCAGTCAATCCTAAGTGAAATCAACCCTGAATGTTCATTGAAAGAACCGTTGCTAAAGCTAAAGTTCTGATACTTTGGACACCTGATACGGAGAGCCAACACACTGTAAAAAAACTTGATGCTAGGAAAGATTGAAGGCAAAATGAGAAGGGGGCGGTAGATGGTGAGATGGTTAGATAGCATCACCAACTCAATGCACATGAATTTGAGCAAACTCTGGGAATTAGCAGAGGACAGAGGGATCTGGAGTGCTGCAGTCCACAGGGCTGCAAAAAGTCGAACATGACTTAGTGACTTAACAACAATATGGTTATTTAATTAAATTATCAGCTAAGTTTTAGCTTATAATCCTGTCTTATGATATATTATTTTCTTAATCATTAGCATGTGTATTTATTTTCTAATTCTACATTTCTGTATGTGGGTAGAGAGGAGTGAAAATTGCACATTAGATTTTATTTCATTATATACTGTATACAAAAGAGGTTTGTTTGCAAAGTTTTAATATACATGGAATATAAATTTATTTATGAAAAAAGGCCATATATTACCCCAATTCACAGGCACTTTCAAGCTTCTTCTTCTAAAATAGATGAGGTGAACTTTATTTAGGTGAGATGGGGGACTGGGCAATTTATTGTTTTCCTCTAGTGAACTGTATAATTTAGGCAGAAGTCTACATAAGCAACAAACATGCAGAATCAACAAACAGTTAAGCTTGGAGAAATGAGCTACCATCCACATTTGATTAATGCTGGCAATGAGAACAATCTTTCTCATCTCTCCTATAAACATTATTACAATAGCAGCAGTTTATATGCTACATATTTTGCCATTTTCTTCATTTTAGAAAATGATGTCCTGGTATGAACATGTGTTATGTATATTTCTATGATACAAAAGTGTCCCAAGAAAGCTTATATAGTTTCATGAATAGAAGGAATTGAGTTAGAAGGAATTATCTATTCCATAAAAGTTTTATTGTANTGAAGCCTAACATCATTTACATTTTCTTTTCTTTTTAAAATTTTTATTTTATTATTTTTAAATTAATTAATTTTACTTTACAATATTGTATTAGTTTTACCATACATTGACTTCAATCCACCATGAGTGTACATATGTTCCCCATCCTGAACCCCCTCCCACTTCCCTTCCCATCCCATCCCTCTGGGTCATTCCAGTGCACCAGCCCCGAGCACCCTGTATCATGCATCAAACCTGGACTGGCAATTTGTTTCACATATGATATTATACATGTTTCAATGCCATTCTCCCATATTATCCCACCCTCGCCCTCTCCCACAGAGTCCAAAAGACTGTTCAATACATCTGTGTCTCTTTTGCTGTCTTCCACATGGGGTTACCATTACCTTCTTTCTAAATTCCATATATATGCGTTAGTATACTGTATTGGTGTTCTAAACCCCTTTGTTGAGGTATAATTGACCTGCAAAAAGCCTCACATACTTAATGTATTTAGCTAGATCAACTTGGAGATAAGCGGACAGCAGTGAAACCATCGCCACAATCTATGTTACTCAAAGGGTCAAAGTTTCAGTAATAAAGATGAATAAGTCATAAAGGTCTACTGCATAGCATAGAGCTACTTACATTTTCTAAATCAGCATCTAGAAAGTTATTTGTCTAGAACATGTTTCCATAAACCTACATCCTATGATGGAAATGTGAGTTTATGTTCCCTGGATAAGGTTACACTTACCAGTTTCTTCCTTTCATGATGTCATTCCATTTTCATCATTCTGTCTTTTTCTATTATGATAATTTCCTATAATTTATAAATAAATTGGAGATTTTCTCTCCTCTTCCCAGGTGCCTTTCTCATTAACTTTAGTTTACTCAAGTGCCAGAGGGCTTACCTTATTGTCATGTTTTACATTTTAAAAAAGAAAAAAATCCAACTACATTTGCTTTTATTTAGGCTTTTAATAAAACATGAATTATCTATGTAAGGCAGAAATTTTGCAGAAAGAAAACAGCCCTAAGAAACGTCCAGTCTTATGGCTCATATCAGCTCAGCCTCAGGCAACTAAACTGCCTGTCACATATAAGACACAGGCTTTATGCTTTAACTACAATAAAGGCATGTTACAAAATTGAATTTAATTTTTTTCTAAATGTATAGTAATTTTATTATTTCATAATTGAATGCATCAGATTTTGTTTAATGGACAAGGTCGCTGTTTTATTCAAGGTTAAGAATCTTTCAGTGTTTTGTTTCTGAATGAGTCTTACATGCTTGAATATTCAAAAGTAAATCTTTAGGAAAAACTGATTTTTAAACTGAGCACCATGATATTCTAAGTGTAATGAACCATTTTCAGTATTGTTAAAGGAAAATATATTCAGAGCTGCTGCTGCTGCTGCTGCTGCTAAGTCACTTCACTCATGTCCGACTCTGTGTGACCCCATAGATGGCAGCCCACCAGGCTCCCCCATCCCTGGGATTCTCCAGGCAAGAACACTGGAGTGGGTTGCCATAATCGGAGCAGATATGTTTAATTTCATCACTTTTTATTCTTTATGGCCTGAATAAGCATCAGTGAATAACAATTATGGTCACAGAGATTTTGCCAAATGGAAAAACCTTTCTTGATTTTAATTCTTCTATCAAATCTATATAGAAAGCAATTGAGTTCTTAACCCCACCTTTTTTTTCTGAATTTGAAAGTGGACTATGCCAAGACAGAGTTGAATATGATCATTTGAGGGTTTTGTTCATTAGGTCAATTATTAAAAAGTCCTGACACACTGCACAATTAATTATATAAACAAAGCAATATAATCCATTATGCTAATGCAAAGTCAAAGCCAGAGAATTATTTGTGGTATGGCTTGCATGAGCAAGTAAGAAGGAAGGGCAATTCCTAGAAGGAAGTAACTGGGTCAAGTGTAATGCTGAATAGAATTATGGACATTTAATAAAAAATTCAATCATTAATCCAATGCACTGCATGATAGTAGTAAAGAGAAACAGTAAAATTCTAGGCAAGCTATACTAGTATTTATTTTAGAACATTTTTAGTGCAATAATAGCTGTTTAATTTGTATTCAATAGGTAATTTCATTGTTTATTCTAAATTTCTCCTGAGAGGCAAAAAACACTGCACACAGGTGAATTTTATAAATTCAGAAATGTATACATACATGTAATATATATATATAT
>SJYQ01001587.1:61937-82499 GCA_006410935.1 Redunca redunca | reverse complement strand
AGCATATTGACAGTAGGATGCCAAGAATATGCATGTAATAACAATGAATTTGCTACTACATGTGCCATATATATATATAACAGCAGGGTTGTTATGAGGCTAAAATAAGGTAATGGCTGAGAAAATGCTTTGAAAATATGAAAGCACTAAAAAATGTAAGGTGACTATGTTTATTGTTATTAAGCATTAATTTTCCACAGTATAGTGACTTTCATACAGTGGTTTCTGGAACAGAAGAGACTGAATAAGTTTAGGGACAGGTGCATTGTTGGTGAAACAATTGATTTAAAACCACATAACAAAGGGAGATAAATCACACATACTTTTTTTGCTTCAGTGCTCATATATATGTATATACATGTGTGTGTGTATCAACTTTTAATTTCAAGTTAATATAAGCCTTTCACTTTTACTTTCATGCTGAAATAATATCAACACTTTGTGCACATCTGTACTTAAATACTCTTTAAAAAGTGGAAAAGTTCTTTTACATAAGATACCTATGCACATGGTCTCTATTCATCAGTGAAAAAACAGGAAAACTGATGACCCAGATCAGTCTACATAAATGATTAACAGATGGAGTAATATGATGATCTAGATAGTTTGTTGAATTATTACAAAGTGAAGATTACATTAGGGAAGTGGAACAAATGTTAGGCATTTGTGACAGAAAAAATAAGGCAAAATCTAGTGATTTGGGCATGTAAAGTAAGTACATAATAGTTGTAAAAGAAAGCAGACTATGATAAGTGTCCTCAAAGAGGAAAATAAAAAGAAAAGCAAATAATATACACAGATGAATATGTAGAGAAGCCTTCCTAAACAAGGTGGTATTTGAAGAGAGGCTTGGGATTTGGGTAACATATTGAGAAGTACAGATTTAAAGATACTAAGGAGAGATAAAACCATAGGCAACATTTCCCAGGCAGAAAAGAGTAAGACTTAATTTCACAACATAAACTAAGAATTCAAAATAAAGGATTTTGAAATTTTTCCTGCTCCATTGAGTGTATCACAGGTTCTAGGGTACAAAGTGCAAATCCTTCATTGAAGAGTAGTTTTCCAGCTATTAACAAAGGGTATGAAAGGGGACAGTCAAGAGCACTTTGCAGCCTCATTTCAGAATAGGTTTTCAGATAGACATTCTCAGTATTTATTGGGGCAAGAGTGATGGGGTGTTGAGTAACCAAAATTAAAGAGAAGGGCTCAAAACTGTACATGATTTTGTTTGGGTTTGTGTGCCTAGTAACTCATTCAAACCATATTTGTTGTACATGTATTGCACTAAAGTTCTAGAATCCAGTAGAATACATACTAATGGATGTCCAAACTAAAAATTCAAGTATAGAGCTTGAAAAAGAAGTCAAAACAGGGTGTATAGAATTAGGAGAAACCTACAAAGAGTGGTGATTGAGCTTAGAGTAGATGTATATTATCACCCTTATTTATATGCCACATGCTGCTGCTGCTGCTGCTGCTAAGTCGCTTCAGTCGTGTCTGACTCTTTGCGACCCCATAGACGACAGCCCACCATGCTCCACCATCCCTGAGATTCTCCAGGCAAGAACACTGGAGTGGGTTGCCATTTCCTTCTCCAATGCATGAAAGTGAAAATTGAAAGTGAAGTCAGTGAGTCGTGTCCAACTCTCAGCAACCTCATGGACTGCAGCACACCAGACTCCTCTGTCCATAGGATTTTCCTCAAATATGCAAGATGACACCACCGTTATGTCAGAAAATGAAGAAGAAATAGAACCTCTTGATGAAATTGAAAGAGGAGAGTGAAAAAGTTGGGTTAAAGCTGAACATGCAGAAAACTAAGATCATGGCATCATCACTTCATGGGAAATAGATGGGGAAACAGTAGAAACAGTGTCAGACTTTATTTTGGGGGGTTCCAAATTCACTGCAGATGGTGATTTCAGCCATGAAATTAAAAGACGCTTACTCCTTGGTAGGAAAGTTATGACCAACCTAGATAGCATATTCAAAAGCAGAGACATTACTTTGCCAACAAAGGCCCATCTAGTCAAGGCTCTGGTTTTACTGGTAGTCATGTATGAATGTGAGAGTTGAACTATAAAGAAAACTGAGCGCCAAAGAATTGATGCTTTTGAACTGTGGTTTTGGAGAAGACTCTTGAGAGTCCTTTGGACTGCAAGGAGATCCAACAAGTCCATCCTAAAGGATATCAGTCCTGGGTGTTCATTGGAAGGACTGATGTTGAAGTTGAAACTCCAATACTTTGGCCACCTAATTCGAAGAGCTGACTCATTTGAAAAGACCCTGATGCTGTGAAAGATTGAAGGCAAGAAAAGGGGACGACTGAGGATGAGATGGTTGGATGGCATCACTGACTCAATGGGCATGAGTCTGGGTAAACTCCCAGAGTTGGTGATGGACAGGAAGGCCTGGCATGCTGTGGCCCATGGGGTTGCAAAGAGTCAGACAAGACTGAGTGACTGAACTGAACTGAAAGCTTGAGAACATGGCAAGGCATAGGAAAGAAAGAAGGACCCAAGAGATGGATTTATGAAATAAAAAAAATTACTGTTATACATAGTAAAACAAAGGGAAGATCACGTGAAACAAAATAATGAAGAAATAGGCATCTGTGATAGAAAACTTTATAAAATGATTACATTTTCAGATATGGAGTTAGGAAATTCTTACTGCAAACAGCTCTAAGAATAATTCATGGATTTACCAACTACCTCTTTCATAGCATTTCTGAGTTTGAATTATCTACATTCTTCAGTTTGACCATTTTTAAAAAGTGTTTACTGGAGTTTGTGATTGCTATGCAAGAATAACTCTATACCTTATGGGTTCCTGCAGTTTTTTGCTGCTTCCCAAACTGTATCTGATTCAGCTTCTTGTGAAATCTCCACATGTCTTTCTTTGGGAGCAATTAAGAGACAGGCATTTTGTTCTGAATAGTCTTTTATAAAAGTTCTATTTGTTTATATTGAATCTCCTTGGATTTAAATTTAGACATAATTAAAATTTTGACAATGTATTTCTCAGAGAATTTTTCTAAACTGTGTGATTCCCATTTTGTTAGACCTGTACCCTGCTTTGAATATTGCCTGTGAAGGAAAGAATGATGTCTCTGTTCAAATTCTGGGTTTGACCCTTAGCAGATCACTCACTAGCAAATGTGAATAAGTGGTGAAAGAAATGGTTACATGACTGATTTGCACCTTTATTCACACAGATATAGTAAATACAATGAATGTATGATAGTTATTCTGTCCTATGGTTTTCTGCTGCTTATGGAAATATTGGGATTAATTTGATCTTTAATTACAAACATTTTACTGAGCCTATGGGTTGAATATGTCAAATGACCTCTTCAAGTAACTTGAAATAGTGCTGAACTGATGGTGTGCCCTTAAAGTATTAAATAAGCCAGTCATCTAACAGTTATGTAATTATTATTATTATTATTCTATTATTATTTTTATTTTACAATATTGTATTGGTTTTGCTATACATCAACATGAATCCACCACGGGTGTACACATGTTCCCTATCCTGGACCCCCCTCTCACCTCCCTCCCCATACCATCCCTCTGGGTCATCCTAGTGCACCAGCCCCAAGCATCCAGTATCATGCATCGAACCTGGACTGGCGATTCATTTCTTATATGATATTATACATTTCAATGCCATTCTCCCAAATCATTCCACCCTCTCCCTTCCCACAGAGTTCAAAAGACTGTTCTATACATCTATGTCTCTTTTGCTGTCTCACATACAGGGTTATCATTACTGTCTTTCTAAATTCCATATATATGTGTTAGTATACTGTATTGGTGTTTTTCTTTCTGGCTTACTTTGCTCTGTATAATCGGCTCCAGTTTCATCCACCTCATTAGAACTGATTCAAATGTATTCTTTTTAATGGCTGAGTAATACTCCATTGTGTATATGTACCACAGCTTTCTTATCCATTCATCTGCTGATGGACATCTAGGTTGCTTCCATGTCCTGGCTATTATAAACAGTGCTGCGATGAACACTGGAGTACATGTGTCTCTTTCTATTCGGTTTCCTTGGTGTGTATGCCCAGCAGTGGGATTGCTGGGTCATAAGGCAGTTCTATTTCCAGTTTTTTTAAGGAATCTCCACACTGTTCTCCAGAGTGGCTGTACTAGTTTGCATTCCCACCAACAGTGTAGGAGGGTTCCCTTTTCTCCACACCCTCTCCAGCATTTATTGCTTGTAGACTTTTGGATCACAGCCATTCTGACTGGTGTTAAGTGGTACCTCATTGTGGTTTTGATTTGCATTTCTCTAATAATGAGTAATGTTGAGCATCTTTTCATGTGTTTGTTAGCCATCTGTATGTCTTCTTTGATCTAGAAGACTAGAATGAGTTTGCTGGAAGTAAATGTTAATTGAATTTCAAAAAGAAATGATATAAATTTTTATTAATAAGCGAAGTGTACTTCAAGCTCCCATAGTACTATCAGAATGAGCAATTTTTCTTTTCTTAGTAGAAAATGAAAAATAATTACTTTCTTTAAATTTAAATAATCAATGACATAATTTTAATAGGACTATATTCACATAAGGCAAAAACTGTATGTGACAGAATGTGAAAATCATCCATTCCTCTTCACTTTATATGGCTTTTTAGTGGGGATCATGGTTGTTCAATCCATAACTTCACACTAAATCACAAAATATAATGCCATCTCTATGAATAAAGCAGGAGTTCACAGACAAAGCTTATCATTCAATTCTTAAGAAGTTGTAATATTCCAATTTCAAGAGTTTCCCTTGCAATAAATAATTTAGTTACTTCTTAAAATGCCAATCAATGATAAAAATAAATAATGAAAGAATGTATATCACTATGTAACATGAATGACTAGCTATGGATAATTCAGGTGAATAATTTGTAGTTATGATTTATTTCTTCATGATAATTCTTCAAAAGCTACCTTGAAAAAGTGACAGTATGTAGTGGTAAGATAACCATAATCATGGTACTATTTCTAGTAACAATTATTAAGAATATAAATGCTTAAATGATTTGTATGTAGGATATATTTTAACTAAATTTATAAATGAGACACTAAGTTGAGAAAGTTAAATTATTTGTCAAAGATTGCCATCATTTAAATGAAAGCATATCTTCCAATCTCAAGCCTGTAACTTGTCTATTTTGCTTTTAGGTTGCCATAAACATTCTAAAATTTGATTTCCCATTATTTCCGTTACAGAGTCACTATTATTTCTTTTTAAAGAGTCATCATTTTCACAACAGTGCTCTACTTTGTGTCTTGATCTGCATTCATATAAACATACATATGTATATGTATATTTTTCTATGTGGAAAATAAGAGAGAAAAGAATAGGCGTACTTCTAAGGGTCAAATGCAGTAATAACTTTGTGTACTTGGGAGCAAGTAAGTAAGACCACTTAATTTACTAAGTCAATAAAAGTACTTGACTGCTGCAGGTGACTTTTTGTTGTTTCTTATGTATCTGTAGCCTTGCCCTTCAGATTTGATTTAAACTAATTAGGAACTTTCCAAAGATTCTGTAATTTGTACAAATAATTTCATGTATTTGTTCATATATTGATAAACAGGATGACAGTAATAGGTAGGTTAAAAAAGATAAATAGCCAATTATATGTATTAAAAATAGGCATAATTGTAATTAAAATATAGGACTCTTAATTGACAAGTAAAAGACTAAAGTTGTTTTCATTCAGTCGCTAAATTGTGTCTGACTCTTAGCAACCCTGTAGACTGCAGTATACCAGACTCCTCTGTCCTTCACTATCTTCTGGAGTTTGCTCAAATTCATGTCCATTCAATCAGTGATGTTATTTAACCATCACATCCATCTCATCTTCTGCTGCCTCCTTCTCTTTTTGTCTTCAATCTTTCCCAGCCTCGGGGTCTTTTCCAATGAGTCAACTCTTTGAATTAGGTGGCCAAAGACTGCAGTAAACTGGTTTTTTTTTCCCACCCCAAGCATAACTTTTTTTTTTCTATTTTTGATTAACAGTTTCATACCATGTAGGAGGCATTGTGCTAGAAGTATCAGAAAGCAAATCAGAACTAAAAGTGTCAGAAATAGTGCCTCTCTTTAAAACCATCCTGATGAAAGTGAAGAAGTTGGCTTAAAGCTCAACGTTCAGAAAACTAAGATCATGGCATCTGGTCCCATCACGTCATGGCAAATAGATGGGGAAATAGTTGAAACAGTGACAGACTTTATTTTGGGAGGCTCCAAAATCACTGTAGATGGTAACTATAGCCATGAAATTAAAAGACACTAACTCCTTGGAAGAAAAGTTATGACCAACCTAGACAGCATGTTAAAAAGCAGAGACATCACTTTGCCAACAAAGGTCCGTCTAATCAAAGCTATGGTTTTCCAGTAGTCATGTATGGATGTGAGAGTTGGACTTTAAAGAAAGCTGAGCACTGAAGAACTGATGCTTTTGAACTGTGGTGTTGGGGAAGATTCTTGAGAGTCCCTTGGACGGCAAGGAGATCCAATCAGTCCATCCTAAAGGAAATCAGTCCTGGGTGTTCATTGGAAGGACTGATGTTGAAGCTGAAACTCCAATACTCTGGCCACCTGACGCGAAGAACTGATTCATTTGAAAAAAACCCTGATCTTGGGAAAGATTGAAGGCAGGAGGGGAAGGGGACGACAAAAGATGAAATGGTTGGATGGCATCACTGACTCTATGAACTTGAGTTTGAGTAAACTCCGGGAGTTGGTGATGGACAGGGAGGCCTGGTGTGTTGCAGTCCGTGGGGTTGCAAAGAGTTAGACATGACTGAGTGGCTGAACTGAACTGAACTTAAAACCCTCTATTTAAATCTGATATAAAACCCTTGATCTCTTTAAAACACAGAATCTTATAAAGTTAAAAATTTTTATATAGAATGATTATAAAGGCATTTTATTATTGAGGTCATTATTTTATAAATGAATCATATGCAAGTCTACCAAATAGAATTATGGGGGTTTGGATATGGATTCAAAGGATGGCTAAAATGTGGGTATATATGATAAGAAGGAAAGACAATGGGCTTTGTGTTACAATATTTATCATTTCAGTGTGAAGATTAAGCCACAGACTCTGTTTGCATGCCCTCAGACTTTAAGCCTGTGATCTACTATTTTCTGACTGTTTACTGTAATGCAATTTCTTTTTTCCTTCTTAGTCTGTTCCCTCTTCTGTAAAAACAAAGGGATAATAATGCCTCTCTCTTATGGTTGGTGTAAGGAAAATGAAGTGAAGCACTTAAATACACTACCTGCCAACATGGTGAGTGCCAGCTATTAATGTCAAGAAATAGGCTATAAATGAACCCGTCGGCTTGAAGTAGAGGGTTCATGTCAGTAGTGAAATGAGATATTATAACACCTGTGGTTTAGCATTTGGTGTGGGTTAGGGGGTTGGGAACATTTGCAAATGTCTCTTAATTTTGCTGTAACTAATGCTTGATTGTCTTTGAAGCCAATGAGGTAGTGAAGGACTCCACTGAGAGTAACAACTAATGTCTGGTGACAGGCATGACTTGTCCGTTAAACCATGTAAATTGACAGTGTGTCTGGACTAAACCGGTGCTAGGCCGATAGTTTGTAAATGCCTGAGGAGCAAAGGGAAAAGAAAAGACAAATGGATAGTGTCCTTCAGACTTGTTATCACCATTGAAGTTTCCTTCATTTGGGGTTTATAAGCCATCCACCTTCTGTGTCATAACAGGTTGTAACATGGTATTTAAATGATGACTGCCACTGCAAGTAAATTTAGCAAGGTCATAGTCCCTATGGGTATTGTAAAATATCCCCAGCAAACCCCTTCCATTTTCTCTAACCACTCTGTGGACTAATAAAAGCCAAAGAGAGCAAGAAATAGAGCTGCAATTCCATTCTCTCTGCAGCTGCTCATGTAAGACCCTGGTTTTCCCTGCACCTGAGATGTTTGCCCATAGAGAGTTATTTTTCAAGTTGCCTGTGGAAGCTGAACAGATCTTAATGCCACCAATAGTTTTCAAAGCTTCAACTCTGATAGAGCTTTGCAAGTAATTAGATAAAGAAAATTAATTCCAGTTGGGAACACATAAAGCATTTCGTTTGGAAACTGACATGAATAAAATTATAATTATGGTAAATATAAAATTCTAAAATTATAATACATTCTGACTTTAACATTTCCATGCAAATTAATGTTTTGTTAACACTCAGTAAAGAATGCAATAGCCAGGAGACCAACACAACAATCAGAAAGGAAGATGCTCCTTTTGTGCAAAGCCTTTAAGCAGCCCCAAACTCTGAGACTGGGCTAGAAAAAAGAAAAGATTCTGCAAAGAGCAGCTGAAGCAATACATCAAAGAGTACTCAGATGAGTATTTTCCCTCTCTTTTTCCTCCTTTTCCTCTCCAGATAAAAAGAGAAATAGGTAGATGATAGATAGATAATAGATATAGACATAAAGACAGATTATACATTATCAACAGGGACAATGTTACCCCAAGGGATGAAAATACATGCTCGAGGGCAAAACACTTAAATGTTATAATGGTTATGATCCCTACAAAGAGCCATAGTATATAAAGATCTATATGTGGTACTAATATTTCACAGGATGAAAGTAATATGGGGAAAAAAAAAAACTAAATAGCATTTCTAGCCTTGCGATAATGGGAAAAAGACTAAGAAATATTGGTTTAGCTGCATGAAATTTGAGTCATGAGTAAACTTTTCCTAGGCCCTCTAGTTATACAAAGAGACGGCTGGCAAGACAGCAGCATCATGCAAACCAAAACAAATAAAATTCCCAAACTGTTCTATGTGTATATCTATACTGATATGTACAATATCTGATAAACATACTTTTAATTTCAATAAAGTGTCTCAGGTATTTTTGAAGTGCCTACTACGTGCCAAGCATTGCACTTCTTGTGGAACAAAGTAGTAAATATGCTCTTACAGGGAATGCGATCCAGATGAAAAGGGATATCAAACTCTTACCTGCAGCAAGGATGTGGGAAGGAAGGAAGGAACACAGAACTTGGAGAGCATATAGCAGAGGAATCCCTGAAAGGTGACTTTTTTTTTCCAGACCCAATGAGTTTATTTTTTTTTAAGTTTTTGAATATTTATTTATTTTGGCTGTGCTGGGTCTTTTAAAAAATTTTATTTATTTTAATTAGAAGCTAATTACAATATTGTATTGGTTTTGCCATACATCAGTTAGATATCTGGGTTATAAATAGAAAGCAGAGAGGCAAGGTCGTAGAAGAGAGTGTTCTAAGCAAAGACATTTTACATCTGTCTAAGTCCCAGAAGTCACAGGAATCGTGGCATGTTCACATAAATGAACAAGATCCAGAAAGCTGAGGTTTAGCAACAAGGAAGAGGCCTGTGGGCGATGGTAAAACTGAAGTAGCTCAGAGATAGAGGAGCTCACATAAGTCCTGCTAAACGGTTTGGAATATGTCCCAAAAGAAAAACCATTGTATAATTTTAGAAGAGTAATTTGCTTGATCAGGGTTGTGTGACAAAAAGACTGAATTAGGTCAAGGTAAATTTCCAATGTGAATCAATATTTAACAGCAGATTTCCTTCTAAGTACTAATGAACACTCCTGCTATCATATAAAACACACTTGTTCACATTGACAACTCCAAAAGCTGGAATCCTTTATTAGCAATATGCCATAGAAAATGGAGAAAAAATACTGAAGTGTGCAATGGTTTATTTAGTCAAATATGCACATAGTGTACTTGTAATGGCAAAACTACTGTGACAAGTTTTTCCTGGGCATATGAGCCTAAGATACCTCTGACATTTGCTGTATGTTTCTGTGTTGATGGCAGCAGTCCATGTTGATGAAATGACTAGACATAGAATTTGAATAGAGGTTGGAATATAACTGAGATGGCTTTCTAGGACCTATATGATTTCTATTTGCATTGACTTATAAAGAAATCAGGGCCCGTGTATCTGTGGTCATGGGGAGCTGAAGCCCCTTTGTAAGCCATGTAGTCAAGATATTTTTTTGAATACCTGTCTTTTTACTTAAAGTGAAGTCTAAAAGTAGTATAAGATTTTCAGCTATTTCTTTAACAGTTACACAATCTACTAACTGATTCCACCACCCTATCAATGCTTTTTATTTTTTGACAAACAAATTGAATGAAAAACAAAACTTTACCTCAACATATTTTCAACAAAAACAGGCAAAAAGATATGAGAATTTAATAATCACAGCTTTTCTAAGATACAAATAGTTTGCCTATAAAAATGTAGAAATACACTGCAGTGAAGCATTAAAAGTAATGAGAAAATCTTAATCTGTAGTACCTATTTTGTCTTATATCAGTGCAGAGTTATTATGCACATATGTTCAACATTTATCTTCAGTTAAGTTGCTCAGTCGTGTTCGACTCTTTGCGACCCCATGAATCACAGCACACCAGGCCTCACTGTCCATCACCAACTCCCGGAGTTCACTCAAACTCACGTCCATCGAGTCAGTGATGCCATCCAGCCATCTCATCCTGGGTTGTCCCCTTCTCCTTCTGCCCCCAATCCCTCCCAGCATCAGAGTCTTTTCCAATGAGTCAACTCTTCTCATGAGGTGGCCAAAGTTCTGGAGTTTCAGCTTTAGCATCAATATTTATCTTAGTATGTTAATTTTGCTATTTTCTCATTTGTTGAATTATATTTGGCTGTGAGAGTATTTACAAAGCATTGCATTTCAGTTCATCCTATTCTTTTGAATTGTGTGGCTTGTGGTTTTATTTGTGTTTGAAGGAGTTTATTTTGATTCTATGCACTGTCTAGCAGTTCTCATTGGTAGTAGCCCCTGGGTTCATTTAGAAAGCTACAGAGCTTTTGAAATGCGATTAATCAAAATGGGGAATTATAAATGACAATGTAATTTTATTTTATGGCAGTAATTCATGGATGAAAGTAAGACCTAAAAAAAACTGTAACTTGTCCCAAAAGACTCTGTTAAGAAACAAATGCCTACAAAATAGATAACCTTACACAGTGAATGAATATAAAGATTGTCTTTAAATTCAAAGTACTGAAAAATATAAAACATACTTACTCAAATAAAACTCCATGGGTTATCTAGAGAATAAACCATTCTCTAGAGTTAAATATAATGGGCTACAAAATTAGTTGACTGCTTGAGTGACTGCATTCTAAACTAGTATGATTTCATTAATCTCTGTCTCTTATCAATGAAAAGAAACTTTCAAAATTACCCATAAATAGGATGGTCATTAATTATAATCTGAGAAAACACTGAATCACGTCTAAATATCTGTTTATTTTTTCTGTTGCTCTGTGACTTGGCTCAGTCTGACACAAGTCCAAGGTGATGCAGTGGAAAACAGAAAAGCTCCTCAGTGAGAGTACACATGCCTCATCCATACTGATATTAACTTCCAAAATGTCTCAGACATAACTGAACTTCCAAAAATATTTGCCAAAGAGATCCGAAGGTTGAAATTATGAGTCTAAACCCTTAAACGATGTGTTGGTTTTTCCTAGAGGAAATAAGAAGAAAGAAAAAAAATGAAAACTCTAGATTATCAGAATTCTTCAGTAGTATTAAAGAAGACATTAAAAAAGCAACTTAATTTTATGGTTTATCCCATGAATCATCTGCCTTTATTTAAATAGAATTTTCAAAAGATCACCTAATTAAAGATGCATTCAAGACCTTTCTATGTATCAGGTGAAGTAATTTTCCAAAGTATTTCCATATAAAAATTATAGAAATTGTTCTTTTCAGCATTGGAAATATATGCATATTATATCACTGAAAGCAATTACACCTCTATCTTCTTAGATAACATTTAATAATCTACTGGGGATTTGCTTTTCAAATTAAATTACTGTAACATTAATATTGCTATATTCATACAAAAATGAAGGTTTCAGACACATTAATTTCCATTTAAATTTTTCTTCTCATCTTTCAAAGAAATGCAATAATAATTTGGAACAAATAATTAAACACACATGAGAAGGTTATGTTGAGTTGGGAGGATATTGTAATCTTTAGCCTAAAGCTTCAAAAAGCCTGTTATTGGATTCAGTGCATTTTTGCTTGTGCATGCTAGTTCCGGAGAATGCATGTGTTATTACAATGAGTAAAATGCATTTGAACTCAACCTTTTCAAAGTTCTAATTCTGCTGAGCTGACATTATAATAATGATGGCATTTGTACTATGGGACAATGAGCATTATTTTATGAATTCCTATAATTAGTTAGAAATTATTAAAAGACCAAACTAAACTTTTTAAAAGATAGTTATTTTTCACAATGTGAATTATGTGTACAAAATATTCGATAACTTGATAATAAATGGATTTAAGTGATGAGAAAAACAAAAGAGGAGGATAATTAGCTTAACAAAGTTTTGCTTGAAAATATGTATTATGTATTTAGTTATATAATCACTCACCCTAAATGGTCATTGTAAGTAGCTTAAATATAGTGAATATGTACTTTAAAATAGCTATTTTACCTTGGAACATGTAATATAGAGATCAGCCCTTCTTTGAGTGTTTAGTTGAGCTGTGTTCTTTTTTCTTCTAAAAGCAAACAAAAAAAATGCATTAACTATGAATTCTAGGTTTGTTTTGGGGAATCAGAGAATTCTTAGAGGTTCTTTCAGTATCTCTCTACTTTTTCCGCAATTACTCATAACAATCTCAACAACATTTTTATCAGCCTGATCAGGATTTGCCCAAGTACTCAGTCTCCATAGAAATAATTTTCTCTTTATCTGGCACTTATATATCACTGCAAGTTTGTATTATTTCATAAAAGCTAATTATTTGACAGCAATAAGTAGTAGTATTGATAAAATTAGTGAAATAAAAAGACTCGGAACAAAGACAACTCAGTGTTGGTAAGCACTTCATCCACCAGTAGAAATTGTGTGCATAGGCAAACCTAGGCAAACCTCTCCAGAGTGTTTTGTTAGGTTTGGGTCTCCACAGTGCTCTGGGCATCAGTCCATATAGTTTAGAAAAAGTATTAGCACTATTCACAGAACATTAATCAGTTCACTGGGCGCCTGTCTGGAGAGACTGTTCTACTGTGCTCAAATTGTGGCCTGTAAATTTAGTTGCTCAGTCGTGTCCAATTCCTGGAGACCCATGGACTGTAGCACACTAGGCTCCTCTGTCCATGGGATTTCCCAGGCAAGAATACTAGAGTGGGTAGCCATTCTTTTCCACAGTATCTTCCTGGACCAGGAATCAAACTAGGGTCTCCTGCATTGCAGGCAGATTCTTTAATGTCTGAGCCACCAGGGAAGCTCTACAAACCCACAAAGATTCAGATAATTTGCAGTTCCTAAAGAAATTCTTCTCTATCTACCTCTGCAAACATATGTATATATTTATATTTACAATTATGCTTACATTTATATGTTTACAAATCTAATTTCTAACTCAAGGCCCTCAATAACTGAGTAAAAAACATGAAGGGCAAACACTTTTTGATTCCTAATTTAATTATTTCTCTTATTTTCTTCATAAGAAAATGCATTTTTCCATATTAAATGTTTATAAAGTGCAGAGCATGTGCTTTACATTGGCAAACTTGGTTTCCAATATTGGCTTTGCTGATTAATAAATATTTGGCTTTGCACATAAACAAATTATTGAATATATGTGATATGCTTAGAAAATAACTGGCCAATAATAACTGTTATGTACATTAACTGTTATTAAATAACTCCAGTATCCTTGCCTGGAAAATCCCATGGATAGAAGAGCCTGGTGGGCTGCCGTCCATGGGGTGGCAGAGTTGGGCACAACTGAGAAACTAACACACACACAAATAACTCAATCACTCTGAAACTTCATTTCTAATCTTTAAAATTAATGTTTCATAATACAGGGCTTCCCTGGTGGCTCAGACGGTGACCCGGGTTCGATTCTTGGGTTGGGAAGATCCTCTGGAAAAGGAAATGGCAATCCACTCCACACTCTTGCCTGGAAAATCCCATGGATGGGGGAGCCTGATAGGCTACAGTCCATGGGGTGGCAAAGAGTCGGACGTGACTGAGCGACTTCACTTTCACTTTTCATAAGATAATGTACACTAAGAATTTTACTGACTCTCTTCTGTAATACAAAGAAAGCTTTGTTTCTAGTTTTGGTTCATTCATTTTAAGTTAGTATTATTGTGACAAGTTTCACAGGGTTAGAGAAAAGGAGATGAGCTCTAAATGCTATAATCTATGTGTTTCTGAAATTAATTTCTTTAATTGCACTAATTTATCTATACATTTAAAAACATACAATTTATCATGACAAAAATAAAGTGTAGTATTTGTTACAATTTTAATGGACTTTAAAAATAAAACTTTCATGAAAAATAAAGAAAGGATAAAGGGAATTAAGAGAATAAACTAAGATCAATATTTGTACAATAACACCAAAAATAGGTGGAAAGGAGAATGGTTACTCTAACATACCAAAATTTATAAAATAATCAGTCATAAATTTTCAAAATTTAAAGGACAACTTATAGTACTATGATAAATATCTTGTTAGAATATTCTGTTCCTGATTGTTTAATTACATTTAAAAAGGGAAATTACTGCTGCTAATTTTTAAGGAAAGCTGAAATTATTTTTAAACAAATATTCATATACAAAACAAACATTTTAAAATAAATTCAAATATTATTAAAGCAGAATATTATTGATAACTAACACATATTTTTAAAACATCTCCAACTTGGTATATGCTCTATATTTAATTTAAAATCTTTAATATATGTTTGTATACATTATAAACCAGCATATACACTAGAGTTTATAAATGAAATTCATATACACATAACTTTAAAAAATAATGAAAACACTGCTGACAAGTTTTTTATAAGTTAACTTAGACAAGGATTTGTTCTCATTTCATGGTACTTATAATAAAATTTCACATTGATTACACAGCATTTAAAAAAATTCTGTTATCTTAAAATTTTGTCTGGACATCGTGTTTATGGTTTTCTAAATTGCTATATAAAGAAATTAAGGAGAAGAATACCTTGAAGGTTGAACACTCTTTAATGATTTTGCAACCATGGTCAATCCATTAATCTCCAAGACATTCTTGTATCATTTTCTATATCTTCTTAAGTTTGATCTAAGTTTTAACCCACATACCTACTTTGAGTTGTTGGAAAATAAATCAATATTGACATGTAAATAGACATTCATATTTTAATGGTATAAAGGAAAACAATTGTATAAATGATGTTAAGATTGCTAACTGCAAGGAATATTTTACCAGAAATTATGCTTCTGCATCTAAGTGTCTATAGTTTTATTATCCTCACAATTAAGAGATGCATGACCTGTACTGCAAAACATGCGTGCCAACCAGTTATAGAATGAGACGTGTCAGGCGCATTTCAGTGCAGAATTGTTCTTTCTTAGCTATGTTTTAGATTCATCAAGAGATAGGTAAATGATAGCTGCACATCATGAATCCTTTATTTCAATAACAACAAGTTACCCTTAAAGGAATAACATAATAAATCAAAAGAGCCTTGATGTTTAAAGTAACCAAATTCGGTAAAAATCTTAGTTTCACCAAAAACATATCATATAATTTCTAGCATATTTATAATCTCTCTATAGCTTTTCAAGTTCTAAGCCTGTGTTTTAAGTCACAGAGAATTATGGGCATTATTGTTCTGCAGGTGTATTTATTTTTTCTTTAATATCTCTGCAATGCTTCAGTGAACTTTTTTCACTAATTTAATTAATATGTAAGTTTGACCCAATGTATTTGGATTGGTTACTAATGTCATTGAGGTTTTTCCTTAGACTGTGATGATTACAATTACTCTTATAAAAGATGAGTTATTCAGTGAAAATGCAAATATTTTCTCACTATTTTTTTTCTCAGTGCTAAGGTGAAAGCTCACTTAATGTGCCAAGCTAACCCACATAAAATGAAATTACTGAAATTGTGAATCATCATGCTGTAAAGATTGAAACAAACTATAATATATTAAATAAATAGCATGGAGATTGACAAATGATAGATGCCCCTTAACAAAACCACATATCATTGATGCTGAAATAGGCTAGATATGGTATTGAGTTGTTACATACACAAGGCGGTGGGGTGGAGAGGAATTGAGCAAATTGCCTGTTTCAAAGTATTTGTGTAATACTTGAATATAGACCAGAAAAATAAAAGTAGAGATGAAAGACAATTACAGAATATATGTGAAAGTTATCTAAGTTAAACCTGACACAGAGTGCTAACATGACATGTACAAGAGAGAGATCTTCTTGTTGACAGAGCTATAATCAAAAGCTGTTCATCCTGCCACCTGTTGTTCCTACTCTGAAGAAAGATGAAGGTAGGGTCTTCCCTCATAGCTCAGTTAGTAAATCATCTACCTGCAATGCAGGAGACCTGGGTTCGATTCCTGGGTTGGGAAGATCCCCTGGAGAAGGAAATGGCAACCTACTCCAGTATTCTTGCCTGGAGAATCCCATGGACAGAGGAGCCTGACAAGTCCATGGGATCACAAGAGTCAGACATGACTTAGCGACTAAACCACCACTATGAAGGGAAGTAACACATTTTGGGTACTAGTTAGAGATCGCATAACGTAAAGACAAAACATAATGATCTCTTCAGAGGAGACACCAGAACTCAATTTTATGAAGTCACTTGTCCCCTTGATAGGGGTGTGTGTGTGTGTGTTTGTGTGTGTGTGCACACACGCACGCACACTGTCATGTCCAACTTTTTGCAATTCCTTGAACTATAGCCCTCCAGGCTTCACTGTTCATAGACTTTTCCAGGTGGTCAGTTACTCCAAACACGTGAATGAAAGATTTGATCCTTTATCTAAATCTAGGTCCTAAACACAGATCCTGATCTGAAATGAATCTTTTTGACTATTCTACTTTTCTGGACCTAGAGCAACAGTTACAACTAACATGCAATAATTCATGGAACAATTACCAGCACATTCTCTGTAAAATGTATCAATAATAAATTTATAAGTCCAGAAGCCAGATATACTTCCATTTATCTTGCCTACTTAAAAGATTGTTCAAATTGCACAAAAGTGTATTTATCATTTCAAAAAAGAGCTCTTGGATAAAAATGAATCCATAGACAAAGACAGAAGCAACAGGCTTTGGAAAACAATATGTAGATCTTTGTTATTTACATTTATTGAATTATACTCTTTAGCTTAGAAAATTGAAAGATAAAAGTTCTACAAAATGCACATGCTTTTATCTTAAAATCTTCAGTTTATTTTTATAGATAAGGAATCTAAGTTATCATGAGTTTAAACTTCTTATCCCCACAAAAATCCTATCTAGTTTTCCGGTAACATTTAACACATCTCACAAAAATTAAGATTATAAGAGTAAGTGAAAACAATTATGACACAGGTTAAAATATTTTGGGGGATGATTTAAAATTAAATACACTGGGGGATGTAATTTAATGGCATTTTTGCTTATTCTACAGGAAGCATTAGCCACTACACTTTTACATCTAAATTCAATGTAGGTTTTCATATTTTTACATATAAAATTAGTTTGTTGAAGTTTTCTATATAATAGAGAAATTTACTGAAGTGAAATAAAAATTAAATGAATTACATGAAAGACATTTTTATCATAACAGATAATTGATTTTAACTCACATATACACATTTATGGTGCAGACTTTTTCAATAAATACAAAGGGACTATAACCATCACTTAATTCTAATCCTTATCTTTAATTGTTACTGCTACTGCTACTGCTAAGTCACTTCAGTCAAGTCACTTGAGTCGTGTCTGACTCTTTGCGACCCCATAGACGGCAGCCCACCAGGCTCTGCCTTCCCTGGAATTCTCCAGGCAAGAACACTGGAGTGGGTTGTCATTTCCTTCTCCAATGCATGAAAGTGAAAAGTGAAAGTGAAGTCGCTCAGTCGTGTCTGACTCTTCGTGACCCCATGGACTGCAGCCTACCAGGCTCCTCCTTCCATGGGATTTTCCAGGCAAGAATACTGGAGTGGGTTGCCATTGCCTTCTCCAAATCTTTAATTGCATTCTTTGCTAACTTGGATATTTAATCTAATATTTCTATATTCAACTTTAGAGTATCTAGAAGGAAAACTTCAAAGGATATTTTTTACAGGTTTTATAATACAATTTCAGAGTACAGCACAAGCTAACATAATTGTTTGCCCACAGGGTCCATTCATATTAGTATTAAACTCTACTACTGATTTTCCATCTACATTCAATCATTTTTTAAATCAGTAAGACATAAAATGGAAATTCTTTCTACATGCATAAGTATTAGAAATATAAATTGGTGATAGAGAGTTCTCCCTATTTTATACTACAGAGTCAAGCAGAATGTCCATCCTTAAGGTTAAAACAAACTGTGATAATTCTTTTGATAACTATATCAGAAAATATATTTTAAAATATTTATTTTCTATGACTATATGCAAAGATTTGTCATTCACACTCATAAAACTAGTTCCAAAGATTTTGAAATGTTTTATATTCTTTATATTAAATGCCTTGTTTAATGGTTGAAAAATTTGTTATTTAATACATTTGAAAAGGATCCAAAAATTATAAACTAACCCTACATATTTTATTCAAAAATGTATTAACATTTAATTTTGTGCATTCTATAAATAAAATTAAAAGTCATATCTCCTAATTTCAGGCCTTATATAATTCCCTAAATATATTGATAACAGCAGAAACATGCTATAAACAAAGACTTCTCTAGGTGTCTGGTGGCTAAGACTCCATGCTTCCACTCAGAGAGCACAGGTTTGATCCCACATGCCACATGACATGGCAAAAGAACAAAAAAAAAAAGAAAATAAATAGAAAGATACCCTAAGCTAATTTGTATCAAGAAAATGAGAGAATGACAGAGACAAATTAATTGTAGCTGTGTAATTATCTAAAGTAGTTAAATTCATTATAGTTACATAATTTAAATTATTCTAATGACTATCAGTTCAGTTCAGTTGCTCAGTCGTGTCCAGCTCTTTGTGACCCCATGAACCATAGCATGCCAGGCCTCCCTATCCATCACCAACTCCCAGAGTCCACCCAAACCCATGTCCATTGTGTCAGTGATGCTATCCAACCACCTCATCCTCTGTCATCCCCTTCCCCTCCTGCCCTCAATCTTTCCTAGCATCAGGATCTTTTCAAATGAGTCAGCTCTCCACATCAGGTGGCCAAAGTATTGGAATTTCAACTTCAACATCAGTCCTTACAATGAACACCCAGGACTAATCTCCTTTAGGATGGACTTGTTGGATCTCCTTGCAGTTCAAGGGACTCTCAAGAGTCTTCTCCAACACCACAGTTCAAAAGCATCAATTCTTTGGTGCTCAGCTTTCTTTATAGTCCAATTCTCACATCCATACATGACTACTAGAAAAACCATAGCCTTGACTAGACAGACCTTTGTTAGCAAGGCAGTGTCTCTGCTTTTTAACATGCTGTCTAGGTTGGTCATAACTTTCCTTCCAAGGAGCAAGCATATTTTAATTTCATGGCTGCAGTCACCATCTGCAGTGATTTTGGAGCCCAGAAAAATAAAGTCAGCCACTGTTTCCACTGTTTCCCCATCTATTTTCCATGAAGTAAAGGGACCAGATGCCATGACCTTAGTTTTCTGATTGAGCTTTAAGCCAACTTTTTCACTCTCTTCTTTCACTTTCATCAAGAGGCTCTTTAGTTCTTCTTCACTTTATGCCCTAAGGGTGGTGTTATCTGCATATCTGAGGTTATTGATATTTCTCCCGGCAATCTTGATTCCAGCTTGTGCTTCCTCCAGCCCAGCGTTTCTCTTGATGTACTCTGAGTATAAGTTAACTAAGCAGGGTGACATTATACAGCCTTGACATACCCCTTTTCCTATTTGGAACCATTCTAATAATTAATTGAGCCAATATCTAAATATGTAGATAACAGACCTACATAGTGATGCCAATTATTAAAGTTTGATATGTATGATATATTAGCTTGCTAGGGCTACTGTAACACAGAACCAAAACTGGATGTTTTGAACAACAGAAATGTGTTGTCTCTAGTTCTGGAAGCTAGAAGTTGGACATCAAGCTGTCTGCAGAATTAGTGTCCTCTGAGATCTCTGAACGATACTCTGTTCCAAGCCTTTCCCAGCTTCTGGTAACCCCATGAGTTCCTTGACTTGTATCTGGTGTTCTCCCTCTGCCCCCATATAGTTTTCCCTTTGTGTGTTTCTCTATGTATGTGCCTGATTCTGTGTCCAAATTTCCCATTTTTATAAGATCACAGTCATATTAGATTAAGGCCCACCCTGATGACATCGTCGTAACTTGATCATCGGAGAATGGCATTGAAACATGTATACTATCAAGTAAGAAACGAATCGCCAGTCGATATCCGATGCAGGATGCAATGTATGAGATAGAAAATTTTAAATATATTTGTGTAGAATACAAGATTAATACAAATTAATATAGATATAAA
>SJYQ01001587.1:49366-59404 GCA_006410935.1 Redunca redunca | reverse complement strand
AATACATTTGAATCAGTTCTAAGGAGATGGATGGAACTGGAGCCGATTATACAGAGTGAAGTAAGCCAGAAAGAAAAACACCAATACAGTATACTAACGCATATATATGGAATTTAGAAAGATGGGGATGATGACCCTGTATGCGAGACAACAAAAGAGACTCAGATCTATAGAGAGAACTTTTGGACTCTGGGGGAGAGAGAGAGGGAGAGGGTGGGATAAGATGGGAGAATGGCATTGCAACATGTATACTATCAAGTAAGAAACGAATCGCCAGTTGATATCAGATGCAGAATGCAGGATGCTTGGGACTGGTGCAAGGAGAGGACCCAGAGGGATGGCATGGGGTGGGAGGTGGGAAGGGATTCATGTTTGGGAACGCTTGTACACTCGTGGTGAATTCGTGTCAATGTTTGGCAAAACCAATACAGTAATGTAAAGTAAACTAAAGTTAAAATAAAAATTTTAAAAGTTAAAAAAAAAAAAAAAAAAAAAAAACACAATGGCTGAGAAACTGGTTCAATTTCAGAGTGAAAACAACCTGAGTTCTTATTCTTGTTTGTAGAGGTGACAAATTTACTGCTGGATACTTTTTTAAAGAACAAATAGATACAGACAGATGGAAACACTGAGACTGGCAATGCTATCTTTACATTTTATTCTTTATTTTTCAGGAAACTCGCTAACTGAATTTTATCCCCCATGATGAAATACTAAAAACAAAGTCCATGATGTTGCCTTAGATGGACATATATACATGTATATATTCTATTTTCTTACTGTTGAGTACAAAACACCTGAAATATATTCAATGAAATAAAATAAAATAAATGAAATCAATCATATTACCAAAAATCATAAGTGAAATAGTTCCCTAATGATTATTAAACAGTAATCTGAAAAGAGTGAGGCAGAATTTAATGAAAACAAATATGAAACCATAAGGCTAAAACCTGTTAAATACATTAGACTTTTTAAAAATCTGAGAAAAAAAGTGTCTCTTCATTGACAACGAGTAGATGCTCAAGAAATATTTTTGAAAAGAAAGGACGGAAAGAGAATGATTCTTCAGAAAAGAAGTAATTTTCAATAAAGAGGTGGAAGACAGATGCTCTGGAAATTCTTTTAGAGCTTTTTTCCATCACTGCCCCATAACACCATTTACATTTTACCAAGAAATTCATATCTCACTAAGAATTACCTAAATCAAACAAATAAGCTACTTACATTGCAAGTTTTTAAGAGAATGGATATACCTTGGATGACAGAAATCAAAGAAATACCCTTGTTTCTGGATTCAAGGCCCTTCAACACAGAGTAGTTGTGGGTTGGCTGCCACCAAGTAGGTGGGATGAAAAAGCACAAGGAAAACATGTAGGATTTGGATGAGGATAAGAGAGATGAGTGGAAAAAGTGGTTAGACAAACTCAGAAAAAAATGTCACCACATAAGCCACCAAAAATATTGTGCTTTTAGTTGTATAACAGGGTTGCCAATGGTCTGATTATTTAGTTATCAGTTTCCTTTTCAAACTGTTTTAAAAGAAGCAGCAGAAAAAAATAATCACCCTAATCTGCTTTACTGACTATGGGTTGCTGGAAATTATAACTACGGAATCTACAGACAGAGAGAAACAAATAAGCAATCTAATTTCCAACCTCCTGAAACTCATATCATTTCAAATCATTCAGTGGATTTTATTCATTGTGCTTATTCCACTGTAAAATTAGATGTACAAAGAAATACATAAGTCTTTGTATTTGTTATTGGCTATAAATCTTTAGAACAAGCTTAAACTATGGTTATTTAAAACTATATATCATGACCACATTTTCAGGTTTTTCCTAATATTTAGTTAATACTACATACAGACACTTATTAAGATTCATTTAATGTAACGTTAAATACATCTTACCTTCAAATTATATTGGTAACATATAATAATATACAAAACCATGAATTGTAATGGATATGGATTCTATTTGTTAGGAATATTCATTAGCTATAAAGTAGTTAGGAGGACATAATGGTGCCCCTCTATAGAAACAAGAACAAACTGGAACTTGCCCATTTGTAGGAGTAGACAGACCTTAGACATTCATAATTCAAAATGAGGATAAAAACTATCAAAAATAAAATATTGTAAAGTTGGAGTCCCTAAATTTTTCCTAAATTTGGAGAAAAGGAAAGATATACACATCTGAATGCAGAGTTCCAAAGAATAGCAAGGAGAGATAAGAAAGCCTTCCTCAGTGATCAATGCAAAGAAATAGAGGAAAACAACAGAATGGGGAAGACTAGAGATCTCTTCAAGAAAATTAGAAATACCAAGGGAACATTTCATGCAAAGATGAGCTCGATAATGGAAAGAAATGGTATGGATCTAACAGAAGCAGAAGATATTAAGAGGTGGCAAGAATACACAGAAGAACTGTACAAAAAAAGAGCTTCACAACCAACATAATCACGATGGTGTGATCACTCACCTAGAGTCAGACATCCTGGAATGTGAAGTCAAGTGGGCCTTAGAAAGCATCGCTACAAACAAAGCTAACAGAGGTGATGGAATTCCAATTGAGCTATTTCAAATCCTGAAAGATGACGCTGTGAAAGTGCTGCACTCAATAGGCCAGCAAATTTGGGAAAATCAACAGTGGCCACAGGACTGGAAAAGATCAGTTTTCATTCCAATCCTAAAGAAAGGCAATGCCAAAGAATGCTCAAACTACCACACAATTGCACTCATCTCACATGCTAGTAAATAATGCTGAAAATTCTCCAAGCCAGGCTTCAGCAATATGTGAACCGTGAACCTCCAGATGTTCAAGCTGGTTTTAGAAAAAGCAGAGGAACCAGATATCAAATTGCCAACATCCACTGGATCATGGAAAAAGGAAGAAAATTCCAGAAAAACATCTAATTCTGCTTTATTGACTACGCCAATGCCTTTGACTGTGAGAATCACAATAAACTCTGGAAAATTCTGAGAGAGATGGAAATACCAGACCACCTGACCTGCCTCTTGAGAAACCTATACGAAGGTTAGGAAGCAACAGTTAGAACTGGACATGGAACAACAGACTGGTTCCAAATAGGGAAAGGAGTACATCAAGGCTGTATATTGTCCCCCTGTTTATTTAACTTCTATGCGGAGTGCATCATGAAAAATGCTGGGCTGGAAGAAGCACACGCTGGAATCAAGACTGCAGGGAGAAATATCAATAACCTCAGATATGCAGATGACACCACCCTTATGGCAGAAAGTGAAGAGGAGCTAAAAAGCCTTTTGATGAAAGTGAAAGAGGAGAGTGAAAAAGTTGGCTTAAAGCTCAACGTTTAGAAAACTAAGATCATGGCATCTGATCCCATCACTTCATGGGAAATAGATGGGGAAACAGTGGAAACAGTGGCTGACTTTATTTTGGGGGGCTCCGAAATCACTGCAGATGGTGACTGCAGCCATGAAATTAAAAGACCCTTACTCCTTGGAAGGAAAGTTATGACCATCCTAGATAGCATATTCAAAAGCAGAGATATTACTTTGCTAACAAAGGTCCGTCTAGTCAAGGCTATGGTTTTTCCAGTGGTCATGTATAGACGTGAGAGTTGGACTGTGAAGAAAGTGAGTGCCAAAGAATTGATGCTTTTGAACTGTGGTGTTGGAGAAGACTCTTGAGAGTCCTTTGGTCTGCAGGAGATCCAACCAGTCCATCCTAAAGGAGATCAGCCCTGGGATTTCTTTGGAAGGAATGATGCTAAAGCTGAAACTCCAATACTTTGGCTACCTCATGTGAAGAGTTGACTCATTGGAAAAGACCCCGATGCTGGGAGGGATTAGGGGCAAGAGGAGAAGGGGACGACAGAGGATGAGATGGCTGGATGGCATCTGACTCGATGGACATGAATTTGGGTGAACTCTGGAAGCTGGTGATGGATAGGGAGGCCTGGCATGCTGTGATACATGGGGTCGCAAAGAGTTGGACACAACTGAGTGACTGAACTTAACTGAACTTAACCTATGATCCATAACTCCACTGAATCCATGGACATATATTCTAAACTTCAGAGTTGATTCCTGTAAACTCCAGTAAGTACAGGGTTTGTAATTTGCCAGAGAGATATCATTAACTTATCAAAAGATACTGAGAGCAGAACAAAGAAAGAAAATTTAAGAGTATTTTGTAAAGCAAAATTTTATTTCAGTATACTTATACTTCAACTATTGTGGACATTTTATAAAACATACAATATTTGGGAATAACTAAAATGTTACAGGTAACAGGCTGTTACATTTGTGAGTGGTTTACAGCTTGTAAAAACACTCATAAGAAACCATGCTCCCAATTTCCTCCCTTCCTCCTCATCCACCCTCCTCCCCTTCTTCATTACCAAATCATCACCAGTATCTTGTGCCCGTCAACGCTTAGATCCATTTTGCCAGATTTTTTTCTTACCCTTTCTTTCCTCAGCTTACTCTGCTGACTTTTATAGATAAAATGTGCTGAGAGTCTCCCCTACTATTTCTAAAGTTTGATGTGCTAAATAGATGATTTATATTTTGAGTCTGAGGCCAGCATTATAGTTTCTTTCTTTCCTTCTGTATTCCATTTCTTCTTATTTGGTTGACAGGTATACAAAGGAAGATGGTAATAACAATCCATCCTATAGATTTGTTTAAAAAATAAAACTAATATTTCATTATTCAAATATTTTTGCTAATACTTGCAATAGAGAAAATCAAAGCAAACATCAGTAAATTGTAATAATTACTAGGAAGCAATTAATGCAAGGTGAAAATCTCTGACTCTCATAATGCAGTCTATTATCAATAGGAAACTGATCACCGTTATTAATAGTAATAGATAAATTGATGTTTTTCTGGAGAATCTGACATACTGCAGACTAACTCTCCAGGAAGCTCATTCTGGAATCTGCTTGGCTAGCATGGTGAAAATTCTTGAATTCTTTCATTATATTACAGAAAGATATATTGCATTTTTCTAGGTAGTTTAAAAAGAAAAACCTATCTTTTAACTTACTTCTGGCATTTTCTACAAATGGGGTCACCTGGCAAAACAGCTTTATGGGCTGCTTTGAGAACATTCAAAACATAGAAAACTTAGACTATCGGAAGCCAATTGGAAGAATCTGTGCATGAGGAGCAAATGGGACCCTGAGCCAGCTGGATCCTTGAACAGACATCCAGCAGAATTCCATCTGGACTCGGTTGGGAACTTCCCTTGCAGCCTGTGCAACGTGGAATGTTCCCTGGCTTCATCCTCATCTGGTTCTTTGTCCTGCACCTCTCTGCCCTGACCCACAGCCTGTTCCACATTTGACCTGCTCCCTTTTCCTGCTCTGACTCTTGGATATGAGCCCCTGTTGCCATGACTATCATCCCTTGGTTTTTGACTCAGCCTGGCTTCTGGTCACAGCTTTTGCACTCACATATAGGCTAGCGCTCAGTTCTTAGCTTTAGATTCAGTTGCAGTCTTACTTGTACATTTGCTTCAGGCCTCTAATTTAACCATAACTTTCTAGGTTTTACACATTGAAATACAAGGTCTAGACCCAAGGTTCCAAATATGGGCCTGAAGGAGAAAACTTCAGCTTGATTATTGGATGTTATTTGGATCCAGTCCATGTCCTTCTTTAGTGAATGGCTTTGAAACAGCACTTCATTACTCATCCCTAGTAGGGAATACTTCTCTACCCTAATCTAATCTCTCAAAGCCATGAGTAAATCAATCCTGCCAGCATGAATTTACTCTTCTGTGAATGGTACAAGTGTTACCTTAAACGAATTTCTATCAATAATTCAATTTAAAATTATACTGAACATGTACAAGGGGAAAACTCATGTAAAGTACAATACTAGACATAAAATAACCACATAAATAATAATCAGAATGTTCCAGGTATCCCAGAGGCACATTAGAAAACAATAACCACGCAGAACAAAAAGAGTTCTTAAATGGCAGAAATGATGTGTGTTGGGGACATCAAGGAAGTCTTCTTTGTAGAGGTAGAATTTGATAAGGATCTTAATGAAACAGCAGGACTTGGGCAAAAAGCTGCACAATGTAAGTGGACCTAATCTGACCAGAGATCAGTAAGGGGGGTGGGAAACAGAAATGGTAAAATATGAAACATCATTAGGGAAGTAATTAGCTTTCTATCTGGGCAGAAAGATAATGTTGGTTCAGGAAACTAATACCTAGGCAGACAAAATGGACTGGGTGACTGGAGTTTTCTACTAAGGACTTGGAAGCTTGTGTGGGAAGACTCAGTTTAACTGCAGACATTGTGTATTTTACTTATAACTTAAGGTTTTTTTTTTTTTTTTTTATGTTTTAGGAGACAGAGAGACCAGGTCTTGGGTGGCAGGGATAGGAGAAAGCCTTATAAATACTCCAAGGTTTTATAAAACAGTGTACAAAGTGTACGTGTTTAGAACAGGTAGTGAAAGTAAGGGTATAGAAGAAATGGTGGATAGGACACACATTACATAGACAGCCCATGAGAAAGCTGAAGTGTTTGTACCTATGCCTGCCTCTCTAAGTATACTATTTCCCATGGGGAATATAGATCATAGTTTCAAGAAGAATATGCCATTTTTGTCCTTTTAGAAATTAAACTTTATGGGAAATGTCTTGAACTTTATGGGAATTTTTATGAGTCATAATATCATCTAGAGCAGTGGTCTCCAAACTTAATGGCATATCAGAATCACTTGAAAAACTTGTCAATTTCTTTCTCACTCAGTAAGCATTAGGTGAGATATTTGAATATTTATTTTGAAAAAGAAAAACAGTAAGAACCTATTTGGGAAGGGACCTGAAAATTACTGGCTGTGGGACTCAACCTTCAGTTTTCCAAGAAGTCATAACAAATTCCCATGGACACTCTTAACCTGATGAAATTACTGTAAGTTATTTCTGTGGCTTCACCATAAAATGAATTTCTTACTTATCCTTATGCCAGCAAAGATAAAATTGTACATACTGTAAATGGCAGAATTATGTATGCATATGGACAAAGTATTCAGAAGAGAATTTCAATAAAAAATCTTGATCATGTTTAGAAACAATTTTCTCATTTTTAATGGAAATTACTGTTGGCCAATTAGACTAGATAGTATTTTCTATGTAGTGAAGAGGCTAGTGAAGTTATCCCACAATGGTCCAGTTGGATGGATTCAGTGTGTCCTGCTAGCAAAATTACAGTTGAAAGTCTGTGATTCTTTTTTTATCTTGCTCCAAGCTCCATGGTGCTCAGCTAAGCAAGAAGCTCCAGTTGCGTTCAAAGATGGCTCCTCACTCGAATGAGCACTGTGGGGTGCAGAGCATGACCAGAGTCTGGCCTTGTGCAGGAAGCTTTAACATATGCCTCATTTTAAATCAGGCAATACCAAAAAGGATTCTCTGGAAACTTCAAGACATGTGCATATCTCTAATTCACAAGAGGAAATAATGAATTACAGAATAAACCAGGGTGAACCTAATATTTGAAAAAGACAAGTTATTAGGGCAAACATTTAAAAACTAGCCGATTTTCATGTCTGAATTCTGTCTATGCATTCAATTCATGTGTCAGAAAACACAGTAATAATTTATAGGTCAGTGATGCCAAGGTGTTTAAGATAAATTCATATACATAACCTTTTATTCTCTTTCAAATAATTTATGTATTTTAGGATATAGGCCACTTTTATATTTTAGTTAATATACTTGCACATCTATGAAAACTTTCATCTTCAGTCTTAAATTTCTTTTTGTCTCTGACTATCAAAGATGATAATATATACTATATTCCCCAAGGCCGTCTCAGATAGTGCTAATTCAGCAGCATTTTTCTCTCATACTGTCAGGTTCTACCTAGATTTCTTTCCTTGACATTTGGAAGGATATTTCTGCCTTTAAAGCTACAGAATAATAGCAATGGCTAAAGGGTTTTCTGTTTTTTTTTTTTCCTTTGGTGTTGCTTTGTTTACCTTTTTGTTTCTGTTTTTGCTTTGGATAAATACATGTTTTAACTTTAAATATCCCAAGATATCAATCTCCTAAGTAACATGAATAAGAAATCTAACAAAATTTATGAAATATCACAAGACAGTAAATATCTACAATCTAACCAAGACTAGGACAATTTACTTGTATATCTGTTTCCCTCTTTTTACATCATTTAGGATAAGGCTGTTAAGATTCTCCAATGGGGACTAGTTTCCAAAGAGGTTGAGGAAAAAGATATTTGATTATGTTTCAATAAATATGTAACATCAATACTTAATTTTATTATAAGTGAACTCAATATTCTATAGCTATAGAAAACAGTAAGGACAACTTGAAATCTAAGCTGCTGCTCCTGCTGCTGCTAAGTCGCTTCAGTCGTCTCCGATTCTGTGCGACCCCATGGACTGCAGCCTACCAGACTCCTCCGTCCATTGGATTTTCCAGGCAAGAATACTGGAGTGGGGTGCCATTGACTTCTCCAGAAATCTAAGCTAGAAGTGTTTTAATTCACAATTAGTTGCAAAATCTTAGCCACTAGTTTTCCTTAATTCTTGCATAACACACCATCTTTCAAAACTGAATTATGCAGTTTTTGTTTCTTTGCCTTCCATTATTTGTCCTTGAATTCGATTGAGTTGGAAACAGACCAGAACCCTATACCAACTTCTTCTTTCACACCTTGCTCCTTCATCTGCCCATCTGCCCTTTCCCACTTACCTTCTCGCACATGTCTGAGGGTCTACTGGGTGCCAGGCCCTTTGCTGAATACTGAATACAAAATATTTTGGGCAATCTATGTAAATTAGGAGATCTGTTTAGTTCATTGACATTTAAGTCCCGTTTTCCATATTGCTGCCTTAAATCATTTATTTTACTAGTTCAACTGGATCTCATCTTTCATATACTTGATATTTTGTCTCAAAGTTTCTGACTGCAAGAAAGAACTAAAGTTTCTAAAAGTCTTCCCAGTCTTACTTATTCTATCTCTCTCCCCAAACACAGACACTCACAAAGCACACATATGAACAATAATTTATCAACATGCTATCATAGCATTTACTTAATGTGAGAAAGGAAGCCTGAGATATTTTACTGGTTGACTTTGAGTGATTACACCCTAAAGAGTGTACATGTTCATGTCAAACAGCTATGCTATTAGAACTTTAGAACTATATGGTTATAATTATAAATCAACCAGAAAATTCAGTTTGTCCAAAGTCTACTCTTCTCTCTTTATAAATAGCATATCTGCAAGTTAGTCATATAGCTCTACTGGCCCACAGAGAGAGTTTGCCTTCAGGCATCAGTTTGTGTATCTATGCATGTGTTTATTTGGTTCATGATGAAGCTAATTGTGTTTGTGGATAAAATTGAGGCCAATTTTATCAATTTATCTCCAACTTTTTCATTTGAATTAGCAACAAATTATGATCCTAGGGTTGGCTCAAGGATAATTTCATAGTCTAACCCAGATAAACAAGGGTAAACCTCAGGAGACCTCTCAGTGGTAAAGCAATTTTAATTAGTAAAAGATCCTGAATCTGCACATTGAAAACAAATTGTTACTCAGCAGATATGTGATGCCATCAGTCAGAGTCCTCATTCACAACTAGTGAAAGACAGGGAGCTTTGGGGAAGAGCTGGTGAGGGGTAATGAGAAGTGTCAGTTAAAGTTAGTTCCTGGAAGTAAAGATCAAAGTGAAGGACACTCATGCTCCTGGCGCTAGAACTCATATCAAAGTGTCAGGTTTCAGAGTTATCTCAATTCTGCAGTTTCAGCCAGGGAAAGGGAAATGCTCTTTTAAAACTTTCTTCAAGAAGTAAGATTCATTTTGAAGTTCTTAGTTGTTAATTTTTATTTCCTATCAAAGGCTATAGGAAATGGTGGCACATTTACAGCTATAGCTAAACCAACATATTGCCAAGTCCTCATAAAAGGTCGATTCATACATGAACTTGATTTTTCACTGTTTCGTTTATGAATACCAGCTTGTTAAATTTTGATTTTTTTTTTACTGTTATCCTC
>SJYQ01001587.1:15592-40970 GCA_006410935.1 Redunca redunca | reverse complement strand
TAACTTACTTCTTTTCTGTTTTTCATTCTGTATAGCTATTTGCTGCCTTAGGATATTTTTAACCTGTGATCAGGAGTCTGATCACTTGTCAGTGGGGGGCTTAACTACTGGTTTTGACTAATTATGAGTCTCTATGGCTCAGAGGTTAAAGTGTCTGCCTGGAATGTGGGAGACCCAGGTTCGATCCCTGGGTTGGGAAGATCCCTTGGAGAAGGAGATGGCAACCCACTCCAGTACTCTTGCCTGGAGAATCCCATGGACTAGAGGAGCCTGGTAGGCTACAGTCCATGGGGTCGCAAAGAGTCAGACACGACTGAGCGACTTTACTACTACTATTTTATTTCATAAGAGAGAAGTCATCTATGGCAGAGACCTTTGTAGTTCCTAAAGAAAAACAACAGAGGCAAGGATGAAACTTGTTGAATGGCCGTAAGAATGAAAATGGTTGAAAAATTAACTGAAACAATCAACAGTTCCATAGAGTCCATTTCACTTCCACTGATGTATGGTTTTTTAGTTATTAAAAAATGCTGTTTATCTGCTTATCATTTTTTTTCATCTGTCAATTCAGGTACATTTTCAGTATTATTTTCTAAACAGACATGTATTTCCCTTTCATGTTTAAAGGAACACTAATCAGGCTAGTTCTTTTATTTTGACACTGTCATTAAAGAAAAGAAAGATTTGTGATTATGTAGGTTGTTATATATTTTCATGCAATACATATTTCAGATGCCTGTCAGATACTTAGGACTATCACAGATGCTAAATATATCAAGTCGCATAAAATATGGTTCCTGACTTTGAGGAATTTCTAGTTTTAGTTCTGATTTGTCATAATTTTTTTCAAGTATAATTTTTGATCACATTTTCTGATAGTAATATGAAAAGAACAGATTTTTAAAGGAATTCTGAAACAAACAATAGTGTATCAAAATACCATTATTAAGTACCCAGAATTACTGAGAACTAATGATTAAATCCTAAAACTCAGCACTGGCCACAGAACTGGAAAAGGTCAGTTTTCATTCCAATCCCAAAGAAAGGCAATATCAAAGAATGCTCAAACTACCGCACAATTGCACTCATCTCACATGCTAGTAAAGTAATGCTCAAAATTCTCCAAGCCCTGCTTCAGCAATACATGAACCCGGGACTTCCAGATGTTCAAGCTGGTTTTAGAAAAAGCAGAGGAACCAGAGATCAAATTGCCAACATCCGCTGGATCATCAAATAAGACAGTTCCAGAAAAACATCTATTTCTGCTTTATTGACTATGCCAAAGCCTTTGGCTGTGTGGATCACAATAAACTGTAGAGAATTATGAAAGAGATGGGAATACCAGACCACCTGACCTGCCTCTTGAGAAACTTGTATGCAAGTCAGGAAGCAACAGTTAGAACTGGACATAGAACAACAGACCGGTTCCAAATAGGAAAAGGAATAACGTCAAGGCTGTATATTGTCCCCCTGCTTATTTAACATAAGTTACATATACATCTCATGATGCAGAGTACATCATGAGAAATACTGGGCTGGAAGAAGCACAAGCTGGAATCAAGATTGCTGTAAGAACTATCAATAACCTCAGAAATGCAGATGACACCACCCTTATGGCAGAAAGTGAAGAGGAACTAAAAAGCCTCTTGATGAAAGTGAAGGAGAAGAGTGAAAAAGTTGGCTTAAAGCTCATCATTCAGAAAATGAAGATCATAGCAGCTGGTACCATCACTTCATGGGAAATAGATGGGGAAACAGTGGAAACAGTGTTAGACTTTATCTTTTTGGGCCCCAAAATCAGTGCAGATGGTGACTGCAGCCATGAAATTAAAAGACACTTACTCCTTAGAAGAAAAGATAGCATAATGAAAAGCAGAAACATTACTTTGCCAACAAAGGTCCGTTTAGTCAAGGCTCTGGTTTTTCCAGTGGTCTTGTATGGATGCGAGAGTTGGACTGTGAAGAAAGCTGAGCGCCAAAGAATTGATGCTTTTGAAATGTGGTGTTGGAGAAAACTCCTGAGAGTTGCTTGGACTGCAAGGAGATCCAACCAGTCCATTCTAAAGGAGATCAGCCTCGGGTGTTCTTTGGAAGGAGTGATGCTAAAGCTGAAACTCCAGTACTTTGGCCACCTCATGCGAAGAGTTGACTCATTGGAAAAGACTCTATGCTGGGAAGGATTGGGGGCAGGAGGAAAAGGGGACGACAGAGGATGAGATGGCTGGATGGCATCACCGACTCAATGGATGTGAGTTTGGGTGAACTCTGGGAGATGGTGATGGACAGGGAGGCCTGGGGTACTGCGATTCATGGGGTTGCAAAGAGTCAGACACGACTGAGCAACTGAAGTGAAGTGAAGTGAAGTGAATTCGCTCAGTCGTGTCCGACTCTTTGCAACCCCATGGACTATAGCCTGACAGGCTCCTCTGTCCGTGGGATTCTCCAGGCAAGAATACTGGAGTGGGTTACCATTTCCTTCTCCAGGGGATCTTCCAGACCCAGGGATCGAACCCGGGTCTCCCGCATTGGGGACAGACGCTTTAACCTCAGAGCCACCAGGGAAGCCCACTGAATTGAATGATTAAATCCTAAAAATGTAACCAACACTACACTCATGCTTATGTTTATGTATTTCAGTGGAACCAGTAAAAATCAAGAGATCTTCAGAAGCATTGTTAAATCTGCTTCAGTAGCATCTAAATTTTTTAATCATATATTTATTAGGTGATATAGAGTTTGAGTTCCACATGGGAAAGTAAAGGAAAAAAAAGTGGACAATGGGAATTCTCTGGTATTCCAGTGGTTAAGACTCCATGCTTCTAATGCAGAGGCCCTGGATTTGATCCCTGGTGAAGGAACTAGATCCTACATGCTCCAACAAAGTTCCCTATATACTGAAAAAAAGACCCTATGCAGCCAAATTAAAAAAAAAATAAAGTAGACAAGAATCTACTTCTGGTGTTATTAATTCATATTTTTTCCTGGAATTACAAGCTAGTGGGACTGTAATTCATAGCCTTCTAAAGTCTGCCAAGTAGCCATGCATGGGCGGCCATAGCCCTTACTGAAAGGCTTCTCTGGTTAAGTTGGATCCTTCTATTATACATGTTTTTTATACCTTGAATCTTTTTCATAATACCTAACACATTTGTAATAATTTACTCATCTATTTCATTTATTAGATGGTAAGTCTTATAAGTGGAGATTGTGCCATTCTTGACTGAAAAATTGCCATCAATATTAAGAGTAACTAATAGAAAGTGGGTGGTTAACAGTTTTTGTTACATGGCTGAATAAACAGTGCTAGGGAATTTTTTGAAGCTTATACCATTCTATAACAGCATGCATTCTCCATATTTTCATGTTCTTTGATGGTATAATTTCAGATAGGTCCATTTTATGGGGGCTCAAAATTTTTTATAACTGTCCTATAAATCTATCTTGTTAATACGTACATCTCTTGCATATAATTTGAAACTTCATAATGAATTTAGTGAACAGAATACTTTGTAAGATTTTTCAACATATATTACTAAAATAGATTTAAATCTCAAGCTGTTAATTTTTAACTTCTTCCTTCACTATTATAGTACCAACAATATTGCTCTACAAACATAAGGAGAGATTATATTTGTTTGAGAGTCAAATGATGGTGCCCTTCATGAAAAAGAGCTTTTTTCTGTCAGAGTTTCCCAGGAACTAAAATTGATTTGATCAATTATCATCCACACTGCAGTTTCAATGAAAATCTAGATTTTCATGTCTCTGAAAAGTTAGTGATCAAACAAGATATCTGAACTACATTCTCCTTGTGCTTTGTCAGTTTATGAAACCTAAGATAAGATGCTTTCTATAGACGTTAAGCTCTATGATCTATTCCAGGAAAGTAATTCCTTAATTCCCATAGTACCATCATCTATCTTCTTCCATCTGTCAGGTTAAGACATAAACTAGATCAGAATTATTTTGTGATATGAAGAACATTTCATTTCATCTTCATGAAGCTGACTATCTGAAATATGTCCCTAAAGTGTCAAAATTGGCTTATATCATTGTAAAATATAAATTAAAGTGTCTACTTATTGGAGAACCTATTAAAGTTTATACTATTTCAAAAATTTTAAAAAGGAACCAAGGATAATTGTGACAAAAATCACAAAATTACACATACAGAAATATTATTTTTTGAAATGCATATGATTATGTAAGTATAGAATCTTTATTTATGACTTAAAAAGGACCACTCAGGCTAAATATAATAGTGGTAATACGTGAGTATCCATATCACACTCACACACACTAAACTCTATAGAAATAAAATTCAATATAATGAAAAATAGCACCATCATCTTTTAAATTCCATGAAAATAGCCTGAATTCCCTTCACTTTCACTAGTAAAGTCTTTTCCTACAATCTTTTCTTGTTTAATCCTTATATTTAAAAAAAATAGACTTTATTTTTTTTAATAGAATTTCTGGAAAGTTTCTACTTCCCAGACGTTTATACGATAAATACTTCATAAAGAGAATTCCCTCCCAATAATTTTTCTCTTTTAAAGGAAATCCAGGAATTGTCTGTCAAAAACATGACTAGAGAAAGCATTTACATAAATCTTTTTTGTTTGCTTCTTTGCTTTGGTTTTTNACTTTAGTTTACTATACAATACTGTATTGGTTTTGCCAAACATTGACATGAATTCACCACGAGTGTACATGCGTTCCCAAACGTGAGTTCCCTCCCACCTCCCACCCCATACCACCTCTCTGGGTCCTCTCCTGAAAGTTTATAATTTGTGCACAATTTTTGTGGAAACCTAAAACTGCTTTTAAAAATAAAGTGCAGTTTTAGGTTTCCACAAAAATTGTGCACAAATTATAAACTTTCCATATATACTCTTCTCTTGAATAGGTTCTCCTATTAACACTTTGATACATCTTACAATAAATAATATTGATACATTATTATTAACTGAAGCCTGCATTTTACATTAGTGTCAGCTCTTAGCATTCTAATCTTTTTACATCTTCAAGATAGAGCATGTTTTCTTTCAAATATTTAATTGCATTCTCCCATTTCATTTAGGTAAGTATAATTTTAGCATTTGTTCCAAAGAATAATTTCACTGAAAATAATTTATTCCAGACTAGCAATTTGCCAATCATTTTTAACATTTGTACATACGACAATATATTTTTGACTATTGAGATCCTAAATATACACTTTAGGAAATTAATTATTTCTTTTTCTCAAGCTGCAGGGTGCCTTACTGTTCTTTAGTTCATAGGCCAAATTTTGTCATATAATAAGTTACCTCTGCTGTGGAAAATTTTGTAAATGTTTCATTCTGAGACCATCTTTCAGTCTCTGTCCCAGACAAAAACAGAAGGAATTTCTGGGTACACATGCTGGGTCTTAGTGTCATGTGATTTTAAAAGTGTCACTTTCTTATCTTCCAAAACTATTGTTAATGTTTTTGAGCTTTTACCTCTGGAATGCTGTGTCCACATTTGAAACACAATATTGGAGTGTTTTGCTCTTTGAAGGTAACTACATTGTTCTGAACATAGCTCATTATTATATAGATGCTACCTAAATCTACAGAAACTTTTGACATACAGAAGTTTTTGACAGCTGTTTGAATTTTGTATTTGTATTCAGAGAAGCGAATAATCCCCAGTGCACAAATAACAGAGATTGGTGACTCGGTAATGTTTTCAAAGGAAAAACTAAGAGCCACAAGGCAAGTAGTGATTATCACTGAGATGTGGGAGTGACTTTTGTTTCAAATATCAGGCTCAAAGTCACAGTGACTGTCTGCAATAATAGGTAGATTTTAGAAAAAAATGAAGTCCAGCTACTTTGAATGTTCAGAACAAAGGCCTCTCTACCCAGGAGAAAAGAGATATAAAGTCTTACTCATGTTTATTACAACTGGGTTAGTTTCTCTGTTTTCTTAAGATCATTATTAAGGGCTCTGATTCTGGCAGAGTACAGTAGGTATTACATATTATATTTTTTCAAAGCAAAGAAAATTAAAACATTTTCCTCCAGTTTATCAGGACATTACTGTGTTACACGCTACTAAAAAATGATTATTAATACTCTCAAAAATAGTTTGATATGATTTCCATAGCCAAATGTTACTGCTCAGTGCATGGGTAGCAAGCTTGCTTCATCAGGTTTTCCTCAGATTTCTGTCATTCAAAACTGCGTTTTAAGACCATAACCATTCATCTCATTCTCTCATACCAGACTACCAGCACTATTCTTTCTAAATTTAGATCCAAAAAGAACATTCCTACATATAAGCCAAGAATAAAGCCAAGAATGACTTTTAGCTAATAAATTAAATCATGTACTTAGAAAAGTGTGTGTTAGTTGCTCACACTGATTCTTTGTGACCCCATGAACTACACAGCCTGCCACCAGGCTCCTCTGTCCATGGAATTCTCCAGGCAAGAACACTGGAATGGGTTGCCATTCCCTTCTCCAGGGGATCTTTCTGACTCAGGGATCAAACTCGAGCCACCATGGAAGCCCACTTAGAGTGCTATCCTTCAAACTGACTCTATTCTGCTCCTTCACTGAATATCATCATGTCTCAAAATATTTTGGAAGTCCCCTTTTGTAATTATCTTAAAAGCTAGTTTCTAAGCCACTGAAGGCATCACTGACTCAACAGACATGAGTTTGAGTAAACTCCAGGAGTTGGCGATGGATAGGGAGAAAAGTTATGACCAACCTAGACAGTATATTCAAAAGCAGAGACATTACCTTGTCTACTAAGGTCCTTCTAGTCAAGGCTATGGTTCTTCCTGTGGTCATGTATGGATGTGAGAGTTGGACTGTGAAGAAGGCTGAGCCCTGAAGAACTGATTCTTTTGAACTGTGGTGTTGGAGAAGACCCTTGAGAGTCCCTTGGACTGCAAGGACATCCAACCAGTCCATTCTGAAGGAGATCAGCCCTGGGATTTCTTTGGAAGGAATGATGCTAAAGCTGAAGCTCCAGTACTTTGACCACCTCATGCGAAGAATTGACTCATTGGAAAAGACTCTGATGCTGGGAGGGATTGGGGGCAGGAGGAAAAGGGGACGGCAGAGGATGAGATGGCTGGATGGCATCACTGACTAGATGGATGTGAGTCTGAGTGAACTCCGGAAGTTGGTGATGGACAGGGAGGCCTGGGGTCGCAAAGAGTCGGACACGACTGAGCGACTGAACTGAACTGAACTGAACTGAACTGAGGGAGGCCTGGTGTGCTGCAGTCCATGGGGTCGCAAAGAGTCGGACACAGCTGAGCAACTGAACTGAACTGAACTGAAGCCACTGAAGAAAATGTGCTGTGTTATTTTGTATCTCTCCTTTTTTGTAAAATGCTACTGTTTATCATTACAGGTACCTTTCAGTTGTTTCAAAAAGTCAAGTCAGATCATATAAGACAAACAACTGGTACCTTGAGACTCTGCAATATAATTGTCTCAAAACAATTCAAGAAGCACAAACTCCAAATTCTAAAAATACAATGGCATTACTATTTAGATTATGAAGTACCTCCTCCATAAAATAATTAAATAAATGTTTTATACAATTTTTGCTTATCTAAAATATGTTTTTTCATCTTATAATCACAGTTTTATATGGTGAATTCTACACTCAATGAAATATCATTGCTATTCAATTAATTTTCATCACTGGTTAAAGCTGTATATACGGCTTGAAATATAAGAGAGAAGAAACTTTTTGTGGAATGCAACTTGTTATATCAGACATGTCTAAATTAATTCAGGTTTTCTAAGATTCAATTAATAAAATTTACATTTCATTTTCAACATTGATAAATATGACGAAGATCTTGGATATATGTGACAATTTCCTTGTATACGAATAGGAAAATTTCACATGCTAAGACACATGCAGTGTGTCAGCCTCTGTTGGAATCTGTGCATAAGTTTTGCGTCATCTATATATAAATACACATATACAGTTTATGTATATGCTGTAGATATATTTTTAAAGTCTCCTCATTTTCTTCCTAACTTACTCTGAGAAAAAGAAGTATGACTTAAGTTTCACACACTCCTAACCAAACATTTTCAATTGCAAACAATATTTTCACTGATGTGCTTTGAGAGAACTAAAAGATGACAAAATAAGAAAATGCTTTCCTATTAGAATATGCATGTAACACCATACAATTGCAAAGGATAAATGAAGTTCCTAGTAATCAATCCAAATTTGATAGCTAATACAGACATTGTTTTTTAGAGGGTAGCTAATCATCCTATATCAATAATCATGCTATCAAACTACTGCCTGTGAGATGATTTACTGAGTCCAAGGTTTCAGATGAAGTTCTAGGGATTCCTGTTACTTTTTTGTGTGCTTTTTGTGACCAAAGATAGCTTATTCCCTATCTGCTCAGCTTCAGCCTTTCCCATTCTGGTAAAACATTTCTCAAGTTGGGTCAAGTTTATAGAAGAACCTAGAAAAACAATTCAATAGTTCGGCAATATCAGGGTCTCATTCTGTGCCTGTGCATACACATTTCTATGTCCTCAAAGTGTACCTTGGACCTCTACTTAGGTTCAGCAGACTTTGTCCTCCTATCTACCTTCCCTATGCAGATTAGTCCCCCAATTAACCTGTCTATGAGGATTGAGTTCTCTATCATGACTGATGCTTTTGGTGGCTCCTATACTAATTAAGGACTTCCCTGGTGGCTCAGAAGGTAAAGCGTCTGTCTACAATGTGGGAGCCCCGGGTCTAAGCCCTGGGTTGGGAAGATCCCCTGGAGAAGGAAACAGCAATCCCCTCAAGTACTATTGCCTGGAAAAATTCCATGGACAGAGGAGCCTGGTAGGCTACAGTCTATGGGGTCGCAAAGAGTCGGATGCGACTAAGCAACTTCACATACTAATTAATAGTTATAAGATACTCTCCATATATGAATCACGTGAATCATAGACTAGAAAGAGGCTAAAAATATCATTTCCATCACCATTTTTGTTTTGCTTTTTTTCTTCCACAGAAGATATGATTGATGGTTCAGAATTATTTGTAATCCATAGACTTCCAGGGACAAATACCCATCATACGTGCTAGCACTAGTTCAAATAACTTATCTCTTCACTGCGTCTAAGGAGTTTTAATATTTTTCTTTATACTATGAATGTTACACAAAAAGCTAAATAAATAAAATGAAACTTCAGAGTTTGACATATCAAGACAGATCATACTACTTTTTAGGTGTAAAGTAGTAAACCTCAGAAGGACTTTCAAAAAACCTCATTGTACAGTAATAGTATTTCCTGGAGAAATTTTACAAATTGCTTCTTGCTGCCTCTATCTCTCTATCTGCATATTTTTCTTTGACTTGAAATAACATAATCTGCCTGTAAAGCCTTGGGATTACCAGCTTTCACTCTTACTGGGTAATTATGATCTTGTGCATGCTTGTTCAGCAATACACAAGGGAAGTTTAAAGTGTGTGTGTGCATGTTCAAACTTTCATGAGTCAAGTACCCACTGTCTGAAGTTATATAATATAATATGAGTGTGAATGAGTGTTAATCGCTCAGTTGTGTCCAACTCTTTGGGACTCCTTGAACTGTAGCTGGTCAGGCTCCTCCAGAATTACCTTACCTGGAATTTTCTAGGTAAGAATATTAAAGTGTGTTGCCATTTCCTTCTCCAGGGGATCTTCCCAACCCAGGGATTGAAGCCAGGTCTCCTGCTTTGCAGGCAGATTCTTTACTGTCTGAGCTACCAGGGAAGCCTAATAATAAGTATAGTATAATATACATTTAGGAAATGCCTTTTGAAAAATAAAACATTCTTGAAGAAAATATGGCCTATTTTTTGCTTTATAACTTTTATTTTGTATTGAGAAGTACTAACAGAAAGAAATGCTAGGGAGATGCTCATTACCTCTTTTTGTTACTTCTGTTAAAATTACCTGAGAAAAATTCCTGAAAGCTAGACACCAAATTAGACTATTTGTATTAACTACACTGACAGCTCTGATACATATTTTTTAATGATTTTTTGTTATCCAAAGAAGGCTCACTTATGGTAAAAGACCACATACTATATCAGTGCGTTCTGTAATTTTACTTAACCACAGTGATAACTTAGTGGAGTTTCTAATTAAAGTGCTATGATGCTATGACTATCATGTATGCAGATTCCATAAATATGATAAGGGTAACTGCCTGCGTCACATGGATTTGTTTATACTAGAAGACTAAATTGGAAAGGCCTCTTGCTGAGTTGTTTCTTCTCTATTTCTGTACATATAATTTATAGATGCAAGAATTCTGCTTGTAGATTAAGGAGCAGTTGCTCCTGTTTACTCTAGTCATTTTATATTTTGTATGCTCAGATAAAGCACTGCATTCCTACTGGGCAACATTTAACTGTAAGAAATAGGTTGAGGGTGTTTCTGATAGTAGGAACAAAATGAGATATGAGGAGCAAAATAACCAACAATGTCAACAATTCTTAATCTTCTCTGCTTGCTTTGGACCCTAGAGGGAATTTAAGATTTAGGGTGATGCCACCAAACCAAGGAGGAAAGTTGATTCTAACCTTTTCCCCTTTCTCTGATGTCGCACAGGGGGAAATGATTAAGGGAGGAAATGCCTTTCTTATGTTTGGTTCTGATATTTAAATTCAAGCACCAGTTATACCCCAAAACAGTATAAAGAATTTAGTTTTCTCTCAAGTTCTTTAAAGCTATCAATTGTTCTTGAATGTGAAGAGATGCTACCTAAGTTTCTTACAGATCATACTGAGATCAAAAGGAAATAAAAATAAAATTATATTAAAAATGTCATCATGCATCATTACACATGTCTTCCAGCCATATGAAGTCCTATGAGGTATTCAAAGCACTTTTACTTATAAAGTACAAAAAGCCTAAGTTTTAAATTTAAGGAAGTCCTTTAACAGTAAGACATTTACAAAGTCAAGGAAACAGGCTACGTTTAAGTTACTATGAGTTTCCCCACACATATATAAACTGAAACAAGCTTCCTACACTATCATGCAGTTGAGTACTGAAATTAGAACAAAAGCCCACAACTCTGTCCTGAAATGAAGCAGTCACTTAGCAGCAGGTATCAAACTGGTTAACAGGACAATGAATATAGTATAGATGAGCGTTCCCCGTTTCCCCTGAAATTGCTATTCAACTTTATATGGACAGGTATCATCTGCACCCTAGTCTTGTTTTATGGCATAGATAACATTAGGAATCAAAATTTTTGTTTTAAAGATGCTGATAACTTTACATCCATCACCTAAGTCAGTGGAGTTATTATACAAACACATCTTTCTCCAGCATAAACATAGCCTTATTTGTCTTCAAATATTCTGAAATGTAAACATTAAAAAGGAAATATTGACAGCTCGTTCATTGTTACCATGTTTCATTTTGCTCCTTTTAAAACGGTGATATTCCCTGCAAACTTCTTGCTTGGGAGACAGACAACTTTCCCACAGAAAAGCATCTTTGGAGGATAGACAAAGATGGAATAACCTAGGGAGAAAAAAGTATAGTGAATATAGTTAACATTAACTACATTGTTAGGGTTATATACTCACTTAGTGAACGTCTATTCATGCAGTGACCTTGCTTAAGCCTGCATAGTTTGCAAGATATGAATGGAATCAAATTATAAAATAGGTGGCACAGGTGCTGGCTGAAAGCCTGCTCAGAGCTATTAAGGAGTAACTTAATAAAATTCTACTTTTTAGGAAACTGTGTGATACAGTTTTTGTCTTGTTCACCATCATATTCTTCAGTTCAGTTCAGTCGCTCAGTCGTGTCTGACTCTTTGTGACCCCATGAATCGCAGCACGCCAGGCCTCCCTGTCCATCACCATCTACCGGAGCTCACTCAGACTCACGTCCATCTAGTCAGTGATGCCATCTGGCCATCTCATCCTCTGTCGTCCCCTTCTCCTCCTGTCCCCAGTCCCTCCCAGCATCAGAGTCTTTTCCAATGAGTCAACTCTTCGCATGAGGTGGCCAAAGTACTGGAGTTTCAGCTTTAGCATCATTCCTTCCAAAGAAATCCCAGGGCTGATATCCTTTAGAATGGACTGGTTGGATCTCCTTGCAGTCCAAGGGACTCTCAAGAGTCTTCTCCAACACCACAGTTCAAAAGCATCAGTTCTTCGGCGCTCAGCCTTCTTCACAGTCCAACTCTCACATCCATACATGACTCCTGGAAAAACCATAGCCTTGACTAGACGGACCTTAGTTCGCAAGGTAATGTCTTTGCTTTTGAATATGCCATCTAGCTTGGTCATAACTTTTCGTATTCTTAGCAGGTATTAATAGGATGGCGTCTAGCAGATAGTACCTGAACTTCAGTAAGATAATAAACAGCTATTCTACCAGCTTAAGTGAGTTTATATAGACATAGCCATGAGAATTACAATTCAAGTTATGTGAACTATGGTGGCTCATAGGCAAATCCAGACAACAAGGAAAGGGAGGGGTGTTTCAGGAAAAGGGCAGAATTGGGAGGAACTGTAATAATCAGAGTCTGTTGGAAGAAACTGTGAATCCAAAGTTTATGAAGGTTCTCGTTGGTTGGGCTGCTATCCTCTCTGATTGGCTGGGCTATTCAGGAGACAGAGAAGTTTTCAACCTCCCCAGATAGTAAAGTAGGAGACAACTTCTAGTGGGAGATGTCAAAAGGGGTCACTTTGGAGTAACTGACTATGAATGTGACATCTCCTCCTACAGGCCCACCCTACTTTCAGTTTTAGTTGAGGTTTCTTTAATGAATTATACAAATAGGTTGTCAAAAATTGTTTATGAGGGGATAAATGAATAGTCCTTTTTGTTGGAAATCAGAAAGTGAAACCTATATAAGTTCCTATTGAAACCTACAGAGACAAATCCCTTTACCTCACTTACTCATTTGAAATAAATGTAAAAAATTCAAAGAGACTAGAAAATCCCTAGATGATTTCCAGCTTTAAAAAGTAAACATATTCTGCAATAGTAGAACATTTTTAGCATAAGTATTTCCAATAAAAAAATAGGAGATTAACTCAATTTACCAGTAACAAATAATAAAATGACTCATTATAAACTAATTCTGTACTCAGAATTATTTCATTTATCACCAGTTGAAAAGTTCTGTATTAATTTTGTCCCACAAAACTGTTTCTTAGAGTCCTAGTTTCTTGATGAGAGTGCTCAAACATGAATGAGGAAGAACATATGTATAGTAATATTAGTTTCTAGTCAAGCCTGCGAGTGTTGAGTAATAGCAAATTAAACTGTACCACAAATTGCTTTCTGGGTTGCATTTAATTTACTCTCTAAACCTCTATGAGTTTTACTTGACTCAGGATTTTATTAAGAGGAAGAGTACTCATTGATTTTAGATGGCAAGAAGCTATTGAGGAACTTGCTATTGAATTGAATCAGTGGTTTTAGCTGAACGTGTGTTATTTTGCCATTTAAAAATTCCTCTTTCCGTAGCTTGCAACCTAAGACTATACTCTTAACTATTACTTTTAAATTTTAAATGGAANTGATTTGAGGAAAAGGCAAGGATCTTTAATTGAAATGATTAAAAGTTAGGTAAAGTAGCTAAAAATAGAAGTTAGGATAGCTGCACAGTGATAGAAGGTTTGTTTGATATTTGAGATCAAGAGAAAGCCCAACTACTGTCTAGCAGATGTTCCCTTTCTCTTGGACTAAGTTCTATTTTGCTATAAGTGGTGAGGAAAAATACTTAAAAATAGCATATGTTCTAGTATTGTAAATATAATGTATGATACTATGAATATAATATAATTAATAAATATGATGTATGACACTCCAATACTTTGGCCACCTGATGCAAAGAACTGACTCATTGGAAAAGACCCTGATGCTGGGAAAGATTGAAGGCAGGAGGAGAAGGGAACAACAGAGGATGAGATTGTTGGATGGCATCACCGACTCAATGGACATGATTGAGCAAGCTCCAGGAGTTGGTGATGGACAGGGAAGCCTGGCATGCTGCTGTTCATCGGGTAGCAATGAATTGGACATGATTGACTGAACTGAACTGAACGTATGATAACTTTAGTATAGTCAAAATAATAAAATTTTAAAATATCGTAGCTCTATAACCAAACAATACCAATTTAAATACTTAATGTATGCAATCATATATTAGCTTACACATATTCACACCTCAAGACACATCAGGTGGTGGTTTAGTTGCTAAGTTGTGCCTGACTTTTGCAACCCCACAGACGGTAGACCACCAGGCTTCTTTGTCCATGGGATTTCCCAGGTAAGAATACTGGAGTGTATTGTCATTCCCTTCTCCAGGAGATCTTCCCAACCCATGGACTGAACCTGGGTCTCCTGTGTTGTAGGAGGTCTCCTGTATTTCAGGTGGATTCCTACTGAGCCACCAGGGAAGCCCAAATGGTATAAACCAAGGCACAAAAAATAAAATCAATTCAACTCAGTAAAATTTTTGCTAACCTGATTTTTACACTTAACAATAGATTATCAGTTCAGTTCAGTCACTCAGTCGTGTCTGACTCTTTGTGACCCTGTGGACTGCAGCACGCCAGGCTTCCCTGTCCATCACAACTCTGGAGCTGGTGATGCCATCCAACCATCTCATCCTCTGTCGTCCCCTTCTCCTTCCGCCTTCCATGTTTCCCAGCATCAGGATCTTTTCAAATGAGTCAGTTCTTTGCATCAGTTGGCCAAATTATTGGAATTTCAGCTTCAGCATCAGTCCTTCCAATGAATATTCAGGACTGATTTCCTTTAGGATGGACTGGTTTGATTTCCTTGCAGTCCAAGGAACTCTCAAGAGTCTTCTCCGATATCACAATTCAAAAGTATCAATTTTTCGGTGCTCAGCTTTCTTTAAGTCCAACTGTCACATCCATACGTGATTACTGGAAAAACCATAGCTTTGACTAGATGGACTGGGTTTTTGTTAGCAATGTCTCTGCTTTTTTATATGCAGTCTAGGTTGGTCATAACTTTTCTTCCAAGGAGCAAGCATCTTTTAATCATGGCTGCAGTCACCATCTGCTGTGATTTTGGACCCCTACCCCCCCCCCAAAAAAAATAAACTCTCTCCATTATTTCCCCATCTATTTGCCATGAAGTGATGGGACCAAATGCCATGATCTTACTTTCCTGAATGTTGAGTTTTAAGCCAACATTAACAGGATTTTAAGTCTTGTGAATGTTTTGGTTATATGCTGTCATATAATTAAGTTACTTACTAGACATTTCACCATTTTCTACCATTTTGCTATGTTATACAAAGGCACAAAGTACCTTAATAGTAAATCTTTGTGCATGAAAATCTCTCTAAATTAATGGGACTGGGATTGTAGGCTTGAATATGAGTCATTCATTGGTGAATAATATCCTGTACCAGTAAGACACATAAGAGAAGCATTAAAGCAATGATTGGTATTCTTAGGTGACTCATTCTCTCAGTGAATCTTAAAAAACAGTGCCCAGCACAGAAACATGTGTATCTTCTCAGGGCATCTTAAACTGCTGCTCTCCTTCACACTAACTTATAAGAAAAAGTATTGTAAATGTACTTGGTGAAGTTTCTCAAATCTAATCAGTGTGATACCTTCCAACTTGCAAGATCCTGGACATTTCTGTGTTTGTATGGATGGTCCTTTATTCTGGCATAGAGTACAGGGTCTCTGATGGAAGCTTAATGTGGTCAGAATCCATACCAGCAGTCCAGAGATAAAATAACAATGATCAGCCTTAGTAGTTATTGTTGCCATCTTACTTTTTCTCTGGCCAGCCTGGGACCTGGAGCTAACTTTGTCAGTGGTAAATTAGATACATAAATGTGACACTCAAACCATCAACCAAACTTAGCAAAAATAATAATAATGTTTCCCATGAAAGAAAATAGAAATTGTAAGAAATAGATTCAGGAAAGCAAAATATAAGTGCCCAGGCTTTGGAAAGTCTGAAGTAGTCTCATGATAGCATGTGTGTCCCAATTCAGTCAGACAGAGTTTGACTATATTTATAGCCCAAATTGGGGCACATTTCCATGGCGATAACCCAAAATCAAAATTCCCAGAGGCTACAAGTAAAAAGTTCTTTCTTTAAATATACAAACAATTACAGGTTTCTTGAAAGAACAGTGGGAAAACCTTCACTTTGTCTGCAAAGAAAACCCTGTGTTCTAAACTGTAGATCTCCATCCCTCACTCTTATCCTAGAACACCTTCCATTCAAAGAGATTCTGGGCTAACATACCTACAAGCACAATGGGAGGCATGCCAAGACTGCAGTTCTCTTCCCAAAGAACAACACTTTTTCTGGGGTGAAAGTATTACATCTCTATAATTGCTAAACATTGATGATACCCCAAAGATTAAAAGAGAACGTGTAGATATGAATTTCAAGAATTGGGGCTTCCCTTGTGACTCAGCTGGTAAAGAATCCACCTGCAATGTGGGAGACCTGGGTTCGATCCCTGGGTTGGGAAGATCCCCTGGAGAAGGGAAAGGCTACCCATTCTAGTATTCTGGCCTGGAGAATTCCATGGACAGTCCATGAGGTTGCAAAGAGTCAGACACAACAGCGACTTTCACTTTCACAGCTACCTTTTATTGAGTACCTACCATGTGTCATGTTTTATATAACAAGAACACTTCTAATTTTATCTATTTGAACCTTACAACATCCACTGCTGAAGGCACTGCTCCATCCATTGTACAAGGCCAAGAACTCCTTCAAAGAAATGGTGTCACTGTCCAGGACCAGGCTTTACAGGGCAAGCACTCCCAGGCAGGAGGTCTGGTTCTGACTCCTCATCTGGTGCTCTTGGGTAAAAACAGAATAAGTACTGTAGTCTTTCATGACACCTATAACTTTTGTTTCTTAATGCAGAAATTATCCTAATTCTCCTTCATTTTAATTTATTCAAACGTTTTCCTTTTATCTACCTTGATAAGCCAAACATTATTTCACTTGCATCAATCATTATGATGATAAGTTAAAGATTGATTTGCTTGATCAATTTGCTTTCTACTATAATATCCATATTGCAATTCTTAGTCCATATGCATCACCACCCCTACCTCCCATTAGACTGATAAATTGTGCACAATTTTGCCAATTAAGACTTAAACATCTTTGAGCCAAATTAATTAGGAAATATTTCCATAAGCCGCAGTGGTTTAAACATTATATTACTCTAATTTACAGGGTCTTAGTGCAAATAAATTACACTAGATTTATATCTCATTCTCACTTATAAAGTGGTAAAGAAATATTATAGTATAGTATGTATCAGATGGAATTTAATATGTTGTATTTGAAATAGTTTAAAAATATTTTCCTTTTTATNGTTGTATTTGAAATAGTTAAAAAAATATTTTCCTTTTTATTCTCAGTGTAATTATAGTACTAGTCTCTATACGAGTAGGTGCTCAATAAATACTAGCTCTAAAGACTTTACTACAAGAACTGCTGCATTTAGATACAGCTGATGTTGAGGACTTGGACATTTCCTATGAAAAAAAAAAACTATAGTAATTAAAGCAACATTATGTTTAGAAGAATATCACAGATATTAATTTTCCTTTTTCCTTCACCTATGAAACAAATGTTTTATAATAGCTTATGCGTGTCTTCCCAAAATGCTTTATGAAGTTTGCAGAATCAGTCAAATTGTTCCATTGTCTTTCTCTTGTGTTTTGACTTCTTTTTACTTGTCTGAGCTATCACTAAGAGGTAGTCATCTAGAGGTACACCAAAGATACTTTGATTACTCAAACTATGGAAATTTTAGCAGCCTGTCACTTTAAAAGCAGTATCTGACAATTATGTATTGTGTGCAGCTGGTCACTGTCCTTAGTACTGTGTTCATTACAAAAGGATTCACTTAATATGCTCCTGGGGAAGGAAATGGCAACCCACTCCAATATTCTAGATAATCCCATGGACAGAGGACCCTGGGAGACTACAGTCCACACAACACTCAGAGTAGGACGCGACTGAGCACATACGCACAAGCACATAATGAATTAAGTGAATATTGAAACAGACATGAAAGATATTGGCATTATTGCTTTTCCCTCAAGAGTTAAGTTCACATGGGAGAACAAACACTCTAATAAATAAAATCAGTGGCATGGTCTTCCCTATAAAAGTAGAAATGCATTTCAGATATTAATTAGATATTAAAATTCAAATTTTCCTTGATATTGTGTAGCAATCTCTAGGCACGTTTCAAAATCTACTGAGGAAGGAACAATGGTAGGGTGATAGTTGTGCTTAAAGCTGAAGTGTGCTACAACAGACTCAATTAGGACCATTTAGGATTATATTTTATGTGATGTTAATATCAGTTCATTAAAAATGTACTAAACTCTTAAATCCTTTCACACAGGTGATTGAAAAACAATACAGTGGTATCAACTCTTCTCAATTATGACCCAGCATGATTTGAACTAGTGACTCACAGGAAATAAGCCATATTCTATTGTCAGTCTATAAAAACTACATTTATAGAGAAGCAGTATTTCTACATATAATATTTTGTCTCTAAATTCATTCATTTTCTTTGAAATGGATGCAATAGGTTGTCTACTAAAAAGCACAAATTTTGAGTATGACAAAATGATTATGCCATATAGTATATCTCCATATTATTTATATAAATACTTATTTATATATTCATAATTTTATTAAATCTGAGCAAAATTAGTCATATGTGATGTGATATTGAAAGGTGTTTTTTTTTGTTATCAAAGTAGAGTAAAAATTAGGTGTAGTCAGAGGTAAAGTGTAAGTTTACTACTTTCACATAATTCTGTCAGGCATAAAACTCCACCCCACACAGCTGTAAACAGTCTCCTATCTCATACATTGCATCAGCTAGAAAAACATATACCAAGAGAACTAAGCAATGATATGTGCCAAAAGGCACAAGTTTATCTTGCTAAAACACTAAACTCTATTAAAGTAACATACATATTTTAGGTCACTTCTGATGGTGACATTGTGCAAATAGATGCCAAAGTAATATTCCAAACACCTTTCAATAGGGATATTCTATAAATAATGACTGGTAAAAAAAATCAGGGCCAGTGGGCAAGAATGACTTCATTGCAAAAGCTACCTTAAAACCCTCAACTAAACACAATACTCGGTTATCCACAAGAAATAGAATGCCGTGTTGCATTATCTATGTATTTATTCAGCTCTATGGAACAACCATTTGTGCATTTCTACTTATTTAACTTTTGTATAGCTTTGACTACTAGCATTATATTTATATTTCTAAAAATTTCGGTGGTTTACCATTAGCTTTTTTTTTCTTCTCATAAATTATACAAAATTGAAATTCTTGTATTTTGTAAGTTGGACATGTCATAGTAAATGACAAATAATAAATGTCTGTTCCCAGATGTGTTCCAAGTATTTTTTGCTTTGCCTGGGCATTGTGCTGTGTATTAAAGTTGCTTCAGAAAGGATGTTAACGGCGTGTCCTGTGGTCTTCTTTGTAGTCGCAGCGCCGGGTTACCTTTCACCTCCCCGACGGCTCCCAGGAAAGCTGCAGTGACAGTGGTCTGGGAGACCACGAGCCGGTGGGTAGTGGAACCCTGATCTCACACCCTCTTCCTCTGGTTCAGCCACAGGACGAATTCTATGACCAGGCCTCTCCGGACAAGAGGACCGAAGCAGACGGCAACTCTGACCCCAACTCTGGTGAGTCCCCTTAAAAACTTGGCTTAGAGATTTTCTGGTTTTCTGTTGTGCCCTTCAATTTTAACAGTAATCCCGGGGAGCAAGTAAATGGACATTCAGTTGTTTTTTGCTGCCTTTATTGTTGTTTTAATATTTTTTGAAATAGATCTAATGTGCTTGACATATTGGCTGTTAAATTGTATGGTACACCTTTAGTTTATGAACCATGAAAAATTAAAGAAAAAAATGCTGCAGACATACAACTGCAAGAAGCCATTTTTTTTTGCATGACATCTACATGTCAAAGATATTAAAATAGGAAGACTTTTTTTAGAGTTTAGAATTGATACAACATAGTTAAGTGGACATAGTCAATGACGGAAAAGAAAAAAGTGTTCTGTAGAATTCTATTTTCCAATAAGGACTTTATATGGTGATTGAAACAAGTATGAAGAGCAGTGACAGTGATGTGAGGGTTTTACTTTTTACCTATTTAATTTTGTATGATTATTTAGTCAGTAAACTGAAACAGGGAAATGAGTGGGATGGGATTGGCAAAATCTTTTATTCTGCGCAGACTTACACCCCATGTTAGAAATCATTGCTCATTCCAGGTAAGCCCTGTGAGGGTACTTCTTCTTCAGCCTTTGAAAATCACTGGGGGCAAATGCTATACCTTTTTTGGTCATGCTAGTTTTTTGTTTCTTTTTAAAACTCACTACCTAGTTCACTTTAATTGAAAAAATTAGAAGTCTAGTTTAATAATTGTTATGTCTAGCTCAAAGTAACAACCATGATTTCTGTTTGATTTGAACTGAAAGTTTTTTCTAAATCCATCTTGACCTGTTTCTAAATTGTCTATAGGGCAAATGGGGTTAGGGTACCCTTTCCTGTAATGTTCTAGCTACTCTTCTGATTTCTTTAGATATTATAGTGATTCTGGCAATTCTATGGTTGAAGTAGAAATACCAACAGGAGGTAAAAAGCACTCAAAGGGTTTCTTAACTAATCCTATTGTGTTAACCCAGCATTAGTGTTCTCTGCCTACTAGAAATTTAAACTGATTCTTTGATTCCAGGAAAGTGATGGGTATCTTTTGTACATATGCCCCCTTCTAAAGTGTGCCCCAGTCTCTACAGGTTTTTCTGATAGGTAGTTCTCTTCATTGGCATATGCAGTTACAATTGCATTTTCTTTCTGCTGAAGTTTTTCTCAGCCAATCTTTTAGGAAAATCTAAATTCCAAACCAGCTCTGGTCCTCAGTCTTTCATGCCCTGTATTTTGCTCACATAAGGAAAATATAAGTGCATTTTTGACTTCACATATCCAGAAGGTCAGGGATACTCAAAGAGGCAACCAATCCTCTCACAGCATTCAGGGGACCTGATTAAATATTCTCCTTGGATCTCTTGGTTCTGATTAGTCTAAAGACCATTAACCTAAGTGGTTCCATTGACTCAGCTTTTCCTGGACTTGTGTAAAGAGGTTGGGTATGTAGGACAGTTCTTTCTCAAATGATTTCTTACTCTGCAACTTTCCCTTCTCCAATTTTAAAGCATCTTTTATTGATATTAAGGCAAAGGTCCTGAAACTGGTTCTTGACCACCTCTTCTGCATGTGGCAGTGGTTGACTCCTCTGGTCTTTGGGCCTCTTCCAAAACTGAGACAGGAAAAAACTATTTTAAGCATACTGGCACAAATAGGACTTGTCTATATAGTTCGCCAGTTATTTTTACAGAAGTAAAGTTTTAAAGAATGTATACAGGAATATAGTGAAACGAAGCTGCTCTAGGCCAGAACTTTATCCAATATATTTATTTTCTTAAACCTGGGAAATAGCACTGGCTGAGCTACCAAATGGGAGAAGATATGAGAAATTCTAAAGCTTGAGGTGGTAGGGGGAAATCCTTTCAAGTTTGCTCAAGAATTCTTCAGAGATTTTAACCAATCCAGTCACATGGGGAAAAAAAAAAAAGACCGTAGGGAATACACAGCCTTGCATACTCCAACATTCAACTCAACACAGTTACTTCACTCAGGAGAATCATGGTCAGTGAAATGTGTTAAACCAGACCAGTACTCCTTGATGGAGAACACATCTATATTCGCCACTGAGAAAGAAGGTGTCAGAGAGGGGAAGAGGAGGCGCTCAGAGGCCCCTGCTGGCTAACAGTTCTTTCAGGATCTCCTGCCTTGCAGGTGGATTCTTTACTAGCTGAATTATCAGGGAAGCACTTTGACACTTAAAGGGACTTTAATTTTAATCTCATGTAAATGTCTGGAGAAGAATTCATTAGACCAGCCTAGAAACATTAAGAGATTCATAACTAAACAGTGATTCATATTGAGATAGCATTATGATATATTATATAAAATCTGCAGTCATGGTTTTGTAATTAACTCTGAAAAATTTGTGGCATGAGATACAGGATAATTGAAGCAATAATCTTCACCAGTATTAATCTTGCTATGTAGATATGAATTGTTTCCTTTTTCTTCAGTGGCATTTTATGTCTGCCTCTTGAAGAGTCTTCTCTTCAAGAAGGGCTTCCCTCAAAACTCAGTTGGTAAAGAATCTGCCTGCAATGCAGGAGACCCCGGATTGATCCCTAGCTTGGGAAGATCCCCTGGAGAAGGAAAAGGCTACCCATTCCAGTATTCTGGCCTGGAGAATTCCATGGACTGCTTAGTCAGTGGGGTTGTAAACAGTCAGACATGACTGAGTGACTTCCACTTTCACAAGAGTAATAATTTTATAGTGCTCATTCAATATCCATATAAATTTGTATTATCTATAGTTATTGAGTATTGTGTTGATATAGATTCCTAGTTTTTCAAATATAATGACTCTCAATAAAAGTAATTAAAATTTAGTGCAATTTCATGGTAACTTTATCATTATACATTTTTTTAAAGAAATTAATATAAATGGTATCATGTGGAGGGGTTTTTGGAAACCTAAGGTTTAATATATCTTTGTTGTAGTTTATTCGCTATCATGTCTGACTCCTTGGTGACCCCATGGACTGTAGCCCTCCATGCTCCTCTGTCCATGGGACTTCTGAGGCAAGAATACTGAAATGGGTTGCCATTTCCTTCTCCAAGCAATCTTTCCAACCCAGGGATCAAACCCCTGTCTCCTATTTAGAAGGTAGATTCTTTACCACTGAGCCACCTGGAAAGCCCATTTAGTATACATTTAGGCTTTTATATAAACCTCTAGCAACCAAATAGATGATGTCTTTATGTTCTACACACTTCTGAATCCTAGAGCATACTTAGCCTACTGGCCCACAAAGGGCACACACACATGCAATATTTCTTGCATAAGTTTTGTCAGCTTTTCTGCATAAAAAGATTCATCTTACTTATAAATAGCAGATAAATCATATTTCCTTAAAAAGTTAACTTATTAATGTGATCATGCACTCCATGTAAAATTCAATAAAACCATTAATTTATGAAAATAGTAAGGTGATTTTCAATCAAAGATTTTAATTTTTAGCACATATAACTAGAGTTATGAAAGGATTTCACTAAGTTAAAAAGAAACCAAAAAAAACTATGTGATCATATCCGAAGCAGCTTATTATCACTAATTCAGAATTAAATCCCATTGAGAAACATGAATGGAGTTATATTTTGTATCTGGTGTTTCTTTTAAATGCTAATTTAAAGAATTTTCTTATATTTAATCACATAGAAAATTTCAAATTGTGTTTATGTTTTTAAAGCCCTGTCTGTCATATGCTTCCACTTCTACCTGGATTGTGTATTAATAAATTGGTGAATTTCTCACTAAGAATATTTTTGATTGTTGGTGATATTTATGGGTAATATTTATTGAGGTCTATTTATGAATCAGAAATAATAGTAAATGTTTTAATATATTGTTTATGATTCTATACCAATATTGCAAGTTAGATAGTATTATGAAAGTGTTAGTCATTCAGCCATGTCTGACTTTTTGTGCCAAGTTCCTCTGTCCATGAATTTCCCAGGCAATAATACTAGAGTGGGTAGCCATTCCCTTATCCAGAGGATTTTCCCAGCACAGGGATGGAATCCAGATCTCCTTCATTGCAGGCAGATTCTTTACCATCTGAACCACAACTGAATTTCAGAAAATTTTTCTAAAACTACTTTGCAATTAGATTGGGAAACAATGGAAACAGTGACAGACTTTATTTTCTTGGACTCAAAAATCACTGCAGATGGTGACTGCACCATGAAATTAAAAGACGATTGCTCCTTGCAAGAAAAGCTATGACAAACCTACACAACATATTAAAAAGTGGAGACATTCTTTTGCTGACAAAGGTTCATATAGTCAAAGCTATGGTTTTTCCAGTAGTCATGTATGGGTGTGAGAGTTAGACCAAAAAGAAGGCTGAGTGCTGAAGAACTGATGCTTTGAACTGTCGTGTTGGAGAAGACTCTTTAGAGTCCTTTGGACAGTAAGGAGATCCAACCAGTCCATCCTAAAAGAGATCAATCCTGAATATTCATTGAAAGGACTGATGCTGAAGCTGAAGCTCCAATGCTTTGGCCACCTGATGTGAAGAGCTAACTCACTGTAAAAGACCCTGATGCTGGGAAAGACAGAAGGCAGGAGGAGAAGGGGACGACAGAGGACAGATGGTTTGATGGCATCACCAACTCAATCAACATGAGTTTGAGCAAGCTCCAGGAGATGGTGAAGAATAGGGAAGTCTGGCATACTGCAGTCCATGGGGTGGCAAAGAGTCGGACATTACTGAATGACTGAACAACAACAAACTTTGCAAGTTTACCTGACTTCATAGGTTATGCTTTTATTATTCAGAGAAACCACCTGCAATATGCACATGTTAAGACAGTGTGTAAAAGAATATAGTCATTACTGACATTGAGTTTTAAATTTGGGGGCATGGATTTCATTTTTTAAGAAGTTTGAGAAATTGAATAATATGAATTCTAAGATGTACAACTTGTGAAAGAACTACTGCGTCAAGATTATTTGGCATTGCTAATGAAAATTTAAATCTTAATAGGACCCAACAGATCATACAGTATAAATTATTCTATACAGAGGAATAAAAAGGGAAGTGATTGGCTTAAGTTGCATAGCTTGTGAGTCAATACTAGAACTCATATGTTCAGACTGTTACTTAGTGCTCTTTTCATTGAAACAATTTTTCTTTATCATTGTCCTTAAACCTTATCCTTAAAGAGAATCTGTGTGATTAGTTATTAGCAACTTTTTTTCCCATCACCTTCCTATTCTCCTTGTATAATAGTTCCTGACATATAATAAGAAAGCATCAAAAAAGCATGAGTTCCAGAAAAACATCTATTTCTGCTTTATTGAATATGCCAAAGTCTTTGACTGTGTGGATCACAATAAACTATGGAAAATTTTTCAAGAGATGGGAATACCAGACCACCTGACCTGCCTCTTGAGAAACCTATACGAAGGTTAGGAAGCAACAGTTAGAACTAGCCATGGAACAACAGACTGGTTCCAAATAGAGTAAGGAGTACATCCAGGCTGTATATTGTCACCCTGCTTGTTTAACTTATATGCAGAGTACATCATGAGAAACATTGGGCTGGAAGAAGCACAAGCTGGAATTAAAATCGCTAGGAGAAATACCAATACCCTCAGATA